>CM053029.1:64734999-65304210 GCA_028564925.1 Lithobates sylvaticus
GTTCAAACAGAAAGTCAAAACATACCTCCAGCTACAAAAAAGGATAAAAAAGAAAGTAGTAAGAAGAGCTTTACTTACCTATCGTTGCAACAAGTAGCATCACAGTCTTCACTGGAAGCTTCATGGTTGTGTCTGCTAAGGTTCTTCCTTAACATAAATATGGAGACTGAGACTAGAAATCTCTCCTTATATACCTTATCTCTTACGTCACCATTGAATACATTACATAGACACATACGTTTATTGTAGGATGAATTGGGGTGTAAAATAATATAATAGAAAATAAATTTAAATGACAGTTCAAAAGTCAGAAAAGAAAAAAAACTTCCTGGTTGTCATACAGTAAAGGAAAGTTCCTGTCATATAGACATAGAAGGGTACAATGACAAGACATTAAAGTGGTTCTAAGGACAGTAGGTGTTCTACTCTAAATCATTCTTTGCATTAGGGTCTTTGTCTAGGTCCCAATGACTAAGGGTGGAAACACGTCAGCATTTGTTTGTGTACTGGTTCCCTTTGAAACCTTAAGAATATGTAATAAAGACGACTGTATCTGTATTGTGCACTCGGGTGCCGACCTTCTATAATTTGGATGCCTCTGCTGACATCTTGTCCAGGTTGCAGTCTTGGCACAGTGGGGGACTGCTACTTTCCACATGGATCTCAGAAGCAGCAGTGGGAGCCACTGGCTCCTTCTACTGTCAATCACAGTCAGTGAGGAGGGAGCAGGGGCACGGCCAAGCCACACTGTGTGTGGCTCTGGAGCGAGCCTGTATGGGTGCCCCCCCCATTGCAAGCCACTTGCTATGAGGGCACTTAGCAGGGAGATCAACAGTACAAACCCTTTCAGTCTATGTCAGAAGGGCATGTAATAAGGAGACAATGTTGACGCACAGAAACAGAATGTTGTTGCCCCTCCACATAAAGTAGCTCTGATAGGACCTCCATGGCTGGATCAGCAGGTATTATTTTAATGTAAGCTACAGATTAGAAAAGATTGAAAATAACTTCAAATTACATTAAAAATGTTATTAGATTTTTTTTTGTGATTCTGTTTACATGTACTTTTGTTTTTTGTTTTTATATATTACTTGCTTACTGGGCACTTAAACACCCTTCCTGCCCAGACCAATTTTCAGCTTTCGGTGCTCTCACAATTTGAATGACAATTACTGCAACACCCAAATTCATTTTTTGTCCTTTTTTTCCCACAAATAGAGCTTTCTTTTGGTGGTACTTGATCACTTCTGGGTTTTTTATTTTTTTGCGCTATAAATGAAAAAAGACCGAAAATTTTGAAAAAAAATGCATTTTTCTTTGTTTCTGTGATAAAATTTAGCAAATTATTAATTTTTCTTCATAAATTTTGGCCACAATTTATACTGCCACATATCTTTAGTAAAAATAACCCAAATTAATGGATATTATTTGGTATTTGTGAAAGTTACAGACTCTACAAACTGTGGTGCGAATCATACAAAATTGATCACATCTGATCTACTGGTGACCGATCTCATTTCTTGTGACCCGAACATGCCAGGAAAGTACAAATACCCCCCAAATGACCCCTTTTATGAAAGTAGACATTCCAAGGTATTTAGTAAGAGGCATGGTGAGGTTTTTGATGTTTTCATTTTTTTCCCACAATTCTTTGCAAAATGAATTATTTTTTTATTTTTTTCCACAAAATTGTCATTGTAATAGGTTATTTCTCTCACATGGCATGTGTAAAACACAAATGACACCCCAAAATAAATTCTGCTCCTCCTCCTGAGTATTATGATACCACATGTGTGGGACTTTTACACAGCCTGGCCACTTAGAGCGGCCCAACATGCAGGGAGCGCCATCACGTGTTCTAGGAGCATAAATTACACATGTAACTTGTGGACTACCTAGTACACTTTTGAAGGTCCTGGAGCACCAGGACAATGACACGTGACACTGACGTGGCACTGATGACAGGTGGCACTGATACGTGGCACTGATGACACGTGACACTGATGTGGCACTGGTGACAGATGGCACTAGTATGGAGCACTGATGACACGTGACACTGATGACAGACGGCACTAATACGGGGCACTGATGACACGTGACACTGACAGATGGCACTAATATGTGGCACTGGTGACAGATGGCACTAATACGTGGCACTGATATCATGTGGCACTAATACGTGGCACTGATGACAGATGGCACCGACACGTGGCACTGATGACACGTGACACTGATGACAGATGGCACTGATACGTGGCATTGATGACACGTGACACTGATGACAGATGGCACTGATACGTGTCATTAATGGCACGTGACACTGATAACAGATGGCACGTGACACTGACAGGTGGCACTGATGACATATGGCACTGATACTTGGCACTGATGACAGATGGCACTAATATGTGGCACTGATGACACGTGACACTGATATGGCACTGATGACAGATGGCACTGACGTGGCACTGATGACACGTGGCACTGATGACAGATGGCACTTATACATGGCACTGGGGACAGGTGGCACTGGCAGATGGCACTGGGGACAGGTGCACTGGGGACACAGATGAGGACAGATGGATGGGGACAGGTGCACTGGGGACACAGATGGATGGGGACACAGATGGATGGGGACACAGATGGATGGGGACACAGATGGGGACAGATGGATGAGGACAGATAGATGGGGACACAGATGGATGGGGACAGATGGATGAGGACAGATGGATGGGGACACAGATGGGTGAGGACAGATGGATGGGGACACAGATGGATGGGGACAGATGGATGGGGACAGATGGATGGGGACAGATGGATGGGGACACAGATGGGACAGATGGATGGGGACAGATGGATGGGGACACAGGTGGGGACAGATGGATGGGGACACAGGTGGGGACAGATGGATGGGGACACAGGTGGGTGAGGACAGATGGATGGGGACACAGATGGATGGGGACAGATGGATGGGGACACAGATGGATGGGGACAGATGGATGGGGACACAGATGGGGACAGATGGATGGGGACAGATGGATGGGGACAGATGGATGGGGACACATGGATGGGGACAGATGGATGGGGACACAGGTGGGGACAGATGGATGGGGACACAGGTGGGGACAGATGGATGGGGACACAGGTGGGGAGACATATGGGGACAGATGGGGGAGACATATGGGGACAGATCGCACATTTTTTTTTTTTTTTTTTTACTTACGGCTGCTGCAGCCGTTCATCTCTCTCTCCTCACACGCTGTCTGTGTGAGGAGGGAGAGCGGCGCTGACAGATGATCTCATATGTTTACATATGAGATCATCTCTCATTGGACACGCCGATCTCGCTGTAAACGGCCGCTGTGATTGGCCGTTTACAGCGATCTGTGACCGGCTGTATCTGACGGACACGGCCAGCACAGAACTTCCCCGATGCGCGCTCTCAGGAGCGCACATTGGGGAAGTAAACAAGAGGACGTCCAGGGACGTCCTCCCAGCATCGAGGGTCCACTCTGCAGCCGTCTTTCGGCTATAGCACGGGCGCGAAGAGGTTAAAAGCCTTTTTCTTCATATTTACATGCATGTCTAGCAAAGGGGACAGTCCAGTGTTAACTGTCCTTTTATTTGTGTGTGTGTGTATATATATATATATATATATATATATATATATATATATATATATATATATATATACATACACAGTATCTCACAAAAGTGAGTACACCCCTCACATTTTTGTAAATATTGTATTATATCTTTTCATGTGACAACACTGAAGAAATTACACTTTGTTACAATGTAAAGTGTACAGCTGTCCCCTCAAAATAACTCAACACACAGTTATTAATATCTAAACTGCTGGCAACAGAAGTGAGTAAACCCCTAAGTGAAAATGTCCAAATTGGGCCCAAAGTGTCAATATTTTATGTGGTCACCATTCATTTCCAGCACTGCCTTAACCCTCTTGGGCATGGAGTTCACCAGAGCTTCACAGGTTGCCACTGGAGTCCTCTTCCACTCCTCCATGACAACATCACGGAGCTGGTGGATGTTAGAGATCTTGCGCTCCTCCACCTTCATTTGAGGATGCCCCACAGATGATCAATAGGGTTTCGGTCTGGGGACATGTTTGGCCAGTCCATCACCTTTACCCGCAGCTTCTTTAGCAAGGCAGTGGTCATCTTGGAGATGTTTGGGGTCGTTATCATGTTGGAATACTGCCCTGCGGCCCAGTCTCTGAAGGGAGGTGATCATGCTCTACTTCAGTATGTCACAGTACATGTCGGCATTCATGGTTCCCTCAATGATCTGTAGCTTCCCAGTGTCGGCAGCACTCATGAATTCCCAGACCATGACACTGCCACCACCATGTTTGACTGTAGGCAAAACACACTTGTCTTTGTACTCCTCACCTGGTTTCCGCCACACATGCTTGACACCATCACAACCAAATAAGTTTATCTTGGTCTCATCAGACCACAGGACATGGTTCCAGTAATCCATGTCCTTAGTCAGCTAGTCTTCGGTAAACTGTTTGCTGGCTTTCTTGCGCATCATCTTTAGAAGAGGCTTCCTTCTGGGATGACAGCCATGCAGACCAATTTGATGCAGTTTGCGATGTATGGTCTGAGCACTGACAGGCTGACCCCCTACCCCTTCAACCTCTGCAGCAATGCTGGCAGGACTCATATGTCTATTTCCCAAAGACAACCTCTGGATATGACACTGAGCACGTGCACTCAACTTTGGTGGACCATGGCAAGACCTGTCCTGTTAAACCACTGTCTGGTCTTGGCCATCGTGCTGCAGCTCAGTTTCAGGGTCTTGGCAATCTTCTTATAGCCTAGGCCATCTTTATGTAGAGCAACAATTCTTTTTTTTCTGATCCTCAGAGAGTTCTTTGCCATAAGGTGCCATGTTGAACTTCCAGTCATCAGTATGAGAGAGTGAGAGCGATAACACCAAATTTCACACACCTGCTCCCCCATTCACACCTGAGACCTTGTAACACTAATGAGTTACATGACACCGGGGAGGGAAAATGGCTAATTGGGCCCAATTTGGACATTTTCACTTAGGGGTGTACTCACTTTTACTGCCAGCAGTTTAGATTTTAATGGCTGTGTGTTGAGTTATTTTGAGGGGACAGCAAATTTACACTGTTATACAAGCTGTACACTCACTACTTTACATTGTAGCAAAGTGTAATTTCTTCAGTGTTGTCACATGAAAAGATAGAAACATGAGGGGTGTACTCACATTTGTGAGATACTGTATATGTGACACCTGTGTTTTAGAGCTTGTTCCAAGCCCTGACACTGTAACTTTTACTTGACAGCTTGGTCAACTTGTGTAAACTAAAAAGTTAGATTTAAAATAAGTAAAATGTAATATTAAAAATAAGTAAAAAAAGCATACCTACTTTTCTTATGATTGATATTATTTGTAGCTCTTTTTGTTGGTGGGGAGGTGAGAAATGAGCCTCCCAGACCGGATAGTGATCAAGAAAACCAGAACCTTCATGAAATGGAAGAGTGGGCCTCTGTGAACAGAAGGGATACCCTTCATGTGAAATTAACCAGTATTCTAACCAAAATAATTGGTAGCAGAACTACTGCAACCAGCGTATAACATTAACTATAAGCATATAGCTACACACCAGTATATAAATAATACAAGCTTTATATATAAAAAAAAAAACAATACATATATTCAATGTACAAACATCAGCAAAGGGCTGATACCCCCCAGATGAATGCTGTGGCAAAGTCCCATTGTAGGGGCCGCTGAGGATGATGCAGCTTTGTGATGGAGACCTGAAGACAAGATCTGCATGTAAGGGGTAGGATGGTGGATTTCACTTACATCCTCTGTTTCCTTCCTTGTTGGACACCAAGCAAGGGTCACATGAGAGGCCTATCCCCAGGGCGGGTTCTTCTGGGCTACGTTAGGCACTTTGTTACAGGCTCAAGTTACACACACACAGGGTACCTTTACTTATTGTAATTTCTCGATACATGCAACAAGATTGAGGCTACCATGGGGGAATACTCAAAGTTAAGGCGGGCCTCTACTCTTAGAGATGAACATGTACACTGCACTAAATCTGTTCCCCAGTTAACTCTCGGTTCTCATTTCAATGCAGAACTTCCAAAGTAACTTGCATTTTGAAGGTACACGCTGAGCCAATGTCCACAACCATCTGTCCAGTGTCTTCCACTACTACCTCTCAGTAGTGAAGTGGGCCCCACCATGCACTCTGTGTGGGCTCCACATGTGCACTAATGTAACTCTCAAATTTCCGCACCTCTGTACAGGATGGGAAACCTCTGCAGTGCAAACCGCTTCCATTGCTATGAGAGACAGACCGCAGGTGCAAGGAGTGCCAACAACATCTTCTTCACTGCTAGAGGCCTTGCTACCTATAACAGGTTCACGCTATTGACAGGCTGCTCGTTACACTTCCATGACTCTTGGCAACTACTTATGATTTCATGTTACTTCATTCTACATTGATGTCTTCATACCCCAATGTATTAAGACTCACTGGTTAACTTTGTGTGTGCTGGTTACTATGATACACCTCTTTAATAACTTTAGACCAAGCAAGGACAAAGTTTCAAATGCTGCCCCTGCATACCTGAAAAAGTGCATTTCTTTATCCATAGTCCTATACAGGCTCTCTCACGCAAGTGTAGGTTGTTTAGAGGCATAATCCAGGGTTGGCATCTTCAGGGCTAACCCCAAGTTAAACGTCTCTGTTGCAGGCCATAACAGATGACATTCTCCTACTCCTGTGCGTCTCTTTTTCTGTCTCCATCCCCTACGGGTCTCACACCTAAGGCTGAACTGTGTTTACTCAGTTTCTCTTGCAAGAGCAAGGACAACTCCCCTGGGCCCCCTCAGGGGGAAACTCTCAGAACCGGATCACTGTCTTAATTTATTGTGTACAAGACAAGTGGGCTGGATCCAGACAGTCCTAGTAATCTGCCAATAATCATCTTTTCTGATCTGGTAGCATAGACAGGAAATGTGTCTGAGACCTTCAATCTCTCAACTTTCTCCTTCCAGGATCTTTTCTCAGCAACCCTAGAGTCAGAAAGTGACATGCATGATTATACATTACAGTATGATACTAGCAGCTGACAGTAGAGGGCAGCAAATACCTACATAATATTAGTGTCCAGCCCATGCAATATAGGTACAAGAATGCAATATGTTTTGCATTATTTGTCTTTTACCTGCCCTGATTCCACCAGCTTGTAGGCAAGTGGTGTTCCCCTTAAGGGTTGCTCCTCCTATTTTTTAGAGCACTGTATGTGTCCATATTTAAGGTGGGTGAAGTCTGAGACTACAGGCTTCTGGCCGAGTGTTGGAGAGAGAGTAGAGGTCCTCTTCCAGGGTTTGTGCTCCCCCATCGGGAGAGGGGCTGGGGTTGGTTCTCCATCTTTCACAAAATGTTCACAAGAAGGAGAAAGGGGCAACAAGGACTTAAGAACAGCAGGGCTGGAGCAGGGGCCCAAGAAAGAGTGAGACGTTGGTGTGTCCTCTTGTTTGTCCCTCCAGAAGAACTAGAAGGCCTGTTGGAAGAATTACAACAAGGGACTGAGAGAACCAGTATTCACCTTAGCTTAAAGGCACAAGCTATCTATGTTCCTGTCTATTGATATAAAATCCAGTATTTGGAGTATATTGCTGTCATCATCAGGGTTGTTAAATTGCAGAAGAGTTTAGAAGAAGCCTCTGTGGGATAATCTAATGTGAAGTGTTCAGCACGGTCAATACCTGGAAGGTGAAGAGAATTCTATGTTTTACTAGTGCATGTCTGGTCAGCGCTTGTAGTTGGTGGTGATGGTGGAGAGGGAGTGCCCTGTTTAGTGGTAAGATGGCATGTGTCAGATGGCACAGGATTCCATGTCGCATGGTTCCCAGGTGGTCAGCTGGACTCTGGAACCTCCTTCTGTACCACATGTCCACCATGGGCACATATAAGAGAATCCTCTAGGCAGGAAGAGGTTAGCTATAAAGGGCAGAGAGATGACCAGTAGGATGTTAAGGATTGACCTCAGGCCACCATCTGTGCTTGTGATACTAATTGGCATTTGGCTGAACAACCTCAATCAATGCGCTGCAAGCTGCATGTAGAGGCTGGCACCCGGCTGCATGTGAAGGCCATGTGAAGCTACCTGGGTAGCCTGCCCTATTAGCTGTTTATGTATTTTGATATTCAGCTATTCAGCTCTGCAAAACCTGTTTTGGCAAGGCAGTTAAAGTACTCCTGAGACAGGAGATTTGTATATTATCCTGTGAGTAATGAAATTATTAAGTTCCATTTTCTTCAGAAAATGGCAAAAGTCACATACTGTATATCACAAGGATAAACTCTCCTATGTGTGCCCTTTATGGGTACTAGAATACTAGAGTTATCTGTATAATATTCCCTACTTGTAAAATAATGCTTAATAGACAAAGCTCATTGGTAGACATGTGCAATTCGTTTATTTTTTTTTGTTTTTTCTTTTTTTTTCGTTATTTTCGTTCGTTCGTTTTCGTACGAATGAACGAATCATTCGAATCGTACGACTACGAATAACGAATCGTAACGAATCGTTCGAATTGTACGAATCCGAATAACGAATCATTCGAATCCGAAAAACAACGAAAATCCAAAAAAAACTAATTAGAAACAACGAATGTACTAATGAAGAAAATCCGAAAAACGAAAACGAACGAAAACGAACAAAAAAATTTGTAACTTTATTTTTGTTGAATTGGTCCTTTTCCGTGTCCCTTACAATGGTGCTGCTAAACGTGCTTCGAATGGATTGAACAAAAAAATTAGTACATTAATGTTACAGTAATGTAACTTTTTTTTTATTTTTTTTTTCGATTTGTAATTTTCCGTGTCTCTATTGAACCAAAAAATTTGTACATTCGTAACTTTTTTTTTTCAATTCGTAACTTTTTTTTCGATTCGTAACTTTTTTTTTTTTTTTTTTTTCCGATTTGTAATTTCCCGTGTCTCTATTGAACAAAAAAATTCGTACATTCGTAACTTTTTTTTCGATTCGTAACTTTTTTTTTCGATTCGTAAATTATTAAAATGTAATAATAGCATACACATTACATCAAATTATGAATTATGCTCCGATTACGAATCTACGAATGTTACGAATGTACGAATAAATACGAATGTGTCCGAAAATTAAACGAAAAAACGAATCAACAAAAAAATAACTCTTACGAATGTACGAATCGTTACGAATACGAACAACGACGACTTACGAATGTACGAATCGTTACGAATCCGAACAACGACGACTTACGAATGTACGAATCGTTACAAATCGACGGAAACGAAAAAAACGAAGCGAAAAAAAAACGATTTTTTTTCGGAAACGAAAAAAACTAAACGAAAATAAACTAATTTTTTGGTTGTGCACATGTCTACTCATTGGTAGATAAATCTAGAACAGGGGTCTCCAAACATTCTAAACAAAGTTTACTGTCCTTCAGATTTACAGTGATCAGTCACTGCGAAGCCTGCCCCCACATCTTCTTTCTCTGTAAATGGAGTAGAGTGATTCTTAATATCTCTCTCACTCTCTCTCTCTCCTTGCAGAGGAAAAAACAGTGTGTAATAAAACAAATACATAATAATAATTATAAAAAAATCGAATTAAATAATAGTAAATACCTAATAAATATATTTTGACAGAATTATTATTATTTTTTTAGTATTAGTGTCAGTCAGTGTCAATGTATTTTACGTGGGATAAAAAAAGCAAAATGGGCACTATTGTTTTTGGGCTGTACTACGGGTACAAGCAACAAATAACATACAGTACACATATGTGATATCGCTGCAATCATCAGGAGCAGGAGAAATTCATTTGGCATGTTCTTTGGTGGAAGGTTCTGGTAGTAGCAAGAAATATACTTTTTTATTTTAATTTTTTTTACTGTTTTGGGCCAGTTTTCCTTCAATAATAAAAAATTCAGGAGATACCCATTACCATTTGCCAACAAAAGAAAGCCCAATCTCTCCTAAAACAAAAAATTGTTTTAATCCACCTGGATTCACAAAGTAGTTGTGATGATAAGTACGGTTTTACTAACACATGTCAAAATTGTTTATTTAGATTTAGATCTGTTTTACCCTTAGGCACAAAGGGGTTAAGACATCATGCTAGGCAGGAATATAACTACATATCATGGGAAGCCATAGCAAAAAGTTTGATGTGGCCCCAGTGACTCGTCCCTGTGGATCCGCTGTCATTGATCTTAAAGCGGAACTTCACCCAAAAGGGAGAGTTTCACTTTTCCTTCTCCTGCCCTCCTCTGCCACATTTGAAGTACATTTTTTGAGGGGGAAACAGGTACCTGTTTTTCACAGGTACCCGTTCCTACTTCCGGTTAGATCACTGCGGTGGATCAAGCAGAAGTTCTCCTCCTCGCCTCCCTGCCTGCAACTTTCTGGGATATGTCACAGGTCCCAGAAGGAAACAAGACCATTGTGCAGTGGGGCAGCTGCCCATAGTTAACATGCCAACACCGGGAACCCAAAGACCTTTGAAGAGTTAATGTCTGTTTATTTCTGTTTAAGGACTGACTGAAGTTCCTCTTTAACCACAGGCCGCCTAGCTTATAGCAAAATGAGGGCCGGACGGTGGCTTTCACGTTCTGACTGGACGTTATATGATGTCTTACAGAACAAGCCGCTCATGTGCACCCCCGGGGCTGATAACAGCGTAAATAGGAAGTGCCGATAATCAGCATTCCTCTATTCACGCTGACAGAGCGTGAGTAGAGGAGAGCCGATAAGTGTCTCTACTTACAGGGTAAATCTGCACTGATAATCAGTGCAGCTCCATCAGCGATGCCCACCAGTGCCCTCCAGTGATGTCCACTAAAGCCCACCAGTGATGCCAATCAGTGGGCATTGGTGATGCCAATCAGTGCCAATCAGTGATGCCTTTTAGTGCCCATCAGTGATGCCTGTCAGTGCCTCCTCACCAGTGCCGCCTATCAGTGTCATTTATCAGTGCTTATCAGTGCCGCCTAGTGCCCATCATTGCAGCCTATGAGTGCCCATAAAAGCTGCTCATCAGTGCCCATCAGTGCTGCATATCAGTGCTGCCTATCAGGGCCCATCAGTGCTGCATATTAATGCCTCCTCATCAGTGCAGCCTCATCAGTGCCCGTCAGTGCAGACTCATCAGCACACATCAGTGAAGGATAAAACATACTTATTTACAAAATTTTATAGCAGAAACAAGGAACTCGCAATCGTACATTTCCAGTCGAATGTTTTGCCTACAAGCTATAGTAGAATTCTAATGTATGACACTAGTAATAATTATATTTATTAATTATTATTACTAGTCAACCAACATTAGAATTCTTCTATAGCCTATGGGCGGAGCATTTGACCATAAATGTCCGCTCGTGCCGACTGCTTCATCGAATCTTCATGTCGAATCTTTTCTCTCTACGTCGAATAATCTTGGACTAATAGAGTTAGGTTAGTCACATTCAAACTTTTTTGCTATTGTCTCTATAATGTCAAATCTTTTCTCTCTATGTCGAATCTTTTCTCTCTATGTCGAATAATCTTGGACTAATAGAGCTAAGGTTAAGCACATTCGACCACAGGTTCGATGGACATAGATCGCTATTGTCAGCGCCATGTCGAATCTCCTATCTATATCGAACTGTTGTCACAACGAAAACGAAAATAAAGCATTTGCTTATGTTGGATCTTTCAGTTTTCGGAATCTGCACGTTCATTATCGCTTGTTAAAACGATAACAAAAATACCCGAAATTCGGGATGAAAATGCATTTGGACGAAAACGAATGCACATGTCTACTGTATATCACAAGGATAAACTCTGCTATGTGTGCCCTCTATGTGTACTAGAGTTATCTGTAAATCTAGAACATGGGTCTCCAAACATTCTAAACAAAGGGCCAGTTTACTGTCCTTGAGATTTTAGGGGGGCCGGACTGTGACCAGTGAGAGTAGAAAATGCCTAAGAGTCAGTGGAAGTAAACAATGCCCCATCATTGGTTTTAGTAGAATAGTGCCCCCTTTTTTTAGATCAATGGGAGGGCCAGATAGAGACAAGCTGTCACGTACCTAGGAGCTTGAGCCCGAATTGCAGAGGGAGGCCTCCCTTACGGCTCCCAATCACAGCCCCTGGTAAGGTAACAGAAGGCACAGGAGTGAGGAGTGGTACAAGTGCCTGGCAGGATCAACAGCAGAGAAAGTCAGTCCGGAAGTCCAGGAATTCCTTGCAGGAGACAGGACACAGGAACAGGAGGCAGGCTGGGACTGAAGTACTGGACCGGAACCAGGACAGCTGACAAGTTAGCAGGCTGGGACTGGAACACTGGACTGGAACCAGGAACAACTGATAGGTAAGCAGGCTGGAACTGGAGAACTGGACTGGAACCAGGAGCAGCTGACAGGCAAGCAGGCTGGAATAGTCAGGTAGGCCGGGTCGGATATCAAGCGGATATCAAGCGGGCAGCAGAGGGACTAGAGGAACAGGCAGGAGAGTAGTCAAAAACAGGCCGGAGGTCGGATGCAGGCGGATAGCTGGGATAGTCACTGATATACGGGTATTCACAGGTAATGTCTCAGATCAGGTAAAGGCACACAGAACGCTGTAGAGCAGACAGCGAAGTTTGTATGTGACAGGCAAGTTTAAATAGCCCACCTGGCGCCAACAGGAGTGCTTGTGCGTGTGCGCATGCGCAATGGCGCACGCGAACGGGTGCAATTGCGCCTGGAGCACCTGTTACTGGCAGGATCTTCCTGACACAAGCAAATGATCACATCCGGCACCCGGGCTGCAGTTTGGAGACCACTAATCTAGAAGACAAGGAAACAATTGAAGTTTATCTTAATTTGTCTGATAATAAGGCACTGTTTCAACATACAGTATATGAATCCTTCTATTCAAGCAAGGTCAAAACAAAGGCAGGACATATTTTCACATTACTGTATATGATTTATGATTATTGTAAATCTGCCTGCTTATGTAGCTGTTTTTAGAATTTTTATTAGCTCTTGTGGGAAACTTTCGCCCACAGTAGCATGAGCTAAATGTGGCTCTTCGATATAAACCACTTGCTGACCAGGCCTTTTTCTGACACTCTTTGTTTACAAGTAATAATCAGTATTTTTTTGCTAGAAAATTACTTAGAACCCCAAACACTATATATATATTCATACTATATATATATATATATATATATATATATATATATATGTAGGAAGGCGAGTATGGTGGCCTGAATTTATGGGAGGAGCCCGGGGGGTATTTAACCAGCCGCTCGCCTGTGGTCTTCGTCGGTTTCCTGTGCGCGGTACCCATCCTCCCATCCCCCTTTTCAGGGCATTTCTCAAATTAATTCCTCTTCACAAATACTCATTTCTAATCTAGGGTATGCCCCCTCATTTTGGTATACCGACCATCGGACCAGGGCACACTTCAGGTCTATTTCATGTGGTAAGTCTTATGGTAAGTCTGTCTGTTCATATCCGTATTGGCCATAGGGCTTCGCCCATAAATATATATATATATTTTTTTTTTTAAGCAGAGGCCCTATAGAATAAAATGATGGTCGTTGCAATTATGCCAAACGGTTTTTGCGCAGCAGTTTTTCAAACACAATTTTTTGGAAAAAAATTACACTTTAATTAATTAATAAAAACAGAACACAATATATACCTAATTTTTTGTAAAGAATGAATAAATAACATGTCATGCTCACGCTCGTGGAATGGCACCAAAACTACAGTACATAAAAATCTCCATAGGCAAAATTTCTACAGGTTACCCGTTTAGAGTTACAGAGGAGATCTAGTGCTAAAGTTATTGCTCTCGCTCTGACGTTCACATTTATACCTCTAAGTGTAGTGCGAACACTGTTTACATATGTGGGTGTGACCTATGTATACGTTCACAACTGTGCGTGAGCAAGGGCACAGTGGTGCTGAGGGACGAGGGCACTTTAAAAAAAAAAAAATTATTATTATTTATTTTATTAAATTTTTTAAAATGATTGCACCGTCCCTTTAAAAATATATTTTTTTGGTTTTTATCACTTTTATTGCTAGCGCAAGAAATGTAAACATCCCTTGCCATAACAATACAGCATGACAGGTCCTCTTTATGGAGAGATCTGGGGTCTATTAGACCCAAAATCTCTCCTCTTCCTTTAAAAGCAAAAGATTTTTAAAATATGTGATCTTTTGCTTTAAAAAAAATGGCCTTGTTTACATGGGTCGGGAATCGGACATGACGTCATGACATCGCACTGGTCCTCCTAGGCCATATAGATTAGTGGAGGCAAGGGATTGGGGGGGGGGGGGGGGGACCCCTTCCGCTGTTTCTAAAAGTGATCCAGCAGCGTTTAGTAACACGTTAAAGGTCTTTTTTAGAGAGCTACCGTATATACTCGAGTATAAGCCAAGTTTTTCAGCACATTTTATTGTGCTGAAAGTGCCCCCCTCGGCTTATACTCGAGTCAATCACTTTTCTGCAGCAGAAAATGACATTTTCCGACCCGAATTAGGAAGATAGGGTTCCTAGCACTAAGTGGCCCCCCGAGATACGGGGCCCCAAAGTTGGTTCAGAAAATGCCATTCTCTGCTGCAGAAAAGTTGACATTTTCTGAACCGATTTTGGGGCCCCGTATCTCGGGGTCACTTGGAAATAGGAACCCCATCTTTGGATATGTTCTAGTGCCTAGCACCAAGTGGCCCAAAGATACAGGGCCCCAAAATCGGTCAACTGTGTCCATCTGCAGCAATGTTATTTCAGGACCCTTTGGGTCCAGAGACCCCAAATTTTGGCTGCAGATAGGGGGCATCTAGGAAGCCTTAACTACCAAGTTTGAAGTTTGAGGGACCTATTGCTGTAAATGGGCACAGTGAGGCATGCAAATGGACACAGTGAGGCTGCAAATGGGCATTGTTTACCCTCTTTTCCACTAACAGTAGCTGCGTATTTCTCACCCTAGGCTTATACTCGAGTCAATACGTTTTTCCATTTTGTTGTGGTAAAATTAGGTGCCTCGGCTTATATTCGGGTCGGCTTATACTAGAGTATATACGGTAGTTAACAATGGGCATTTGTAAGAATCTGCATCTCAACTCTTAAGTTGTTCAGGTTTTCAGTCTTAAAGTAAATGCAAAACCAATCACTGAAATCTCATATAAGGGCCGGTATAATAATTAATCTAGATCTTTGTGCTAAGCAGGGCAATAAAACTTGTGTTGAACTGCGTAAGAAATATCAATCTATTACGTAAAAGTGATATGCAAATTATCTTGTTTATTCCTTAAGTCATGAAAACACAATATAATATCCAAGTAGATGTAAAGATAAACGAGCATAAACTGCAAATGAATAACTGCAACTGAGGCTTCATTTTGGAAGTGTAAGAAAAATCCCTTCATGGTTTCAATTGACTTAAATACTTAAAGGTCTATTAAAGAGAGCCAGTTAAGAATGGGAATTTGTAAATGTAAAACCAATCGCTAAAATCTCATATAAGGGCCTGTTCACACTGGTGCGGCTTCCAAACTTGAGTCGCTCCGATTAGAATGGTTCCATTGCACTTAATGGAGTGCGACTTGTCAAGCGACTAAGTTGCCTGACAAGTCACAGCAGTGTGGACCGAGACTAAGCTTTAATGAAACTTAATCTTAATAAATATGCAGCTTTCATTAAAAGTATCCTTATAATCTTGCCATGAAGGTGCTGGTGATTTTGCCATGAAGGTTTTGGTGATCCTGGCGTGAAGGTCCTTTTCAATTGCTTCCTGTTGTGGGGTGACAGCTCCCAGCTCAGAGATAGGGGTACTAATGATCGGGACCAAGAACTTCCTCTGATTGGCTATCACAGTGATCAGTCACTGCGAAGCCTGCCCTCACATCTTCTTTCTCTGTAAATGGAGTAGAGTGATTCTTAGTATCTCTCTCACTCTCTCTCTCTCCTTGCAGAGGAAAAAACAGTGTGTAATAAAACAAATACATAATAATAAAAAAATCAAATGAAATAATAATAAATACCTAATAAATATATTTGGACAGAATTTTTTTTTTTTTTTTGTATTAGTGTCAGTCAGTGTCAATGTATTTTAGGTGGGATAAAAAATGCAAAATGGGCACTATTGTTTTTGGGCTGTACTACGGGTACAAGCAACAAATAACATACAGTACACATATGTGATATTGCTGCAATCATCAGAAGCAGGAGAAATTCATTTGGGATGTTCTTTGGTGGAAGGTTCTGGTAGTAGCAAGAAATATATATATATATATATATTTTTTTTTTTTACTGTTTTGGGCCAGTTTTCCTTCAATAATAAAAAATTCAGGAGATACCCATTACCATTTGCCAACAAAAGAAAGCCCAATCTCTCCTGAAAAAAAATAGTTCTAATCCACCTGGATTCACAAAGTAGTTGTGATGATAAGTACGGTTTTACTAACACATGTCAAAATTGTGCTTAGGCATTTAGATCTGTTTTACCCTTAGGCACAAAGGGGTTAAGACATCATGCTAGGCAGGGATATAACTACATATAATGGGAAGCCACAGCAAAAAGTTCTGTTAAGATCAAAACAAAAGCAGAACATATTTTCATATTATTGCATATGATTTATGTTCATTGTAAATCAGCTTGCTTATATTTATATATATATTTATATATATATATGCTATTTTTAGAATTTTTATTAGCTCTTGTGGGAAACTTCCGCCTACAGTCACATGAGCTAAATCCGGCTTTCGGATTTAAAGCGGAACTCTTTGGAGCAAGTTATTTATATAATCTTCCTCCTCCTTCAGTTGTAACAAAAATTTGATGAAGTACTACTCACTCTTGGCTTTAATGACCTTGAATGCATTTTCAAAATCCTTGTTGACCTTATGTCAGGACTTGGGTCTGAACCTGCAACCAGTGTCTAGCTGTGGCTCTTCTCACTGTGCCACCAGGGGTGCTGGACAGTTCCCTTTGCTCCTCCCATGAACTTCCTGATTAAACCCATGTCTCTGCATTTCCTGTTTTCCAGATTATTGTGCTCTCTTCAGCCAATATCGTGTTCATTGCATACCTGCTACTGTCCTTTTCGACCAGTCCTTACTGAACCTTGGTTTGTTCATTGGCTAAGCTTTTTTTTAGATCCCATCCTGCTCCTACTTGTTACTGAACTTTGGCTTGTTTACTGACTATACCTCTGCTTAATCCCTGCTTGCTGTATCTGCTATTGGACCCTAGCTTGCTCAACTTCTGGTGGGGCGATCCTGAGGACTGCAGCCTGGTACTAACATGCAGCAAAACCCATCACGAGCATCAGGAGCTCTGGTGATTACTGGTTAGTGCTTAGACCCGCTTCTCAAATAAGCCTGCATCGTCTGCTTGGGGGATCTGCTTGTACATTTCTAGCTGACTACCTGTGAACCTCTCTTCTGCTACAGCCACTGGTCTCCAAACCTTACCCTCAGAGACTGTGACACACACCTTACTTTTTCTCCATGGTCCCCAATCTCCATATGTGGACCTTGGGTTTCCTTTATTTGGCCCTATGGGCACTATTCCTCCCAATTATATTAGGTACTATCCTTCCCAATGACACCAGCAATGGGGTGGTATTCCTCCCACTGATACCAATAGGATACTATTACACCCACTGACACAAAAGATGAGGTACTATTCATTCCACTTACAACATTGATAGGGCATTATTCCTAGAGGAATCAGGCTGAACTCCAATGGTGTTAAAGAATCCAGTGAATTTAATGAGCAAGCAAACAGGACAAGCAGCACACACATGAAAACTCCTGCTAGAGGCTATCTTGGTCATCTTGGTACAGTGTGGAGTGGAGGCAAGCTCTTGGGTCTCAGTACCTGGCTGAGCCATAGGATGGAGAAACTGAAGAGCTTTCAGTATGATTTGGAATGGTGGCAGCTATTCAGTTCATCTAACTGTATAGGGCATTATTCCTCCCACTGATATAAATGATAGGGCATTATTCCTCCAACTGACATTAATGTTAGGACAATATTTCGGGCATTCATCCTCCTCCTACTGACCATAGATGCCATTTCATTCTTTTTACTCTCACTGACCACCATGCCTTTTCAATTTTTTAGTCCCACCAATACTGGTGCATTTTCTACTCCCAGGGCCAGTGTGCTCCCCCTGATTTCTGAGGATCAGTAAACTGGCCCTTTGTTTAGAAAGTTTGAAGACCCCTGTTATAAACAATAAAAAAAATACCTAGTAAGTGGATTGGAATAAAAGCTAGTATATAACAAGTCAAAGTGGAAATGTATTTTCATCTCTCTTTAGTGATGGGAAATGAGAGATGTCCTTTGCTTTTTATGGGTTCTCAGATCTCCTCTCCTGTCACTGATTTGACAGTCGTATGTAACTCCTCCACGTGCACTGTGTATTACAGGCAGTGTAAATTATTAACTAAACTAAAACGAAATTATTAACTGCTTCCTGCCCAGCCAATATAGATAAAAGCCGGGCGGGTGCTCTGTTCTTCCAGAAGGACGCATGGGTACATGGACACAGTGTATTGTGGTGCTCAATGCCGGGCTGCTGTGATTGGCCCATGTACCATGTGATCACTTGATCACAAGTATAAAAACTCATAAATTCTATCTATTCATGACAGCATTGTTTATTATTGTGATCTCTGGGGTTAGTTAAGGTGATCACAGTGTATTTTTTAATTTACAGTATGTAGCAAAAAAAAATTTAAAAAATCCAGTGATGATTAAATACCACCAAAATAAAGTTCTATCAGTCTCCAGTTTTAATTTTGGTACATTGTTGCATGCCTGAGTAATTTTCATTAAAAATGTGACACAGTGACAGGGTTTAAAACTTGTTATGGGTGGAAAGGGGGTGAAAGTGTCTGGTATTGAAGTGATTTAAAGAGGATCGTCAGTCTTAACAAAACAAATTTAAAGTCAGCAGCTACAAATACTGTAGCTGCTGACTTTTAAAAATAAGGACACTTAGCTGTCTAAGAATCCAGCCCCATGCTCACCCAGGCTGGTTCTTTGCCGGTCTTTAAGTCCCCAGAGCCGACATATTTATTTGCTTGACTCCTTTCACAGCCGGCTTCCCACTGTAAATATGCAAGCCGCCCTGTGTTTTGTGAATGGTCCCACAGCTTCCTGAGATCTGTGACGTGTTCTATAAGGTTGCAGGTGGGGGGGGGGGGGGACTTCCACTCCAATCTGGGAGTGGAGGATAATGGAGGGTCTGTTCAGGTCCACCTGAAAAACTGACAGGTGGTCCTGATAAGACCCTTCATTAACCTCTATGGACATCCAATCTGATCCGCTAAAAACAGACAGATGTGGCTAATTTCCCTTCTGTCTAGTGGATCGGATCAGATAGCAGTCCGACATAAACAGACAGGTAGTCTGTTTACATCCGACTGCCCATAGAGGAGAATAGGCTACATCTGTGTCTGTTATGCATAAGCGGAGTAGACATGGACCAGCCATTTTCCCTGCTCAGCAGGGTTTAGTGGACGGATTCCCCACTGAGCATGCAGACTCCTGGTGGAATCTTCCCCGTGTGAAAGGCCCCAAACAGAAATGGTTATTTCATTTTTAGTGGATTATGCAACAAAGATAAAAAAGTATAAAACTCAATCATTAAAGAAACAGTTTTCACTGATGGATTTCTAAATAGACTTGATTAGTTGGTCTAAAGAGAGGGAAGAGTTGCCCACTGATATGTGGATTTTATGAGAAGCATATACAGTAAGCTACCAGTTTTAGTAAATCTCCCCTACTGGCTTCAGTGCTTTACCCAATGGGATAAAGTAGGTATACAGCCCATGACAATGGAAAAGCTCAAAGTATTTACAAACTCTAACTGGATAACATTTTGTTTTCTAAGCTCTGTGTATAATAAACAATTGCCTTTTTCATACTTATTTCACTTTTTTTTTGCATCCTGTCTTCATGCACTTGCTCTAGAGTGGCAGCACATAACAGCTCTGATGTGCCAACAGTCAACCATGCCTGAGAATGTGTATCAATAAGGCTGCTTGTAGACTCCATCTGGGGCACATGTGGTAAGATGACAGTATAGAAGTGGGAGACAGCTGTCACCCCACAACAGGAAGCTCTTAAATAATAAGGGCCTGCATGGTAGGATCACCAGGACCTTCACAGGATACTTTTAAGGAAATAAAAGCTACATATTTATAAGGATTAAAAATTACATTTGAGGCCGAGAAGGCGCGGAGCTGAGCCGTGCGGTAATGCCGGCTTAGAGCTCCGTATCCCGATCTCCGTATCCAAGCCTAATAACGGCGGAGGTAACTCACCCTTCCGCACATAAACATTACCATTCAGTGCCCATATCACCCTACCTTACTTTGGAGCCATTCTGGGGGGTCACAAGTTACATATGAAGCCGAAAACCGGCAAAAAAACAGCGCCTCACAGACACAGCAGCATGGCACTGAAACCACCCCCCTCTGAGTTGAGACGCAGGGAGGACAGTAAACAGCCAGCCCCATCTGCTGCATCACTCAGTGAGGAATTTACATTAAAGGCACACAGTCTCTCCAACTCCCTTTCAAATAAAAATGTGGTAGAATTGGAGAAATTTGATATTTCTTCACATAAGGATTTGTCATCTCCTGTAACAACAAATTGAAAACCTGCATCAAAAAGCATTAAAATTTACCGCAGACCTCATCACTACAAACCTCACTAAAGAAATTAGGAAATTAGGCCAGCGTATGTCTGAACTTGAAATTAGAGTAGATGATTTGGAGAATAATACATCAAACTTTGCCTCAGAAATTGATAGTCTTAAAGAGGAGAACGACATCTTACAATCCAAATTGGAAGACTTAGAAAATCGGGCAAGACGCTCTAATATATGTATTAGAGGAATCCCCGAATCCGTGACTGACTTACAAGGTGCTATGATAGCACTTTTTCAAGAATTGCAACCAGCTATACCAATAGAACGTCTTGAGATGGACAGGGTTCATAGAGCCCTAACACCGAGAAAAAAAACAGACAGCCCACCCGGCGACATTATAGCAAAATTCCATTTCTACCTTTCTAAGGAACAATTGCTAAGTACAGCAAGAAATAAAGATTCCTTAAAATTCCAAGGACATAATTATCAATTATTCGCAGATCTTTCACAAACAACAATCAACAAAAGAAGAACATTGAAACCACTTCTTCAAATATTACAACACAACGCCATAATCTACCAATGGGGCTTCCCTTTCTCTGTGCGTTTTACTTATCAAAGTCGCAAATACTTGTGCTAGTCTGCCGAAGTTCTACAAACTACCTTACAGAATTTAGGGCTGATAAATGCAAACAGAGACTTTGCTGACATACGTCAATAATCATCCTCATCTGCTGGCAATCCCTATTCTGCTTCCAGGAATGATGAAGATCACAGCCCACATAAAAGAAGTCGCATACAATCCCCAGTTCCGGATCTGACTGATTCTATGGATTGATGACTATTTTATACTAAGGCTACCCTCTCACTTTTTCACCTACGGACGACAAGAGTAACTAGAGCCCTACGGACGACAAGAGTAACGATGACACATAGGACTAACACAAAACTCACCAACATGAAATAGACCTGAAAGTGTGCCTTGGTCTACCGTATGGTACACCAAAATAAGGGGGCATACCCTAGATAAGGAATGATAAGAAGTAGTTTATGGAATAATGTGGAATGAGTATTCAGTCTGGGGTAAGAATACTTGGAAGAGGCTTTTAAAAGGGGAGGGTGGGTGGGTATCACGCACAGGAAACCGACAAAGACCGGCGGCCTTCGGGCTGCTTAAATACCCTCCGGGCTCCTCCCATAACTTCAGGCCGGTACCCGGCCTTCCAATTTATGGTCTAGAGCCCTACGGACGACAAGAGTAACGATGACACATAGGACTAACACAAAACTCACCAACATGAAATAGACCTGAAAGTGTGCCTTGGTCTACCGTAGGGTACACCACAATAAGGGGGCAAAAACCTTCAGGTAGGGGATAATAATTTATTAAAGGTAAATGTGACTGAGTAGTTGGGCAAAGGCCTGAGCCCTCTCCAACTGTGGGTTAGGTATGTAGCGAGAAGCAGGCCGACTTCACGACCTAGTTTCTCGATCACATGGTCCGGAACCCTCTATCTTGGGGCCGACGTGGCCGCCCCGACCCGGAATGAATGCCCGGAGTATTGGCTGGGGTCCAATTGAAGATTGCCCGAGAAGGTCCCGGACACGTACCACGAACTGCAACGAGTTCGAGGGGTTTAACTGGGGAAAGGGTAAAAGCGGACTGGACCCTGGGCGGTCGGATAGCAGTGCCGTTGAGCGGTTCAACACGGCAACTGGGCACCAGTTGTTGTAGGTCCGGCACAGTGAATATCTATTCCGGAACCTCGCTGCTGAGTTCTAGACATCGCCAAGTGAAGAACGTAGAGATCCTGGTGGTGGCAGAGATTACTTTATGCAAGACTGGACCGGCTGGGTGGCTGCGAGTAAACTCGCTGGCAAGTAGTGCTGCACCCCGGCCACGTAGGGACCCAACAAACGTTTCTAGGCTGGCCTCCTCCCAATTTTTTTGACCCCCAGCCACGGACTACATCAGACAACTACTTGAAATAAGTCACTTTTGACTAGGGCACTTTTTTGTTGTCTTACATTTTTGCTTTTTGTTTGTAAGACTACATTGTATTTGATTGGCTCTCCATGTTTCGTAAGGATGTTCCTTGCACCTCCTCTTGCTACGCTCAGCTACTCAGTGTTCAACGGGCAGTTGACAGTGGCTCATGTACCCTTGGAGGGAGATTCTCTCTCCCTTCAATGGATATGTTAGGAATATATATATGCTATGCTATATTCTCAGGATGAATGCAATTTGCATTTTCTTTCTTAGTTTTTTGTTTTTCTTTTCCCTTTTTTCTTCCCTTCCCCCCTATACTCTGGAGACAAATAATTTCGTACACGGTCCTTGTTTAAATATAAACACAAACATAATTAAAGCTCCCTCAATACCATGGCTCCATTTAATATCCTATCCTTGAATACCCAAGGATTTAACATCCCACACAAACGCACTAAAGCCGTTACATAGTATGTCTTCAAGAGACCCATTTTACTACACAATCCACTCCCAAATTTTTTAGTAAAGCCTACCCACAAGTATATACGGCCTCAGCCTCCACGAAACAACGTGGTGTGCTTATAGCATTCCATTGTAATACCCCATTTTCACTAATGAAAGAAATTAAAGATCCAGAAGGCCGATATTTGATTCTTAAAGGGCATTTACTAGATACAGCTATCACCATTATATCTTATTATGCTCCCAACAAGAATCCTTACTCTTTTCTCTCCCATTTATTACAAACTATAGACTACCATAAAATAGGTACTATAATTTTATGCAGAGATTCTAATCAGACCATTTTTCCATTCTTAGATAAATCACCAATTCCACAGACCCATAGATCTGACAGACAATCTTTTTCAAAACTAATCGCAAAACATAATTTAGTATTCCTGGCGAGAATTGAACCCTACCAAAAGACAATATACACATTACTCATATGCTCACCGTTCATTTCCTAGGATAGACCATGTATTCTTATCCACAGGTATGATACCGGAAATCTCATCTTCAAAAATTGTCCCCATTCCTTGGTCTGACCACAATGCAATTTACATTACTATAGCCTCCATAATTCCAAAAAAAAAGAGATCCAACATGGCTATTAAGAGACTTTCTGCTCAAAAATTAAGTTCATAAAAATAATATTGAAATATTGAAATTGCACTTAAAGATTATCTAAAACATAATTCTACACCCAACATCTCTCCAACCACTTTATGGGAAGCACACAAACCTGTTCTTTGTGGCATATGTTTACAGCAAGCTAATGTATTCAATAGAGAACGAAAAGCCCTTTGCCACACTTTAGAAACAAATTTAAATACATGTTACACGGCATTCCAACATAACCCTTCTTCTTCATCCAAAATAAAATTAGATAGAGCTAAATTGGAATTTGATTTGTTCCCTTCTGAATCTGCAGACAAAACTATCAAAAGATCGCAACATAACTTTTATATGAATGCAAATAAACCAAATACGCTATTAGCCCGAGCACAAAAATCCTGCCAAAATCCAACCAAACCTATTCATCTAAAAATTTCCAGAGAAATAAACACAAACAACCCATTAAAAATTTTACAAAAATGTAAAACACAATTAAATAATTTATACTCTTCTGATGAGTTGGATCCATCTAAAGCAAATGATTTTTTTTCTCATTTATCGCTACCGGCTTTATCTAAAACACAACTGGAAATGTTGGAGGAATCTGTGTCTATTATAGAGGTATATGAAGTGATTACAAATCTGAAATTGAATAAAAGGCCAGGTCCTGATGGTTTTTCTGCTCTTTACTGTAAAACATTAGCCGATATCTTATCACCAGTTTTGACAAATACTTTCAATTCCCTTTTGGAAGGCCATTCTTTTAGGAGAGAAACCCTGACCGCAATCATTTGCATGCTTCCTAAACCACACACAGACGATTCAATCTGGTCTAATTATCGCCCTATTTCTTTATTAAATTTGGACATAAAAAATGTAGCCAAAATTCTAGCTAATAGATTAAACAGAATTATAGGCAACCTTATACACCGCGACCAAGTGGGTTTCATTCCAATTCGACAAGCTGGAGATAAGATCAGATGTGCAATATTTTTGTCACATGCAGCTAAATCACGGCGTATTCCCACCTGTTTTCTCTCTCTAGACATTAATAAAGCATTTGATACGATATCATGGTCATACATGAACTATACCCTCAACAAATGGGGCTTCGACCCTCATTTTTTACAATGGATTTCTGCACTATACCATGACCCCAAAGCCTATATATAATATGCAGGATACAAATCAGATGAGTTTAATATACAGAGAGGGACACGTCAAGGATGCCCACTCTCACCATTACTATTTGCACTACTCATTGAACCCCCTAGTACAAAGAATTAGGATGGAACCTACAATAACTGGTATTGAATTGGGTGGCTATCATCACAAAATATGCTTATTCGCGGATGACATTCTCCTTTTTTTATCCTCACCACAAGTTTCTGCCCCAAACCTTATGGTTGTACTGAACATGAATTTCCACTCATCTCAGGCCTTAAAGTTAATACCCAAAAATCTTTAGCATTAAATATTTTGCTTGACAAAAAAGATAAACAATCTATACCAAATTCATTACCCTTTAAGTGGGTAGATCATAGCCTTCCATATCTGGGTATCCAATTTACTTCTAACCCCTCAGATCTATTTGCAGCTAATTACCCAGCCCTATTGAAGAATACTACAACTTTGTTATCTAATTGGTCATCACTACTGATATCGTGGTTCGGAAAAATTAACATTATTAAAATGTCTATTCTTCCAAAATTTTTATATTTATTTAGAACACTCTTAATTCATATTCCCACTTACCCTCTCAGACTGATTCAACAAAAAGTAAACACAATTCAAATGGGGGAAATTAAAACCTAGGCTGCATAAGAAAACACTAGTTCTCCCTAAATCCATGGGTGGTCTGGGATTTCCAGATTTTACTGCATACTATAAAGCTGCTCAATTATCACAACTAACAAAATATCATTTGACTACAGAGATTCCTATATGGGTATTTATTGAAGCTTTAGACTGTGATCCTTTTCCTATAAACAATATATTATGGTTACAACCTGCAGATCATAAAACCATAAATAATCTAATTTCTAAGCATTCTTTATCTATCTGGGATAGGCATAGAATCTCACATGTTTTGCAATCCTCACATAACCCGCTACTTTCTTTTCACAAAAATCCGGCCTTTTACCCAGCTTAGACATTTCCCAAAACTTTCAAAGCTCGGTTCCAGGCTGGTATTACTTGTCTATATAATATAACTTCAACTACCTCATTAAGACCTTTCCCAGAATTATGCGAGGTATATAGGTTGTAACCCATGTAGGTTTTCACATGAATTGAGAAGGGGAGTATAAAAATGTTTGATTTGAAGATATCTGAATATTTCAGATTGAGGAATCTGAAATATTCAGATATCTTCAAATCAAACATTTTTATACTCCCCTTCTCAATTCATGTGAAAACCTACACACCACTTCTCAATTTGAAAGGTTTTGCCTCAAAGAACCACATGCTTAAGGTCGTATTTCATCAATCTATACTCAATTGATCTCCAAATCAAATACTATTGTACCTACATATGTTGCTAAGTGGGAAAAAGATCTTGATCGTATGATTGATTCTAAAACTTGGTCTCACATATGGTCTAATACCAAATCTTCCTCTAGAAATATATTGGCGATTGAGACATCGTATAAAGTTCTCACACAATGGTATTTGGTTCCTGCAAGAATAGCCAAATTCACAACAGACAATGCTGGCCTCTGTTTTCGCGGCTGTCTGGAACAAGGTACATTTATGCACATTTGGTGGCAGTGCCCAATCGTGCAAACATTTTGGAAGGTCTTTTTGATAATCTCAAAATTATTTGACTGCTCATATTTACCAGACCCAATGTTAGCTCTTCTTAATTTAAAACCAGCCTCTCTTACTTTTAAACAATTTAAATTATTTCTCACATTCCTGATAGCCGCAAAACAGACTATAGCTAATGCGTGGAAAACATCTGTCGTAAATATTGTAGAAACCAAACTTGGAATGAATCAATCCTTCATCCATGCTAAAATGGATGCTATTGATAAAAATCATTTGACAAAGTTTGACATCACATGGAAGCCATGGATTAATTACTATATGTCAGATATTTTTGATAACCGAGTACTCTCACCATGGTGATTAATACTCTTTCAAGGATTACATCAGTATGTATATGCAAAACACATCTCCGGAGTTCCGTCGTCTCCCCATCCCATATGTCTTTATTTCCTCTTACCATTTCCTTTTTCCTTATATTTTCAAGACAATTATCTTTTTAACAACCAATTTTTCCTTATAATACATTATCTATTATAAACATTTATCTGAAGATATGGTCAAGTTTTTGTTAATTACAA
Source organism: Lithobates sylvaticus (assembly GCA_028564925.1). Classification (NCBI taxonomy): domain Eukaryota; kingdom Metazoa; phylum Chordata; class Amphibia; order Anura; family Ranidae; genus Lithobates; species Lithobates sylvaticus. The sequence goes on from CM053029.1 coordinate 64,762,168, forward strand.
ATCCCTATTTAGATATACATATATATATATACTTTGGTTTAGAAAGTTTTGTTTTTTATAAAAACTTCTCAATCATTAACTGTTTTCACATTCAAGTTTATATAATGTCATGTAATGTCATGACTATGTAAATCTATTATAGATTTTTTTTCTCTTTTTCTTTTCTTGTATCATCCGTACTTCAATAAGTAACTCTAATAATTATATCAAACGCTCTGTATATGTTATCTAATGTTTCTAAAAATAAAAACATTTGAACGAGAAAAAATAAAAATTTCCTTTGAAATTACATTAAAGCTTATATGAGATTTTAGTGATTGGGTTTACATTTACTTTAGGACTAAAAACCTGGAGCAGCTCAATAGTTAAGATGTGGATTCTTACAAATGCCCCTTCTTAACTGACTCTCTTTAATACACCTTTAAGTATTTAAATAAATTGAAACATGAAAGGATTTTTCTTTCAATATGAAGCCTCAGTTGCAGGTTATTCATTTGCATTTTATGCTAGTTTATCTTTAAATGCCCTTATATACAGTATTATATTATCGTGTTATCTTGTTCATTCCTTTAGTCATGAAGATACCACTCTTACGTAATAGACTGATATTCCTTACGCAAGTCAACACTTTATCAGACTGTTTATCAAGAAGTTTTATAGCGCTACTTAGCACTAAGACCTAGATTTATTATTTGTTGGTTTAATAAACTGTGATAAATTCCAAGCCAGTGGAAGAACAGATTATAACACAGTTTTGTCTCTATTACTGTAGACTTTTGTAGTGAAGTAAAGAATTCTCAAACTGAGGCTGTTGTTTGAAAAACAACTACCTGTTTCAAGAAAGCTTGAGGTTTTAGAAAATAACTTGTCTACTAATCTCACAGGGTTATATAAGTGATTCACAGGACCACACATGTAAATTGCCACCATCCCTTGATAATATATGGGATTTTATGGGTAATAAAATATATATACATATAGAAAACTTTGCATATAGAAAATTTCATTTATTGTAGAAATATTGTATTAAAAGATCTCATATTGATGATACAAAACATCATAATAAAAGCATTGTCAATATTGCACATTATATGAATACAATTTGCAAACATTGCACATTGGCTGTTTGGACCATGAAGAGACAATCCCAATCTACTTGCTGTTCCCCTAAATCGTGGATTCTAGCAAGGAATGCTGCAGAGAGGGATATGCAACGCATTTGAAAATTATTGTTATGAATCTTCTTCCGGGAATAATACCACTTCTGAAAAAACAGCTTATATTAGTAAAACATTGATACAAATTCATACCTATAAACGTACATCTATTTGATCATTGAGCATACACTTACAAAAAATGGGCATATTTAGTAAAGGCAATCCTCCAGAAAGCATGGATGTCCTATCATGGCCATTGAAGGCCTGCCCCAAGTGGATGCCAGAGGTTCACGTCCAGAAATTGCCAAATATGGATTGCCTAAGGCATTGAAATAAGGGTACTGTGGATTGGAAAAAGGCAAAAAAGAAGGATGATAAATCACCGGGAAGAAAATTCCAGGGGAAAAGTGGTCAGCCTGGAGTGTCTCAAAGGGTTTTGCTTTGAAGAACTGAAGAAAAGGGATAATTTGAGACATCATGCTAGGCAGGGATAAAACGACATATCATGGGGCGCCATAGCAAAAGTTTGATGTGGCCCCAGTGACCCGTCTCCTTGGTTCCGCTGTCACTTATCTTAAAGCAGAACTTCACCACTTTTCCTCCTCCCCCTCCTCTGCAACATTTAAAGTGCCTTTTTTTTTTTTTTTGGGGGGGGGGAGCGAGTACCTGGTTTTGACATGGACCCACTACTACTTCCGGTTGGATCACTGCGCTGAATGCAGCAGAAGTTCTTCTCCTTACCTACCTGTCTGCAAGCTTCTGGGACACGTCACAGGGCCCAGAAGGCTTTGAGACCATTGTGCAGTGGGCAGCTGCCCATAGTTAACATGCCAGCACCGGGGACCTGAAGAACGGTGAAGAACCAACTCTGGTGAGGATGGCACTGGATCCTGGCACAGGTATCTGTAGCTGCTGACTATCAATTTTTGTAGGACTCCTTAAAGGGGTTGTAAAGGCAATTTTTTAAATAACAAACACTTACCTCCACTGTGCAGAACCTGGTCTTCTGGGGTCCCTCGGCGGCTGTCTCGGCTCCTCCCCACAAGAACTAAGCACCTTCATGCCAGCTCTCTCGCATGGTGGTTAGTTCTTGTGCGTGCGCTCCCGTGATACAGCCGGCGGCTATAGCCGCTCACAGTATCACTCGGCCCCGCCCCCCCAGCATGCCGCGTCATTGGATGTGATTGACAGCAGCACAAGCCAATGGCTGCACTGCTTGCAATCCATCCACTGTAGCCAGTCAACGGCCAGGCTGAGCGGCGAAGAGGAGATCGGGAGTGAGCGCAGCAGGTGAACGGGCTCAGGTAAAACGCAAACCTTTACAACCCCTTTAAGGTATAACCAAAAGGAAACTTTTTTTTAATTATATTTGAATAGATTAGAGAAGGATTGGAACACTTGTCAGTTTTGTATTGCTGTCTGCTTTCATTAGGGAGATTTGTCCTCCCTATTTGCCCTAGGTATTATTATCACTGTGTCCCTGGAGCCTGTGGACGCCAAGCTGGGCTGTTCCTGAAGCCCGCTGCCTCCCACTCAGCCTCTTCGCAGCCACCAATTCAGTTCACGGCTTGGCTGGGGCGAGAGAATAAAGGTCAGCTGATTGGTGAGGAATGTGAAGTGGGAGGGGCTGGAGGAGACTATCTCCTGATTTCGGCATAGGCGTCACTGCTACGAGACACCACAAAGTCGGAGACACAGTGAAGCCAGAGACACAGTGAGTACCACTACCTGTAATTATAGTTGCCATGCGTTGGAATTCGGCCAGCAAAAGCCGATGGAGCATACACACGGTCGCATTTTCCGACCAAAAGCTCTCATCTGTCTTTTGCTGGCCGAATTTCCGATCGTGTGTACGTGGCATTAGTCATTGTTCTGCATTGTGCATAGAGCACTTAAGGAACATCAGGTTTTTGTCCATGAAATGAGCAAGCTGAGTAACAAGGGAGATGATAAAATAAAGGTTCTTATCATTTTGTTTCCTTGTTATTAGGTTAAATTACTTCAGAAACAGCATCATAGGTTGCGAAAGTAATACTAATAAGGAAGAAGGAAAAACAATAATTCCCTATATTTTTAGATTTTTTTATTTTACCTCGTATATAGTACAACAGCCATATTACACCAATGAAGATGTACAGGAAGTATAGGAGCAAAGAAAGCATATTTACATATATATTGCTGTGGTAATGGCATCATAAATATCTACAGCAGTGGTATGATGTAATGGTCCAAAAGGCTGATAACGGTGATGACAAAAAATATTATTATAATATGTTAACTTTTCATCTTATTAAAAAATGCAAGTAGTTCTGAAGGCAAAATAATGATATTGATTAAAAATGTATATATCTATTCAGTACTTTTTTCTGACGCTGGATGTCCTCAGTCTGATGGTCAGCATTACTGAATCCACTTCCTCTGAGGACCCGCCAGCTTGGGACTGGACAGCGAAAGGAGAAGCAGCATGGTGATCAGTCCCTTCCTTATAAACTCTGCTTTCTCTTCAAATCAGCATACATCTTGTTCGCACATTAACTGATTGGCTCCAGTGACGAGTCAAACACACCTTGGTTCAGTTCAATCAGGACTAAAGTTCAGGTACTGAATCTGAACCCCACTAAAATCAATGGTAGTCTAATGATAAAAAAAAAACTGTGTAAAAAAGTGTCAAACAAATCGCATGAGGGGCTGGACACTGCCATGGGTAAAATGTACCATCGTAAAAAAAAACAAAAAAAAACAAATCTTACAAATTTTGTTTGTCTGGAAGCAATAATTTTAAGTACTTAAATTAATGCATAAAAAAATTAAAATGCCGTTAAATAACATGTCTGGGGTGTGCCCTGACCCTGCCTGTGAAGTGACACATCTGTGTGATGTATACAACCTACTACAGCAAAACATTTACAGAGAAAAAAAAGTATTTAAAGGTGAAGTACAGCCAAAGCTCATTTCTTCTGTGGATCACAGGATTGCAGTTTGTTCTACACTCCTGAAGCCCGCCATCGGCTAACATCCCAGAGTCATCTATACCAGACCCTAATTCTAAAAAGTAAAAAAAAAAAAACAGATAGAGGCTCCCGCCTAATTCATGTTAAGCCCTTCAGGTCTGGTATGATGTTTAAGGGGGAACCCACTCAAAAAACAAAAACAAACAAACAATAAAACAAACAAAAAGAAAAGGCACAAAGTTCCCCCCCCCCCAAATTCTATATGGGACTCTTTGGGTCTATTATGCTTTTTAAGGGGGATCCTCACACAAAAATCAAGAAAGAAAAGTGAGATTCCAACCAAAAAAGCAGCCCAAACCCTTATCTAAGCAGGCCAGGGAAGGAGCAGAAGAGTGTGCATGCCCTCTCCTCAAACTTACCAGGCCATATGCCCTCAACATAGGCTGGTGCCTTGTCAGGGGAGTGTTGATGAGGACAAGGGCCAGGGTCTGCAGGCGGGGGGGCTTTTTGGAATTTGGAAGCCGCCTATAACAATAGGTTCACTCTGCTGTGAGGCCATTAAAGTGGTTGTAAACCTAGTTACACCACTTGTACCTACAGGTAAGCCTATAATAAGGCTAACCTAAAGCTAACCTGTAGGTACTGTAAATATCTCCTAAACCTGCACGGTTTAGGACGTCATCGGCGCAGTTTCTTCGCTAGCAAGTGCCGTGACCGCTCCTGCACACATGCCCCAGAAGGAAAAGGGACAAAGAAGGATGTGGCCACCAGCGGGGACAACGCGGGCTTCGTTTGAAGGTATATGGGCTAGTATGCATCGCTGGACCCTGGGACAGGTAAGTGTCCGATTATTAAAAGTCAGCAGCTGCAGTATTTGTATGGAAACTCCTCTTTAAAGTGGAGTGCCCACAAAAAAAATAAAAAATTAAAGTCAGCAGCTACAAATACTGCAGCTGCTAACTTTTAATAATCGGACACTTACCTGTCCCGGGGTCCAGCGATGCGGGGGAACGAGACCCCCCCTCGTTCCCCACTCCGCTCGCAGCGCCGGCATTCTTAATGTGGGAACCCGGCTGTGGCTTCACAGCCGGGCACCCACTGCGCATGCGCGAGCGGCGCCGTGCGCCCTGATTCGATGCTCACTCATCTGGGACACATGACAGGTCCCAGATGACTGTGCGGCGCCTAGGGGAAGTGACGTTTAGCCCGGGCAATGAAGGTGCAGACTATGAGGGACCCCCTAGCAACAGGCATTTAGAGGTGAGTAAAATTTTTTTTTTTTTCCAATTATTTTTTTTTTCCAATTATTTTTTTTTATTTTTTTTAGGATTTTTAAGCCACATTTTTTTTTTTGGTGGGCACTCCACTTTAATAACAAAAAGCTTGAGTGATCAAACACAAAAAAACACAACATATGATAATAGAAAGTCCAATGTGATATACAAATATTTTCTCTTCCAATGTTGAAGATAAATAGGCCACCTTTACCAACTTGAAAAATCACCCAAAGTGCTCTATGGATAGATGTCTACTTACCAGATGGTTTTGACCTTATTAGTGAAAAAAAGGTCAAATTAGGCTTTAGCAAGATATAGCTTGCTGCAATGATGGAGATCCGAGACTGGATCAGTACCTCACCCCAGTTTGGAGCCTCAGTGCTGGTGACAAGCAAACATACAAGCTAACATTTAAAAGTTCTGACAAAAAACCCTGATGGATTCCAAACAATTTGTTTTAATAATTAATTTTAGCACTAATTTTTTACCACACTAATCACGTTAGTGCCCCCTATCCACTCATTTCCATTTTGCACTAGTGATATAGTCATTAAGTTTGGGGATAGCAGCTATTTCTATTTAACTTTTGTATTTTTATAATTGGCGCAAGGTATTTTTTTATATTTATCTCCTCCTCCTGGGCCTGGTGTGTGATGGACCTCTCTGTTCAGGGAGGATGAGGTCGCAGCCTACCACGCGGTGTACGACATTCCAGCTCGGCCAAGAAGGGCCCATCACTGCTTGCTGTTCATCAGACATCTATCCAGCACCACCCTTATAGTCCGACAACTCGCGCTTTGTATCGGATGATCGATGCGAGTGGAACCGCTGCAAGGATGCCTCTTCGGGAATCGCGGTTCGGAGCGGCATTGAATTGGCCTGGTCATTGGTGAGAGGGCAATTGCCCACCTTTGCAAACCTTTCTTTGTATCTTCACTGGGACACTGTGCACAGACAGATTTACTCTAGGGAAACACTTTACTGCATCTCTATTTGAGCACTGTACATATATACCTGTCACATCAACCTTTACAAGAAATACCATTACCTTGTTGCTGCACCTTATTGGATATAGTTAATGAGCTCCGACTTCCGGTGAAGACCATCAGGCCTGCAACTGGGACATTACTGCCATTACTACATAAAGGGCCCTCATACCGTTCTTGTTTACTTGATCTCTCATTAGGATTAAAAGTTGAATAGGCTGGCCTGGGTTCCCCCTTTAGAAGTCTTGCCAGAATTAATGCTCTCACTTATTCTTTCAGGTCATGTTCAAGTGGTACTCCATTGTACATGCGTGTATATAATATACTGTTATTACAGATTGTCTTAACTTGTGTTATTGTGGAGGAATTCTTCTACTGAACTAGGACTGTTATCCGAAGTTCAGTTAATCTATTACCTCCTCTGTACAACAAGATCTTTGAGTTATCCAGTAAACATTAAAAGAATATAAACTCATTGAGTGGTGTGACTTATTACTTTAAGGTGGTGCAAAAATGTCTGAACCCAGAGTGTCAGGTGGATTGGAATGTTCCCAGAGTCATGGTGGTGCAGATGACCAGGTAAATCCAAGCAGTCACCAAGGGGGCAGTGCTACATAAATATGCCAACATTGTTCATAATTCCCACCGTTTTGTTAGCATAGCAAGGACATGGAACTTAAAAGTCTTTGATAGTTTTAGGATGGGTTCACATACTCTATATTACCAAAAGTATTGGGGCACCTACCTTTACAGCAGGGGTGCCCAACCTTTTGAAAATCGAGGGCCACTTAAGCAACTTGGTAACCAGCCGCGGGCCACAATGAGCGGATCGGGTGGATGGCATGTCCGTGTCTGCTCTGCATATGCAGAACGGACACTGACACAGTCCACTATACTTTTTAGCGGAACATATTGGAGGTAGGACAAAAGTCGGTTTATGTCTGCCAAGTCTAATGCCCGGTACACATGATCGGACATTGATCGGACATTCCGACAACAAAATCCATGGATTTTTTTCAGACGGATGTTGGCTCAAACTTGTCTTGCATACACACAAAGTTGGTCGGAAATTCCGAATGTCAAGAACGCGGTGATGTACAACATGAGCCGAGAAAAATGAAGTTCAATAGCCAGTGTGACTCTTTTGCTTGATTATGAGCATGCGTGGCACTTTGTGCGTCAGAATTGTGTACACACGAACAGAATTTATGACAACGGATTTTGTTGTCGGAAAATTTGAGAACCAGCTCTCAAATTTTGTGTGACGGAAATTCCGATTGAAAATGTCCGATGGAGCCTACACATGGTCGGAATTTCCGACAAAAAGCTCCCATCGAAAATTTTCCATCAGAAAATCCGACCGTGTATACGGGGCATTAGAGGTGAATGGAGGGTCCATTTGGTCGGACTGTCAGACTGACCGTGTGAAAGGGGCCCAAGACTGCTTTCACACAGATGCGCTGCAGTTTACCTGCACCATGGGTGCAATGCAGTGTACCTTTGGCTTTTCTTCACTTTGCAATAGACTTTTATTATATTCTTCAGGTTTGGTGCACTTTCAGAAAGCTCACCAAACTCGCAGGTAATAACGGAAGTCTATGGCTCAGTGCAGGTAACCCGCAGGTAAACTGCTCTGCACCTGCGGAATAGTTTTAAAGCAGCCCAGTAATCACTGTAAAAAAGATATGCCTATATATACACACACTGATTTTGGTAATAAACTGACCTTTAATAACAGTGTACTATTCTATTCCATCCCAGAGCAGGAGGTCGCAGGCCACATCAGAGGGCTCTACGGGCCACATGTGGCCCCCGGGCCACTGGTTAGGCACCCCTGCTTTACAGGCATATGAACTTTAATGACATCCCAGTCTTAGTCTGTAGGGTTCAATATTGTGTTGGTCCACCCTTTGCAGCTATAACAGCTTCAACTCTTAAGGGAAGGCTGTCCACAAGGTTTAGGAGTGTGTCTATGGGAATGTTTGACCATTCTTCCAGAAGTGCATTTGTGAGGTCAGGTACTGACGTGGACGAGAAGACCTGGCTCTTAGTCTCCACTCTAATTCATCTCCATCCCCAAACTGTTCCCACAAAGTTGGGAGCAGGAAATTCTCCAAAATGTCTTGGTATGCTGACGCCTTAGAGTTCCCTTCATTGGTACTAAGGGGGCAGGCCCAACTCTTGAAAGACAAACCCACACCATAATTCCCCCACCACCAAATAATTTGGACCAGTGCACAAAGCAAGGTCCATAAAGACATGGATGAGCGAGTTTGGGGTGGAGGAACATGAGTGGGCTGCACAGGGTCCTGACCTCAACCCGATAGAACACCTTTGGGATGAATAAGAGCGGAGACTGTGAGCCAGGCCTTCCCGTCCAAAATCAGTGCCTGACCTCACAAATGTGCTTCTGGAAGAATGGTCAAACATTCCCATAGACACACTCCTAAACCTTGTAGACAACCTTCCCAGAAGAGTTGAAGCTGTTATAGCTGCAAAGGGTGGGCCAACTCAATAGTGAATCCTAAGGACTAAGACTGGGATGCGATTAAAGTTTATGTGTGTGTAAAGGCAGGTGCCCCAATACTTTTGGTAATATGGTGTATATGCGAATTGGATGCGGGTTTCCCCTCATCCAATTTACATGACAGGCGAGTGTGACCGGCTCTCAATGGAGCCAGTTCACACATGTCCGGGTGCCCACGGTCCGGATTGAAAAAGGGTCCTGTGCGTTTTTGGGTCTGGTTCAGGTGCTAATTCAGATCTGATTTGTACCTAAACCGGTGAACAGACACGCACCAGACCCCAGGCGCAAACCTGCGGCCGCACATATGTAAACCCGGCCTCAGAGAATTTTAGCTGTCTGCAGATTGAAATGTGAAGGTGATCTTTATTAAACATTGCATTAAAAAATGGATCGAGTGGTAGTTATATTTTATATAATTTTGTGAAAGTGGAGTAATCCTTTACCACAAAAAACAAAAAGATTCAATAATATAACCATTAACACATTTTGTACAAAAAATATTTTTTTATCATAAATAAGCTTAAAAGAATAGGTTACTAATTTATACATTTGTTAAAAGAGCAATTACATTTTAAATCCATGTATAAAGATAATATAATTGAGAGTTTCAATGTTCAAGCCAAGTTATCATTGTAAATTGAAGCTTTGTATGTACATCTCACATAAATACAGTATAGACTTTTTTTAAAAGTAAAGTAGTGTTTAAAACACAGCCAATACATTTTTTTTTTAAATCTATTATTTTTTTTAAATTTAGGCCAATATGTATTCTACTACATATTTTTGGTAAAACAATCCCAATAAGCGTATATTAAAGTGGTTGTAAATTCTCCCCCACAACTTTGTCCCATGCAAATCAGCATAAAAAACTCTAATGAACACTGCTTGTAGATATTTCCTTACTTGCTTAGTATTGTTGTAATCCTTTTTGTTCTTTAGAATGACGTCACTGAGCATGCCCAGATCTCCCCCAAGTGTACTTGTCTATCTATTATCAGGACTTCCTACGGCACACAACACTGAAATCCCAGGAGACTGCAGAATCATTCAGAGCTTCCTCCTACACCCCATGTGACCATGTGACATCACATGCAGTGTAAACCTGGCCATCGGACAGCATTGCTGCAGTCTTATCAGCTGAAGCTGATAAGACTGACATAGGCAAACACTAGATAATCGGCACAAGTAAATATGAAATAAAAACAAGTCAGCTATGAACAGGGAAGCAGGGTTACCATAGAAACATTGGATTGAGAAAGAGGCTTGGTTAACAGTACAGGAAGTGCTCAATGTAAGGGCGGAAATACACTCCACCGTGGACTCAGAAAGCAATACTTAAAATGGCGCTGCCTAACCCCTGGAAACAATTTTTTTAAAGTTTCTTTAAACAGTAAGTAATATGCGATTTGGGCTGGATTGCAGTGGCTATAGTTTTATAATTACTTATTATAACAGACTAAATGAAAAGAAGCATCAGAGTGGGAGAGTTTACTTCCCCTTTAATTGGTTTGCCCAAAAGTTATCACGTCTACAAACTATGGGATATTTTTATGCCATTTTTTTTACTAGTAATGGCGGCAATTAGCGATTTTTAGCGGGGCTTGCGACATTGAGGTGGACAAATCAGACCGCTAACTGACACTTTTGACACTTTTTTGGGGACCAGTGATACTAATATGTGCTAAAAAATATGCACTTTCAATGTAATAATGACACTGACTGGGAAGGGGTTAACATCAGGGCGATCAAAGGGTTAAATGTTTCCCTAGGAGGTGTTTGCTAACTGTTTGGGGGTTGCTCTGACTGGGTGAAGACACAGATCCACTGGGTGAAGACACAGAGTTCCTGCTTTGGAATTTCTCCAAGATTTACATGTTGTCCCCTATCAGAACGGCGATCTGCCTTGTTTACATAGGCAGATCGCTAATCTGGCTCTCTCAGGAATGGTTGCAGCTGGCCGGACCCGCTGATTGGCTCTCCCTCTGTCCAATCAGCGCACGTGCCCCCCCCAGTAGCTATTGCACGAAATGATGTACAGTTATGTGATTTCACGCAATAGAGCCGACCTCCGCAGTACATGTACATTGGGCAGTCGGCAGGTGGATAAAGTATACATATCAAATACAGAAAATTTCTAGTTGATCCTGCCATAATTCCAGTGTCCTTGTAACTTCCTGTGCACTAAAATTACATTTTAAACAATGTCATCAGCCTTCCCATTTTTCTTCTGTGGAATACAGAGCACTCCCCTATGTAATGGAGATGAGTTGCAGGGGAGGTGTTTAAAATATAACTTAGAAGAGCGGCCCAGGATGACAACATTGCTCATCCATAGACAAAGTACAGAAAGTGAGCGTTGTCACGCTAGGACAGGAAGTGTGTTACTGGCAGGATCACCAGGTGAAAAAGGGGGGAAAAAATGAATAAAAGAAAACAAATGCAGCCACTAAATCAAAGGAATATTGAGTTGCAATATAATACATTTTTGTACTTACGTTTAGGTATGCATTAAGCTCCAGTAAAATAACTGTGCCCAGGTCTGAGAGGAGCATTATGGGAGACAAGAGGAAGCTGAGAGGAGCATTATGGGAGACAAGAGGAAGCTGAGAGGAGCATTATGGGAGACAAGAGGAAGCTCCCTGTCTCCAAGTACTTACATTGTAATTTACTACAGTTAAGGTGATACTAAACACACACGGTCTAATTTACATTGCCCCTTCTATTTCTGTATATGGATGATGGCACTTCTAAGTAACTTTTCGTAATTGATATACAGCTGTCACATGGCCCAGCTCTCTCCCAGCTTGTCTGCATGGAAGCATTAGCAGGAAGAGCTTTTAGTCCTCTGCTGCTGGTCACATGTTAAAAAAGTAAAAAAAAAAAACAGCCTTTGGGATACAGAGTAAAAATAGTATATTAATATCAATAAACTGTTTTGGGATACAGAGTAAAAATAGTATATTAATATCAATAAACTGTTTTAATTTGTCCTATAAATATATATTTGAAATCAAATCTTTATTATTTTGTGGGCGAATTTCTGCCAGTCACAATCTGTGTCACGCCCCTCTAGCCTATGTCTTAGAATAAGAGGAAGGTGAAGCCTCCATCAATCTAGATGTAATATCCCACCCCATTGTGTTTAGCCGGTTAGTGGGCATGGAAGAGGAGAGGGGAGTGGGCTGTCATTTACCACTGTGTATACGCCCACATGTGTGACTCTATAGTCACATGGGCTGCTCAGATGTGATAGGGAGGAAATGCATTCACTTGTGTATGCAAATGTAAGCTTGAGCTATTGAGCTCTGTAAACAACAAACCTTTAAAAAAAAAAAACAGGAGGTAAGAAGAGACTGGAAAATGTACTAAAACAAAAATTACACAAGCATACAGTATATATACACACACAAAACAACTTCACATTCCCATTGCACATGCTAGGACCATTTCAACAGGCGCTGTAATATAGGGGTGGGTAAATCTCTGGTCTTTTGATCTTCACCTATACAGAAAAAAATACAAAGGAATTAACAGGTGGAAATTAAAGTAGACATGTAAGCATTACCAAATTAATTTTTTTGTGTGAAAAAAAAAAATTGCTGAAAATAAATATAAGACAGTTACATAGTTGCATAGTTAGTCAGGTTGAAAAAAGACAAAGTCCATCCAGATCAACCACAAAAAAAAAAAAAAAAAATTATAATATCAGTTCTGGTGTTTCTACATTTGACCTAAATATTAGGTAAAGATCACGTCTGGGCATTGTTAGAAATTATCATCCCTAGGGAATACAAAGGGTCTGCTTTTTTTTTTTAATTAAACTTAGGGTAAAATACAATGGTTGCCAACCCTAGTTGATATGTGCTCAGTTAGCCTTTTGGAATGTCTACTGTTTTTAGTCAACCCTGACCCATGGACTTGCGAGGGTTCTATAATGAGACTAAGGTAACAATGGTGTTGAAGTGTAGGTACCTTATAGTAATACAGTGTGATGGTCCAGTCAATGTAGCAGTAGAGAGGTTCACCCAGTAATCAGCAGGATAAATACAAAAGAAGATCCCCCAGTAGAAGACACGGGCTCACCTGAGGCACAGGGTCTAAGCACTAGCCAATCTTCCCCAGAACATCTGATGGTGGAGATGGGTTTCACTGCATGCTAATGCCAGGTCACAGCCCTCAGGATAGCCCACCAGGAAGAGAGCAAGTGGGGGTCAGAGAGTGGTTGAAGCAGATGGGGAACAAGCAGAAGCATAGCAGATGAAAAAGCCAAAAGATAGATAATGAGTAGGAGCTGTCTGGAATCAGGTGGAAGCATAATCAATGAACAAACCAAGGTTCGTAATGAGTGGCAGCACAATATTTTGTCAAACAGTAAGTGCAATGACATGGCTTAAATAGGAAGTTCATGGGAGGAGCAAGGAGATCAAAGTTCAACAGAGATGAGGTATAAAGCAGGAATGTCCATGGGATCAGACAGGGAGCTGTCCAGCATTTCAGGTGGCATAGCGAGAAGAACCACAGCCAGACACTGCAGTGGTCCCGGGTTCAGATTTGGATCCTGATACTGAGTCTTTAAGTCAATCTCTGTGTCCCTGTGGAGCCTATTTTAACCATGTCACTGCTGCCAACATAACTTTTATGCTGGTGGCAATGCCGGCATTTAACCAATGTTTTTTTATATTTTTATGGTGAGTTGCCGGCTTCCTAGTAGAAGTAATTCAGGCTTAAAGCTGTCTGATAACTTCTACATGTAGGAGAATGTGGCCTCCCCTTTTCCTGACCACATGCCTGACTTCCCCTTCAATGTGTCCTGGACTGATCTCTCCCAGTAATATGAACTTGGAAAAGGTCAGTTCTAAGCACTTACAGGCTCAGTGCTTTTTAACTTTGTAGAGCAGGAAAAATAGTGAGAGACCAGTCTCATCCTGGTTGTCATTTCTTTGAATTAATGCCATCTGGGAGACGTTTTAGGGTGATTCAAACAAGGACAAATAGATTTAAAGAGAGCTTCTTTCCCAGGGCTGTTAAGGCTATCAATGCAGGAATGCAGGAATGAAATGAAAGAGGTTACATAGTTTTATTTTTTTTTTGTCCTTGTTTAGTTTTTTTTTTAATATGAGGGCACTTTTCATACCTTTATAATATGGGGACACTTTTATATATTTATATATATTACAGTATACACTTTTTGGTATAATTAAATCCTACGTGGTAAATGCATGGTTGAAAATTGTAATGTATGAATAATGTGTAATAATAAACTGGGATAAAATCTTAGAAACAAAGAACACGGAGGAGAGATGGGTTTGCTTTAAGAAAAAAAAATCGCAGATCGCCGCCATTACTAAAAAAAAAAAATAAATAAGGGCATTAGCCAATGCATCCCATTGGATAATAAAGTTAAAATAGCGAACAAATGTCCTGGATGGCTTAACTCCAATGTAAAAATCCATATAAAAGCAAAGGAGAAGGCCTTCAAAAAATACAAGGTTGAGGGATCATCATCAGCATTCAGACTTTATAAGATAGAACACGAAAGACACATAGCGGAGGAAAGCAAAATAAATCCCAAGAAATTCTTTAAGTATGTAAAAAGGAAGGACAGACCAAATTGGCCCCATAAAGAATGAGGAAGGTCATCTCGTTACAAAGGATGGGAAGATGGCGAAGGTATTGAATTTATTTAAGGGAATCGGGGGACTTCAGTAACCAAAACTGCAGTGTTTATCCTCATGACACATCACGGGAAGCACCTCCATGGTTCACAGAGGACAGAATTAAAATTAGACTTGGGAAACTTAACATTAAAAAATCACCGGGACCAGATGGCTTACACCCGAGGGTACTTAGGGAACTCAGTCAAGTAATTGCCAGGCCATTGTTCCTAATTTTTACTGACAGTCTACTGACTGGAATGGTAACAGCTGATTGGAGAAAAGCCAATGTAGCATCAATATTTAAAAAGAGCCTAAAATACATCCCTGAGAATTACAGACCAGTTGGCCTAACATCAATAGTATGCAAGCTCTAATGCCCTGTACACACGGTCGGAAATTCCGACCACAAAATCCGTCAGATTTTTTCCGACGGATTTTTCCGACACTGGTGTTGCATACACACGGTCGGACAAAGTTGTCAGAAAATCCGATCATTCTGAACGTGGTGACTTTCGTTGCGTACAACGGGACTACGTAGAGGCTAGTAGCCAATAGCTTTGGTCTTGTAATGTGATCTGAGCATGCCTGGCACTTTGTCCATCGGAATTCGCTACACACGATTGGAAAAAGTCAGATAGGACTTTGTTGTCGGAAAATTTGAGAGCAGGATCTCAAACTTTTTTCGTCGGAAATTCCGACGGAAAAAGTCCGATGGAGCCCACACACGGTCGGAATTTCCAACAACATGGTCCGATAGGACATTTTCCGTCGGAAAATCCACCGTGTGTACGGGGCATTAGAGGGGATGATAAGGGACTATATACATGATTTTAGTAATAAGAACGGTATCAATAGTAGTAATCAGCATGGATTCATAAAGAATCTTTCTTGCCAAACCAATCTATCAACCTTCTATGAGGAGGTAAGTTGCCCTCTAGATAAAGGAAGGCCCATAGACGTGGGGTATCTGGATTTTTCAAAAGCATTTGACACAGTTTCTCTGTACAAAATAAGGTCCGTTGGCATGGACCATAGGGTGAGTACATGGATTTAAAACTGGCTACAAGGGCGAGTTCAGAGGGTGGTGATAAATGGGGAGTACTCGGAATGGTCAGGGGTGGGTAGTGGGGTCCCCCAGGGATCTGTGCTGGGACCAATCCTATTTAATTTGTTCATAAATAACCTGGAGGATGGGGTAACCAGTTCACCCTCTGTCAGTGGCAGCTGGTGCTCAACATTTTTGGGGGGGACGCAAACAAACTGAAAAATTCAGAAAAAAAAACATCAATTGCAGCCTCACTGTGCCATCAAACGCTGCCACTGTGCCCCAATTGCTGCCACTGTGCCCATTAAATGCTGCCACTGTGCCCCAAATGCTGCCACTGTTCCCATCGAACGCTGCCACTGTGCCCCAAATGTGCTGCCACTGTGCCCCAAGTGCTGCCACTGTGCCACTGTGCCCCAAGTGCTGCCACTGTGCCCCCGCCCCCCACTTACCTTGTCTGTAGTGTGCAGCGGGTGACGGCGGCAGCCGGTGTCCTACATTTCATCCAGACCTGATATCTTCTCCCGCGCTCCTCCTTTTGTCTTCTGCAATGATTTAACGCCTAGGCGTCCAATCACAGCGCCTGTAACTTCAGCCAATCAGGTGACAGGTAACACAGACCCGGCAACCTGATTGGCTGAGAGGCGGGTCAGTGTTAGGGAAGCAATGTATTTGCTTCTCTAACACAACACTGTGTAAACAGCGAACGCACAGCATTGCGCCCGCTGTTTACACTATTGGAAGCCTATTAGAGCCCACGGCTCTAATCAGGACGCCTATTAGAGCCGACAGCTCTAATCGGGTGCTTCCAAAGAAACCTTGCCGCTGTAATTCAGATGCCCGGCACCCGACAAGGGGCCGCACACCTGAATAGGGGGCGGCAGCGGTGACAATAGATAGATTCATGCAATGCATGAATCTATCTATTGGTGATAGAGCGGTGCAGGAGAGTGGGGGCGGCGCTCCTGCGCCCTCTATGGATGCACCGCCACTGCTCTCTGTATTTGTGGATGCTACTAAGCTAAGCAGGGCAATAACTTATCTGCAGGATGCGAAAACCTTACAAAAAGACCTGGACAAATGAATGGGGTGGGCAACTACATGGCAAATGAGGTTTAATGTAGAAAAATGTAAAATAATGCATTTGAATGGCAAAAATATGAATGAACTCTATACACTGGGGGGAGAACCTCTGGGAATCTAGGATGGAAAAGTACCTGGGGGTCCTAGTAGATGATAGTCTCAGCAATGGCATGCAATGATAAGCTGCTGCTAACAAAGCAAACAGAATATTGGCATGCATTAAAAAGGGGATCAACTCCAGAGATAAAATGATAATTCCTTCCGCTCTACAAGACTCTGGTCCGGCCGCACCTGGAGTATGCTGTCCAGTTCTGGGCTCCAGTCCTCAGAAAGGATGTACTGGAAATGGAGCGAATACAGAGAAGGGCAACAAAGCTAAAAAAGGGTCTGGAGGATATTAGTCATGAGGAAAGGTTGCGAGCACTGAACTTATTCTCTCTGGAGAAGAGACGCTTGAGAGGGGATATGATTTAAATTTACAAATACCGTACTGATGACCCCACAATAGGGATAAAACTTTTTTGCAGAAGGGAGTTTAATAAGATACGTGGCCACTCATTAAAATTAGAAGAAAAGAGGTTTAACCTTAAACTACGTAGAGGGTTTTTTACTGTAAGAGCAGCAAGGATGTGGAATTCCCTTCCACAGGCGGTGGTCTCAGCGGGGGGCATCGATAGTTTAAAAAAAATATTAGATAAGCACCTGAACGATCACAACATACAGGGATATACAATATAATACTGGCATATAATCACACTCATAGGTTGGACTTGAACGACTTGTGTCAACCTCACCTACTATGTAACTATTCCCTTATTTTCTATTCTTTTTTATTCCATTCTTTTCATTTCTATTCTATGCTATTGTGTTCTGTTTTACTAAATTATTTTTTATTCTATTCTTTTATTTTATATTACATTTTTTTCTTGTTTATTCTATTATTTTCTATAATCTTTTATCTTATTCTTTTCAGTTCTGTTCTATTATTTATTTATCCTATTCTTGTTTTCTAATTTGATTTCATTTTCAAATTCAAATTTGATTTAAATTCAATTCGATTGGAATTTCCGATGAAATTATATTTTGTTAGTTTGTATTTGTTTAAATTTGTTATTGTTGTCATTTGGAAATTCGGATACAATCGGATCACCGAATAACGAAAAATGTGTCCAAATTTTGATTTAGAATGAAATGAACCGCACATTCTGCTGACAGTCAATTATATTTATTATGTTCTTATATTTCCATTTACGGTTTTGGGCTGCACTTAGGCTTTAATGTTTTTATAGATATACATACAGTATAAATAAGAGAAAAATGTCAAGAGTTTTGACTGCATATTTGCTTGCTTTTAAATGAGGTGGTGGTGAAACAACAAGCCAAATATTTATAAAGGTTTATTTTGAATCAGACAAAAAAAGCGATAAGAGTTGTCTTCATACCTCAATTTGTGTGTTAATGTTTTCCAAGGCTGGTCTAAAGTTCCTTCTGGAAGAGCCTGTTAAAAAATAAGGTACAAATAAGAAATTAGTAAATCCTTATTTGCCAGTTGTCCTGGAATTTGTTAAAATCTCCTGTCCCTTGGGATTCAAAGGCAAAATTCACATTTGTTTATAGGAAAAATATATGTAAATTATTTTAAAGTTTATTCTTATGTAAAGATGAGAGTTAAGTATATGCAATAAAATATGGCAATATTATAAAATTTCCTCGTATGTCCTTCTAAAATATTGCAGCAGCGCTTAATGTCCTTATTATAATGCGAACATCAATCAATAATCAAAAAAATCAAATTCAGATAAGCGTGATAAAAGAAAGTCTCTTTTGTGATCTGTAGGATAAAGCTTCCACCAAAAAGATTCCACCAAGATTTTCACCACGTGTGGTCAAATCTCCCCTTTGGGGATGCACTCACCAGAACCCTGATTTTCAAAAGCCTTAAAATCTCCAAGGTAAATCAACTTCTCCACTGCTCGTCTCCCCTCAACCACTAGGTGTCAGAGTTGTTAGGCCATGGTTCCAAGCATATATGAAAAAAATAATATCCATATAGCATAGTACAGTTTTGACAAGTTTATTTAAATAAAAAAGCCCACAACCCCCCAATTACATAAATGCGTACCAAATATATAATCATATAAAACATTGAATAAAGTGCACTGTGCCTGATAGATGAGAGCGTCCGCCGGAACAAGAGCAGAGCGTCCGCTGTGTAGAACAGCGGCTCGCTTCCTGGTCACTTAACTGGCTGGAGCGCACGTTCAGGCGCAGACGTCACTTCCGATGACCCTGATGCGTTTTGTCATATCCTGACTTAGTTTCGTCATATCCAGACGAAGTCAGGATATGACGAAACGCGTCAGTGTCGTGACCTACTGGAAGGGACGTCTGCGCCTCAACGTGCGCTCCAGCCAGCTAAGTGACCAGGAAGCGAGCCGCTGTTCTACACAGCGGACGCTCTGCTCTTGTTCCAGCGGACGCTCTCATCTATCAGGCACAGTGCACTTTATTCAATGCTTTATGTGATTATATATTTGGTACGCATTTATGTACTTGGGGGGGGGGGGGGGTGTGGGCCTTTTTATTTAAATAAATTTGTCAAAACTGTACTATGCTATATGGATATTATTTTTTCATATATGCTCGGAACCATGGCCTAACAACTCTGACACCTAGTGGTTGAGGGGAGACGAGCAGTGGAGAAGTTGATTTACCGTGGAGATTTTAAAGCTTTTGAAAATCTGGGTTCTGGTGAGTGCATCCCCAAAGGTGAGATTTGGCCACACGTGGTGAAAATCTTGGTGGAATCTTTTTGGTGGAAGCTTTATCCTACAGATCACAAAAGAGACTTTCTTTTATCACGCTTATCTGAATTTGATTTTTTTGATTATTGATTGATGTCCGCATTATAATAAGGACATTAAGCGCTGCTGCAATATTTTAGAAGGACTTACGAGGAAATTTTATAATATTGCCATATTTTATTTAGTTTTTTACTAAGTAGCTGCTTTTATTATATGATTGTTGATTATATAATATTTATTTAACGATATATAGTAAACTGTAAGGTGACAATATCCAAAGAGTGCGGAGGGGTGTACCTAAGGGTGGCTTATTGGTTACATCCTTGTCTTTAAGTATATGCAATGCCAAAACATTTTAATATTTAATTTTGGATAAAATGTGGAAGTTAGAGCTCCTGCCTGTTTTTTTATTGTTGTGTCCCCTCTGTAGAGATTCACACTCTACATTTTAATGCTGACCATTGTCTCCAGGATGGAAAGTGATGGGAAGTCCAACATTTTAGACTTTTCACATCAACAGGAGGTGAAGGAAAATGTCCAATATGGAAAACGTTCTGGTGGATACTGTTGTAAGAGGGAACCATCCTTTGTTTTGGAGAGGACGTCTTTTACTTCCTGCTGTGTCTTCTGGGACACGAATTAAATGGAAATCTCCCTGACAAGACACAGAAAGGAAAGAAAATAACCTGACAGGAGTACTCCCGATAACAAGAAAAAAATGTATCTTTACAGACAATGACCCTGAGGACAGGGCCTGACTGCATCCATGCAGGTTGGGGTAACACCTATCCTGAAGGTATGCTCACCAATGGCAGGGACCAGGTGGAGACTGCGGCCATGTGAAGAATCAAAAATTAAGGCAGTCCCAGACTTAGAGATGAACCACTTGTGTGCAGTAATAATGTACAGAGTTCCTCCATAAGCTGTTTTGTCCCAAGTAATTACACACTTGTAACTGTTGTGTTGCATTTGGAGGGACAAGCAGAGCTATTGCCCACTCCACCAGTCCAGCGTACCTCACTCCCAGTAAAAGGATTAAACCCCACTGGACATGTAGCGTGGGTCTCATGCGTGTCCTCAGTTAACTCTTTCCTTCCCATACCTAGTGATCAGTCCTTAGATCTCCATAACGCTAGTCTGCTCCCAGTGACCGTAGGAGACGGACAGCTAGGGAGGGAACCAGAACACCAGCCCCCTCACTACTGAAACACCTGTCATTCAGTGGTGGCCCATCCATAAGGGGCCGCCCCCTAATACATGCGCCAGCCACCTTATCGACATGCAGGGCACTGGACGCATGGGTTCCAATGTTTTTTTGTTGTTTTTAGAAGCACATGATTAATCGGCTTCAAAGTAGGGTGGGTTTGGGGTGCATAGCACTGTGCCCGGAGCCCACACAGTTGTGTGACATTAGCAAATTAATATTCACTATTGTTTTCCTGATTCTCCTCTCGGCCAATCAAGAAGCGGGTCCTGAGACCCGATTGGCCAGGGTGTTTGAGGACTCACTTCCTGTTCGGCCGGGAGGAGAAGCACCTCGATCCCGAGCGGCACAAAGCCTTACATGTCTACAGATTGGCCTCTGGCTCTTCCCTTGTCATCTGTCTCCTAAGGTAAGCAGGCCTCTGGTTGTCCGTCTCCCATTGGGGTGTGGTGTTAGGAAATCGCCCCCTGCACATTTATCTCTCACGGGGGGGGGGGGGTGGATGTATTGCGGTCTTCCTGACCATCATCTGTGGGGGGGGGTGGATGTATTGCCGCATTCCCGGATGTCTCCCCCGGGGGGGGGGGTTGGCATTCTTTTTCCAACCCCCCCAAAAATATTGAGCACTAGCCACCACTGCTGTCATCTAGCCAGGTAGCACACCAACAACTGGTTGCTGTAGCTGTTTTTTCCTTGCGGTTATCCATGGCAACTACCGCTTCTTCTCAGCTTTGTTAATGGTTAATCTTTTGTACCCAACATGCACCCCTTGAATATCTTCAGACCAGGCTCAATGCAGTGGAAACAACTTTTCTGAAAGTTCTGTAGAACATGTATAACATGCAATACCATCCTTAACCTAACTACACCTAATTGTGTCTGCCCTCCAGGTTGTCTTCATAGGTGACATCGTTTTGGGAATAGTCCATACTTGGGAAGACTTGAATGGAGAAGTCCATGTTCTTGGGGTGCCATGGATGGATCGGTGTCCCAACAAGCCTTCACACTTGTCCAGTCCATAGGGGGGGCCCCCCTCAGGCAGTCACAAAAAATAAAAATGATTAAAAAAATATAAAATGTTTTTTTTAAACATGGCCCTTTAAAAAATAAAAAGTCCTTAAATGCACTGTGTTCTGGACAGTGAACTATGGGAAGCGCCACGTCAATGCAATCGCGAGATTGCAGACGCGGCTCTTCATTTGCAGGGTTTGGAGCTGCTTTGCGGCGCGATCCATTGCGCTGAACAGCATCCGCTCAGCGTTCGGCCGGGTGCTTTGTTCTCAGTGTGAGAACAAAGTCATTTCCG
Source organism: Lithobates sylvaticus (assembly GCA_028564925.1). Lineage (NCBI taxonomy): Eukaryota > Metazoa > Chordata > Amphibia > Anura > Ranidae > Lithobates > Lithobates sylvaticus. The sequence continues at coordinate 64,784,165 of CM053029.1, forward strand.
GTGCCCGGCGGGCTACAAAAAGATGGCCGCTGCCTAATCCCCTTGTGTTGAGTGGAGAGGGCCCCTCCCCACTGGGGACACAGATGTAAGAGAGGGGCTCTGCTGGGGACACACATGTAAGGAGGGGCTCCGCTGGGGACAGAGATGTAAGGAGGGGCTCCGCTGGGGACACAGATGTAAGGAGGGGCTCTGCTGGGGAAACAAGATGTAAGGAGGAACTCCACTGATGGGGGCGCAGATATAAGGGGGGACTCTGCTGGGGACAGAGATGTAAGGAGGGGCTCCACTGATGTAAGGAGGGACTCCGCTAAAGGTGGCACAGATGTAATGAGGGGCTCTGCTGGGGACACAGGTGTAAGAAGGGGCTCCGCTGGGGACATAGATTTAAGGAGGGACTCCGCTGGGGACACTGATGTAAGGAGGGACTCTGCTGGGGGCACCTGATGTAAGGAGGGACTCTGCTGGGGGCACCTGATGTAAGGAGGGACTCTGCTGGGGGCACCTGATGTAAGGAGGGACTCTGCTGGGGGCACCTGATGTAAAGAGGGACTCTGCTGGGGGCACCTGATGTAAGGAGGGACTCTGCTGGGGGCACCTGATGTAAGGAGGGACTCTGCTGGGGGCACCTGATGTAAGGATGGATTCCACTGAGGGCACCTGATGTAAGGACGGACTCCGCTGAGGGCACCTAATGTAAGGACGGACTCCGCTGGGGGCACCAGATGTAAGGCCGGAGTCTGCTGGGGACACCTGATGGCATCTGGTGGCAGACGACGTGGCAGGTGACACACTCAGGGCTCCCACTGATTCTGCATTATGGTGAGTTGAATGATTTAATTTTATATTACAATGTAATAATAGAAATAATGCGCTTCAATCATCCTAACACCATAACAACCATGGTGCCGAGATGATTGAAGTGCTAACACCAGGAGTCTGACATTATCTGTGCTGTGATTATTCTGCTGAGTGCTGCTGACTGCTGACATTATCTGCTGTGATTCTGGGGATTAGTGTGTGTGTGCTGTTAGTACCTTGTTGTGTCATCTAAGGCAGCCATCTGCGGCTAATGAATTGCCGGTTCCCGTAACACAGAGAACAGTCATTCATTGAAAGTCATTGATAAAAAAAAGTCATTGATAAAAAAAAAAAAAAAAAGCGTGGGGGTCCCCCCAAATTCAATTACCAGGCCCTTCAGGTCTGCTATGGATATTAAGGGGAACCCCGGCCAAAAAATTAAAAATGGCGTGGGGCCCACCTCAAAATCCATACCAGACCCTTGAGGTCTGGGATGAATTTTAAGGGGAACCCCGGCCAAAAAAAAAATGGCGTGGGGTCACCCATGTTGATGAGGACAAGGGCCTCTTCCCCACAACCCTGGCCATTGGTTGTGGGGGTCTGTGGGCGGAGGGTTTATCGGAATCTGGAAGCCCCCTTTAACAAGGGGACCCCCAGATCCCTCCCCCCCTGTGTGAAATGGTAAAGTACCCCTACCATTTCACCAAAAAAGTGACAAAAATTGCAAAAATGACAGGAGACGGTCTTTGACAATTCCTTTATTAAAATCTTCTTTCATCTTCTTTCTTCTGGTCTTCTTCCTTCTTCCTTTCTTCATCCTTCAGTTTCTTCATCTTCTCCTTCCGGTATCTTCTTCCATCTTCTTCTTCCATCTTCTTCTTCCTCCGATCCGCTTCTTCTTGCTCTGGTCTTCTCGTCCGGCATCTTCTTCCACGGCGTTGGCGTCTCTTCTTGGGCCGCTCCGCGCAATGGGAGGCTCCCGCTGTGTGAGGCTTCGCTGCGTCTGACAGGTCCACCTGGTGACCCCGCCCCCTCTGACGCACGGGGACGTCATGGGGACTTCCCTATGGCTTTCCCCATGACGTCAGAGGGGGCGGGGTCACAGGTGGCCCCGCCCTCCGTTATAAAAGACCTGTCAGACGCAGCAAAGCCTCACACAGCGGGAACCTCCTATTGCGCGGAGCGGCCCAAGAAGAGACGCCGACGCCATGGAAGAAGATATCGGAGAAAGAAGAAGATGGAAGAAGATGCCGGAAGGAGAAGATGAAGAAACCGAAGAAGGAAGAAGACCAGAAGAAAGAAGATGAAAGAAGATTTTAATAAAGGAATTGTCAAAGACCGTCTCCTGTCATTTTTACCATTTTTGTCACTTTTTTGGTGAAATGGTAGGGGTACTTTTGTACCCCCTTACCATTTCACACAGGGGGGGCCGGGATCTGGGGGTCCCCTTGTTAAAGGGGGCTTCCAGATTCTGATAAGCCCCCCGCCCGCAGACCCCCACAACCAATGGCCAGGGTTGTGGGGAAGAGACCCTTGTCCTCATCAACATGGGGACAAGGTTCTTTGAGGGGTCACAGACCCCCAAAGCACCCTCCCAATGTTGAGGGCATGTGGCCTGGTACGGTTCAGGAGGGAGGGGGGGGCGCTCTCGTCCCCCCTCTTTTCCTGCCGCCTGCCAGGTTGCGTGCTCGGATAAGGGTCTGGTATGGATTTTGAGGGGGACCCCACGGCATTTTTTTTATTTTTTTGGCCGGGGTTCCCCTTAAAATTCATCCCAGACCTCAAGGGCCTGGTAATTGAATTTGGGGGGACCTCCACGCTTTTTTTTTATCAATGACTTTTTTTTTAATCAATGACTTTCAATGAATGACTGTTCTCTGTGTTACGGGAGCCGACAATTCATTAGCCGCGAGTGATTTTAAATAGCTTTTTTTCCTGCAAAAATTACACATTAAGCATTATTAAAATCACTGCTCCTGAAAAAACGGCCGTTTTAAAAAAAAAAAATTTGCATTGATACATGTCCCCTGGGGCAGGACCCAGGTGCATAAACACTTTTTATGACAATAACATGCATATTAGCCTTTAAAATTAGCACTTTTGATTTAGAAAGTTTGCGTCCATTGTAATTGATAGGGTTCTAATGTTCGCACGAACTTTAGGTCCGTTCGCGGGTTCTGGTGCGAACCGAACCCGGGGGTGTTCGGCTCATCCCTAGCAGCAACATGTTAACCTCTTCCCCCTACCCTGGGCAACCAAAGCTAACTAAACATACAGTAGGCCCCCTGCCTACACCCTCCTTTGCACTTTTAAGTAAGGACAGCACAACATGCATACCCCAGCGAGTTTATACATATACAACATATCACAATCATGTCATTCCACCTGTGAAACAAGGACTTTTAGAGACATCCAAGACATTTATAAAGAGAATATATTGTTCTTAAATGTGTGCAGCCAGACTAGGTAACTACAATTCCAGGTCTCAAATGTCAGGAAGTGGAAGTAGGGGATCACAATATGACCAATGCTGCTCCTGTTCCTATGCCTCTATAGAAGGAGTTGAGGGTATTCCACATACCTTGCCATTCTTGATTTCGATCATCTATGTAAATGTTGTTAGTCCATTCATCATTTTTGTCTTCTTCAAACCACTTGTCAGGCCCATTCAGGATTGCCTCCCTAATAGCAAAAGGATTTACAGATAATTAAAAAGAACCAATTTTGTGATATTTTTTTATGCAAATGAATAATAGGATAATTTTATAATCTTTATAATCTGTATAAATAATTGGGCCTTACATTTGAACAATCCAATGTTTATACAAATCTTTACTTATAGCTTGAACCAGATTTAGATGGAACAGGGATGGGTTATAATTAGGGTTGAGCAAACCCGAACTGGATAGTTCGGGTCCGTACCAGACTTTTGGGTGTCCGGGTCCCGGACCCGAACCCGAACAATTGACTGTATGTTCGGGTTTGGGTCCGGTGTTCGGCGGTGTAATGGCGCATTTTTAAAAGCTGCAGGGCAGCCAATCAACATTAGTTTCACTGGTGTGCCCTTAGAAGCCATCACAGCCATGCCTACTAATGGCATGGCTGTGATTGGCCAGTGCAGCATGTGACCCAGCCTCTATATAAGCTAGAGGCACACAGCAAACTACGCACACACACAACTAGGGCCTGTGCCAGCCGGCTTTGGGCTTGTGTCAATGACATCAGTATGACTTCAGCTTGAGACACTACTGAGATAATTCATAATTCATTGATAGGTCCATTTGACCTGCAGTTGATCTCCTTCTGACCTGCATTTAAGCTTCTTTAAGCCACATTAAACCCAAATTTCAGCCAAACTCCAAACTCATTCCAAATAGCGAGGAAGTGTAAGAACATCTGGGTCTTTTTTTTTTTCCCATCCATGCCTTCCTGTTCCAGGGATTGTCTATGCCCCTGTTTTTGCATGAGTGTCACATGGACTAGGAGTAATAAAAAAAAAACAAATCTCCCCAATGGGTTCACAGATAGAAATGGGTACCCTACTTAGTTTTTAATTTCACCCCACTCTATCCAAATCAAAAAAAATTCTGAAGTTAGATGTTATTGTTACACGTGATGTCTATACAGATATTGTTTGCAGGAAGAACCACAGTAGATGTACTGTACTGTATTTTGCTTATGGTCTTACCTGTCCTTCTTTGACTTTTTAGATCTGTACAGGAGGAATAGTACAGTGCAAATGACGACAACCAAGACAGCAATGGCTGCTCCCACGCCGCCATATAAAGCATCCTTAAGAATTTGGCCCGTACAGTCTGGATTTGTGTACATATACTTATCCATTGCTGGGCAACTGAAAAAAAAAGATGTAACAAGACTGTTAACCTCATTGGTGAACATACTTACTTTATTACTCCACCTCCAGAAAACTTGAAAATTCTCCCTTGCTGTGAGGCTTGGCCTGCACTGCAAAGGTTAACTGCTGATTTAGGTCAAGGGAGCATGGAACAGTAGACTTACTTATTCGATCCTCCACTCTTCTATGCTGCTCAACGAATCGCCGCTGCATCTCCCCTCCCCCCCCCCATGCTCCAGTGAGTGAGGGAATAATGTCATCAAGAACAATGCAGGGAACAAAGTCCTGTATTGGATGTGAGTACTCCAAGGGATAGTCCACTGGTGAGCATGGGGGAGCGCCGTCTGCCGAGACAGCAGAAGATTAGGTAGGTAAAAGTATTTTTATTCTCTCCTAGCCCATGTGCAAGGGAGAATTTACATTGTATCACAGTTGGGCTGCAAGTAGTTGCCCTAATGTAGATTTTACATGTTATTTAATATCTGCCAGTCAAGGTTTTGCATATTGCAATGAGGTATGGTAAGTCCATGTAAGCTTTTGTGTATTGCTTGAGAAAGGACTGTTTCTATTCCAAAACACATATCATAAGTGTGCTGCTATTAAAGCGATTGTATACTCATTTTTGTAACTTTTACCTACAGGTAAGCCTATAATAAGGCTTACCTGTAGGTAAAAAGAATATCTCCTAAACCTGTACGGTTTAGGAGATATTCCCCTCGCAATGAGCCGCTGACTTCACCGGGGATTCTCGGCTCAAAGTCCAGCAGACGCCAGACCCTGCCAGGAAGAAAACTCACGGGAGTGACGGCATCGCGGCTCCGGCCACTCACAGCCCACCGAGGTAACATGGACCGAGTGAGATGCCGGCGCCTCGTTCTAAGGTATGTATTTCATAATGAGCTAGTATGCAGTGCATACTAGCTCATTATGCATTTTCCTTTACAGCTGTAAAAAAAAAAGTCAGTGGGTTTACTCCCACTTTAAAGTTGCTTCATTAAAGTATTAATTTCACAATATCCACCAAGAGTGCCAATCTACCCCTTTGCATACCGCTGGTACAACCCATGGCATTGTTCAAGGAATTAAATGATCGTTTAGGGCAGGGGTAGGCAACCTTGGCCCTCCAGCTATGGTGAAACTACAAATCCCATCATGCCTCTGCCTCTAGGAGTCATGCTTGTGATTGTCAGGGTCTTGCAATGTCTCATGGGACTTTTAGATTCAAAACAGCTGGAGGGCTGAGGTTGTCTACCCCTGGTTTAGGGGATCACTGTTCAAGCTTAGGAATGTCACATGTGATCAGTAGTCTTGTCTACTAGCAGGTACTGTACACGTTAGGAAATAGTAGCAAAGTGAAGAGGTTCCAAAAGATTAAGATGCTTATCACATTCCAAGTGTGGTAGGCTGTAATGAGTCTGTATGGGCATTAAATAGCAACAAAATCCTCTTTTTTAATCTAAATGATGGAAACAGTTCATAATTTGGTTGGTTGTGTTGACTAGCTGGATCGAGTGCTGGGGGTTGTATTATGCACTATAAACAAAAATACTGTAGTCAATGAGCTGGATAAGAGACCACTCATTGGCTTCTACGGTGTCACTACCTCTGGGTGTCACCTGGTAGGTGCTTCTTTCCTGATGAACTGGGTTCTGCAGAGTTTTGTCCACAAGGAAACAATTCCAAATGAGCATGCTCTTTTTAGTGACTCTATTGTTGGTTGGGGCAGAAGGGGAAAGTGCCCCTGAAGCGGGTGTTGACACATGGAGGGAGGGTGCGTTGGGAGCCTCAGCCACTCCATTTTCCTGCACCTCACTTGATTAGGGGCCTCAATAGCTGCTCTGCTTACTTCTGTCTCCAACAGAAGACTGCATTGGGCAGATGAGAGCAGGTGCCCGCTGAGAACTCTACTCCATCTCAGTGTGGCAACAATGGGCAGTGAGGGCACACTGACTTTCTTCCTGTCTCCCCTTGTCATGTTATATCGTACGACTAGAAACAGGAAGAATGAGAAGCTGCCTTAATTTACGGCAGGCTGTTTACTGAGAAGAAGGACTAAATTAGGTAAGTATATAGAGAGTCGTGGGACAACTCAACCCTAGACCTTAGAGAAAGGGATATCACCGCTCCAGGCAGGTCAGATTGATGTGAACCTCTCCTCTAGTTTGGAAGCCACATGTGCTGGCAATGCATATAGGAATGAAATTTGAGAAAAATTCTGGACAGCCGCACTCCATAAAATAGCCTTTATTCGTCAAAAGGAATCAAAAAATACATGCCACAGCACAACGGACAGACACGTTTCACACTATCAAACAGTGCTTAATCATAGCTTAGTGGCTGTCCAGAATTTTTCTCAAATTTCATTTCAACCCAAGACCTCCCCCCTACTTCTCAAAACCCCCCAAGAGCCCTTTAGCTTTCCTCTCCCTTAGAGAACTTCAACAGCCCTTCCTTCCTCAGGTCCCCCCCAGATCCATAGATGGTAAAGCAGTCCTCCTAAGACTGACACAACACAGGGGCAGACCCCATAACGAGAATAACAAGTTGCTGGCAGCATCATGATTACTGATGTGGGATGGCCCTTGGGGCTGCTGTACCACAATGAATTGCCCACTGATATGTGCCCTAAGCTATGGGGCTCAGTGCATGCTTTAAGGCATGTCTTTTGAGCTTAGCTTACACTTGTGGTTGGAGGTGGATAAATAGAAGCGTTTTTACTCCCCCTTCCCCCAACTGTCCTACCTAAGATGCAAAGGAAGTCATAAGGGAATAAACACATGCTACGGTCAGGATGCATTGTGTGTCAAGGCAAACATTATCCTCCCTGTCTCGTTTGGTGGACAGTACCGCCCACTGAACGTGACCCACTCAAGTGAATGGGGTCAAGCAGCAACCACCCTGCAGTTGTGTGCAATGCACTTAGTTATGGTGCTGACTTTTAGTGGTTAAAACAGACAGTGAGTAAGCGACATAACGCCTCCTCAGCGCCTGTAAAATGCCCTACGAAAAGTGTTCAACAGCAGATCGCTCTTCAGGACACCACACTTGTAAACAAGCCCTAAGGTAGGTGGATGAGCAGGGATTCATCTTAGTACACCATTAAAGCTATATGAATACAGGCTTTGCAAGTATAGCTTGAGCTGCTCCCGTAGTTCATTAGTGAATGAATGCAGAACAGCAAGCCTTGAATCTGTGGTGCTAATACAGAGAGGCAATATAAATCTACTGTATGTACCTCTAAAAACATGTGTAGCACTAACCCCTGAAGGAGCTGCTGGTTTTATTTGGGCTTACCTTTACCTCACCTGCTTGCTTCTCCGTATTGGGGGTCCCCGTGGAAAGTGGCCCAAAGAAATGTTGAAACTGACACTGAATCCTCTTTTGGGTTATTTATTTAGGAAAAAGGACAAAGTCTCTCAATAAACGGTAGAGGGTTAGGGGTGAGTTCAGGTACTTAAATTGCAGAGTGAAGATATTAGAAGAATCCAGAGAATATTACTGTTCCACAAACTGGATTCCTGCAACCCCCGGATAGGTCTCTCACTAGGCCTAGCAGCCGGTGGGATGCTCGGTAAAAGTCTCTGCCACAGACTTGTAAGTTACACTTGAGTGTCACTGAGGGATTTGGATGAATTTTAAAGAACTAACATACAGTACCAGTTTCCCTCAGCCGATCCGGCGATACCATATGAGTGTTGATCCAGGTTGCCTCCTTCAACGAAGTCTCCAGGCTCCTCCAGAGAAGCCAGCCTTGCGCACGGCCTTCTCCTGAAAGCGTCCTCCCCTGGGGTTCCTCAGTTGCTGGGCCTCTCCCTTTAGATGAGATGGCACCAGACCTTCCTTGGATCAGTAGGCTCTGAAAGTCACTCAGGCCTATCCCTGCAGTTGCATTGCCTCGGGGCCAGCCAGCCCCGAGACACAGGATGCATGGTTCCGCACCCCAGGCCATGAGGGCCATGGGGCTGGGTCAGGAGGACCACCAGAACCAAACAGACAGAAAATACTCCCCTGCCAACACGGCGTCGGTAGCTTAAATACCACCCCCCAGAAGGCACAGCAGGAGAACACTCCCACTGGGCTGGCTTCGAGAGATAAGTGGCATTCAATGCATCCAGTTAGACTGCTTTTCATACTCTTGCCGGCGGTGACACCGACACCTGCGGTCAAGGAGAACCCAGTGCAACCCAGCTGGACTGGTACTGAAACCAGAAATTTAGAGAAATTAACTTGAAGCCCAACTGTGGCTTCAGGAAACCTAATTTTTGAAAAAAAATAGCACCTGCTCGTCAGGAGCCAGCGCTACACATGAAATAATGAATTTGATCAAAGACTACTCACAAACAAAGGGGCCCCGTCATCTTCTCGATCTGACATGTTCCTTTATGACAGTCCACATAAAAAGGAGATTGGTTTTCGCAGTGAGACACGCAGATAGGATTCCCAGATTCAAAAATTGGATTGAAAAACTCTTGAAAACCTTCTGCAACTGTTTGCTTGCATTGCTCTGATGAGACAAGAGATACGGTAGCAAGACAAAGCCACATTGTATCTGAAACAACCTATGACAAGTCACTGAAAACTCACAAAATTTCACCTACCTGCGAGAGATTTTGGTGGTGTTCCGGTCACTGCATAATCTTCTGCAACACACAGGGTGTCTATAGGGTGGGAAAACATAAGATCATGACGTAAAGTTTTGGTGTAAAAAGTATAATTTCTGGGATTGCAGAGACATATATGGTAGGTAAGTAACTGAGTGCATTCCCTTTAGAATGTCTGTGATTTAAACTCTGACCTGCATGGGCTATTATCTGACAAATAAGGTTCAATTCTTTCCACTGATGAATGGTAAATGTCGACAGCACAGTGGCATTTTTATATACTCCCGACTGTTACAGAGGCCGACTGTCAGGTGGAATTGTTTCAAGTGTAATGCCCCATACACACGGTCGGAAATTCCGACCACAAAATCCGTCGGATTTTTTCCGACAGATTTTGTCCGACACTGGTGTTGCATACACACGGTCGGACAAAGTTGTCGGAAAATCCGATCATCCTGAACGTGGTGACGTTCGTTGCGTACGACGGGACTACTTAGAGGCTAGTAGCCAATAGCTTTGGTCTTTATAATGTGATCTGAGAATGCGTGGCACTTTGTCCGTCGGAATTCGCTACACGCGATCGGAAAAAGTCCGATAGGACTTTGTTGTCGGAAAATTTGAGAGCAGGAGATAAAACTTTGTCCGTCAGAAAATCCGACGGAAAAAAGTCAGATGGAGCCTACACACGGTCGGAATTTCCGACAACATTGTCCGATAGGACATTTTCCGTCGGAAAATCCGACCGTGTGTATGGGGCCAAAAAAGAGCCAAATTAAAAATCTAAAATCTTTATTGTTCAACTGGTCACAACAGGCAGGGCAACAGAGCCCTACACAACCTACCTGATGCGCCCCCCCCCCCCCCCCCAAATGACAAAAATGAAAAAAATATATATATTTGTTTCCAATTTTTTAAAATACTTTTTTGTACAATTCAAATTTTTTTTTTATAAATTATTCCTTACATTTCTTAAATGTTTTTTTTTTACATTTATTTTTCACAAGGCTGTTGGGGGGGGGGGGGGGGGGGGGGGGGCTTGGATGAAATATCTGGGGTATAAGCAGACTCCTAACATCCCTAACATCTCCTCTGCCACACACACTTGGGACCACCTGAACCAAATAAGTTTATCTTGGTCTCATCAGACCACAGGACATGGTTCCCTCAATGAACTGTAGCTCCCCAGTGCCGGCAGCACTCATGCAGCCCCAGACCATGACACTTCCACCAACATGCTTGACTGTAGGCAAGACACACTTGTCTTTGTACTCCTCACCTGGTTGCCGCCACACACGCTGGACACCATCTGAACCAAATAAGTTTATCTTGGTCTCATCAGATCACAGGACATGCTTCCAGTAATCCATGACCTTAGTCTGCTTGTCTTCAGCAAGCTGTTTGTGGGTTTTCATGTGCATCATCTTTAGAAGAGGCTTCCTTCTGAGACGATAACCATGCAGACCAATTTGATGCAGTGTGCGGCGTATGGTCTGAGCACGGACAGGCTGACCCCCCACCCCTTCAACCTCTGCAGCAATGCTGGCAGGACTCATACGTCTATTTCCCAAAGACAACCTCTGTATATGACGCTGAGCACATGCACTCAACTTCTTTGGTCGACCATGGCGTGGCCTGTTCTGAGTGGAACCTGTCCTGTTATACCACTGTATGGTCTTGGCCACCGTGCAGCAGATCAGTTTCAGTGTCTTGGCAATCTTATTATAGCCTAGGTCATCTTTATGTAGAGCAACAATTCTTTTTTCAGATCCTCAGAGAGTTCTTTGCCATGAGGTGCCATGTTGAACTTCCAGTGACCAGTATGAGAGAGTGAGAGCAATAACACCAAATTTAACACACCTGCTCCCCATTCACACCTGAGACCTTGTAACACTGAGTCACATGACAACAGGGAGGAAAATGGCTAATTTGGCCCAATTTGGACATTTTCACTTAGGGGTGTACTCACTTTTGTTGCCAGCGGTTTACACATTGATGGCTGTGTGTTGAGTTATTTTGAGGGGACAGCAAATTTACACTGTTATACAAGCTGTACACTCACTACTTTACATTGAAGCAAAGTGTAATTTCTTCAGTGTTGTCACATGAAAAGATATAATAAAATATTTACAAAATGTGAGGGGCGTACTCACTTTTGTGAGATACCGTATATGGTCTTTGTAGTTTATTTAATAAACATACATCTAAGTATAATAAAACTGCAATATATTAAAACATTTTTGATATTGGGCTTGGATACACTTGAACACTTGCAGTGTGTGTGTGGGGCAGGGGTAGGTTTGGGGGGCACTGGGGCCACGGGTGGATTTTGTTTATTTTCCTGGAGCTGGGCTTTAAGGATTGATAAGCTGCAATCAATTATATATTTGTTTTTGGGTTTATCACCACTTTACAAAGTGTTGAAATATCTCTTTCCTTAGTGTGGACAGGGCTCCTGTTCCCATCATTTCTATTTAGGGATGAATCCCTCATTTCCTTTTATGTCAGCCTGGAAGGTGTCCATGTAATCAGATAAAATAGTGACAGCTCCTAGACAGGATCCTTCCACCCAATGGCGGCCCATCCATTAGGGGTGCATGGACATCGGCCCCCCATCCATGCGTACAGCCCCTATATTTACATGCGGGGCACTGGATGCATGGATTCCAAAAAGGGTGGGCTCGGGGCGTTGTATAGCAAATATTTGCTATTGTCACACTGATTCTCCTCCTGCCTAATCAGGAAGCGGGTCTTGAGACCCGTCACCCGATTGGCTGAATGGACAGGTGATCCTATTGGCCGCCTAGGAGGAGGAGGGAGGAGACGCATGGCCGCTTTGAGGAGACGCTCGAGAAACGCTGTCCGCTTGATGGGGTAAGTGTGGGGCTGACCGACGTGTGGGTGCATTGTTTGCCCCCCCCCCCCCCCAAAAAATAAACACCAGCCGCTACTGCTTCCCTCTGTACCCCATGACAGGCTGCACAGAGATAGCATCACTGGTGTTGTCCAGCACTAGCAGTCCTTGTTCACCAAGGGCAGATGTGCCTTGTATAATGGGGAGTTATGCCAGAGAAGGGGCTATAAAGTGAGATGAAACATTTGTTTACTGACAGGCAGCTCTAAGTGCTCAGGGCTCAGAGTATATAAAGAGCTCCTGGGATTAGCACTACCCAGTCAGTTCCTGCTCTTTTTGTGTGGTGCACACAGACCTGATATAAGTGGCTGATTTGTAAGTGGCATGTTAGAGGCAGAGAGCCATAAGGAAGCCTTCACTAATCACAACAAAGAAAGTCACCCTCCTTCTGTTTCTCTGTTTGTTGTAGGACACTGCACGTGTACTGCCCTCCAGTAGAGGGCGCCAGACACTGTGCTACTCCAGCTGTCTGTAGGCTTGGTTGCAGCCATTGGAGGTGGTTTGATTGCTGGGATCCTTTCCTGTTGCCCATCTTCACCAAGTGATTTCTCATCCTCTGGCAGCGATCTTTTGAATGTCACATCATGGTAAGCTGTGCTATCACCCTACAATCTGTCTTTATTTATTGCTAATCCTTTCAGCTGCTCTTTGCATTCTGAGATTGTGTCACGTACCTGGTGGAGATCGAGTTGTAGAGGGGGCTTCTCTTGCACCTCCTGTCCAATGTATAAACAGAAAAGTCGGTGCTACTACCCATACACCACATAGATAGCAGAGCTCCTCCAGGTGCTCGATCCACAGTCACTGGCTGAGTAGAGTAATGTAGAAAAAATGATCCGCACTCATTAAATAGCCACAGTGAACAAACGCAGATTAAGTCATTTGACGCGTTTTAGCCTATAAGGCCTTATGATCGGAATTCTCGTCGGAAAAAGCTCTGATGGTTTTCCCGTCGGAATTCCGACGGAATTTCGTTCAAACTGTCTTGCCTACACACGGTCACACCAAATTCCGACAGTCAATAACACCGTGACATACAACACGTTCGACGGCATTATAAAAAGGGAAGTTGAATGCTTCCGAGCATGCGTTGAATTGTTTACGAGCATGCGTCGGACTTTTGCGTGTCAAAATTGCATACACACGATCAGAATTTCCGATAGATAAATTAAGAACAGGCTCTCAATCTAAAGTCCGTCAGAAATGCCGACAGAAAAAGATCGATGGGCATACGATGGGTCAGAAAATCCGATGAAAAGCTCCCATCGGACTGTTTCCATCGGAAATTCCGGCCCTGTGTACGCGGCATAAGTCAAAACCACCTCCTGTTCAACACCCCTGATAGAGCTGACAGAGAGTGTAGGAAACAGAGTGGCACCAGGGCCGGTATAGTAGGTGGTACCAGCTGAGGCTTGACAGGGAATCGATGGCTGTAGATCACCAGACAGGCACCTGGAACTGGAACTCCGTGGCGCTGAATCAATAGGCAAGAGTGTACCCGGAACATAAGCCAAGGGGTCATTAACAGCCGGGCAATGCAGGTACAGGAACCTGAGACTAAAGTAGGAACAGGATGCACAATTGTCCACAAGGTACAGGAGCATGAGACAAACACAGGCTGATGTCATGGGTAGGCAGGCAGAGTACCAGAGGAGGGTTGAGATCAAGCTGGGTCAAACACAGGTAGGTAGGAAGCAGATCAGGGCACAGGCAAACAGGAACAAGCTGAAAGACCACTCAGAAATGTGTTCATGTCATTGTTTGGTTTAAATAGGTCGTTTGGCGGCAGTGCGTGCATGTGTGTGCACACGCGCATACTCGTGATTGTGCAAATACATATTTCTTTTTGTGTGCACGCTAATGTGCCTGCAAATGTGCGTCTATGCGCGTTGGTTAACTGGGTTTCTCTTACCGATTGCTTGCTCATTGTACAGATCATGTGTGTATGTTCTTCCCCAGAGCTCTAGCACGGTGTCCTACTGCTGCTCCATGTCTTACTTGGGTGACTTTTCCGATAATGACTAAGGATGGGCTCGGCGTGTTCGCAGCTCCACGTGCCCGAGCCCACCAGGAAACTCACACTGCGCATCGCTAATCACAGGCAGCACAAATCGGGAAATGTCTCACTGCCTGTGATTAGCGCTGCACAGTGTCAGCTTCCTGGTGGACTCGGGCACATGGAGCTGCGAACACGCCCATGGTCATCCTCAATATGATGACTTCAGCCAGAAGTCAGGAACAGCCTCCCTGGCACCGGTGAGATGAGTCCCACACTCGGGAGTCGGGACGGCACAAGACTCATTTCTACGTCCCAGCTGCCCCCAACGCTTTGCACAGCCTGAATGTATACTAGCTGCATTTGGGACATTGTATCCGTGCACATGCTTCTCTACACAGCTCCAAAACATCCCAGGAACCAATAATATCCAATCTTTCTATGTTGCAGGGGTAAATGCGTCCATACACATAAAGCCAAAAATAAAAATCAAACCAGTCTATTGGTCCAGTGCTAGCAGCTGTGTTGTACTTACTGTTTACATCTGCGCAGTTGGTTTTCCTCATTTCTTCGAGATTTTTTACTACCTCTTGATGTACTTGGTTGAATATTTGATCTATATCTTCATCTGGCTTATATTCTAATACCATAATAAGCCTATGATCCACAATAATGCTTCCTTGCCTGTCGGTGACATAAACATTTTACTGATCAAGATTTATTTTTATTTTTTTCACACATACCGTATACAGTATATTTATGGAATTATCATTAAAAAGTTAGAAAATTCCCGATGCATCAAAAATGGCTTCAAAATCTCTTCATACCTTATGGAGAGTATTTCAACGTCTTTAAACCCAGTAACATTCCTATAGACATCTCTCATCTATTGAATAAGAAAAAGAAAAGCAAACAGTCACGTAGGATTAACATCTCTAATATAGAAAACAACGTTTTGGATCTGGGAAGGAAATTTGCCCCTCTGGGGAGGTACCAACATCTTGTAAGTTTAACATAGACAATAATGACCCTAAATGGGATCTTCAAGGCTGTGTCCACACTAGTCCAGTGCAAATTGCAGCTCCGTTTTCTGTGCAAAGATAAAAATGATTCACTCAGTGGTTCCTATCCGTTTTAGCTGCGGATCAGCTGACCTTATAGGAGGAGGGGGAATGGAACAGTTTTGGTTCAGAATGGAACACATATGCAAATCAGATGCATTCCCATTGAAGATTATGTGCCTGCAATTCGCACCGCACTGCCTAGAAAACGCACACAATGTTTGTGAAATGCGAAGTGCAGATGCAACGCACATATGTGAACCATACCCATTGAAAATGACATGTTTGCAAATGTTCTGCGAATTGAATGCAGTGTAACCACTTCAGCCCCGGACCAATTTGCAGCTAAAGGACCAGGCCCCTTTTTGCAATTCGGCACTGCGTCGCTTTAACTAACAATTGCGCGGTCATGCGACGTGGCTCCAAAACAAAATTGGCGTCCTTTTTTTCCCACAAATAGAGCTTTCTTTTGGTGGTATTTGATCGCCCCTGCGGTTTTTATTTTTTGCGCTATAAACAAAAATAGAGCGACAATTTTGAAAAAAATGCAATATTTTTTACTTTTTGCTATAATAAATATCCCCAAAAAATATATAAAAAAAACTTTTTTTTCCTCAGTTTAGGCCGATACGTATTCTTCTACATATTTTTGGTAAAAAAAATCGCAATTAGCGATTATTGATTAGTTTGCGCAAAAGTTATAGCGTTTACAAAATAGGGGATAGTTTTATAGCATTTTTATTAATATTTTTTTTTTATTAGTAATGGCGGCGATCAGCGATTTTTATTGTGACTGCGACATTTTGGCGGACACATCGGACATTTTTGACACATTTTTGGGACATTTGTCATTTATACAGCAATCAGTGCTATTTAAATAGCACTGATTCCTATGTAAATGACAGTTGTAGTTAGGGGGTTAACCACTAGGGGGCGGGGAGGAGTCAGTGTGACGTGTTGTGTTTTTTTTACAGTAGGGGGGCGTGGCTGTACGTGTGACGTCATTGATCGGCGTTCCCGATGACAGGGAACCGCCGATCACTGACAGTCAGTGTAGGAAGCGCGGGGAGAGGTTTGTTTACATAGACCTCTCCCCGTTCTTCCGCTCCGTAACCCGATCGCGGGATACCAGCGGCGATCGGGTCCGCTGGTCCCGCGGCCGGGGTCACGGAGCTCCCGACCGGGTCGCGAGCGCGCCGCTAGCGGCGCGCGCGCGACCCACGGGCAGGCACATGCACGATCACGTACAGGTACGTGATTCTGCCTGCCCGAGCCATTCTGCTGACGTATATATGCAGTGGCCGGTCGGGAAGCGGGTAAGCTGCATCCAATTCACAATAATGTGAACTTAGCCTTAAGGGTAAGATCAAGAAAAATGCAAAGGTGAACTAAATCCAAATATCCTGGCTACCCCTCTGGACCACTCTGCACATAGTGGTTGTGATTCCCTGTGCTGCCGATGTACACTGCAGTGCACAGCTTTAGAGTAAGTTTTTATCATAATGTTCATAATGGCAAATGCTCATTGGTCAGCGCAGCCACATGGTTTTGCTGACCAATGAGAAACGCTTCATCGTCCTCTAACACAGTGGTTCTCAACTCCTATCCTCAGGACCCACTAACAGGCCAGGGTTTAAGTATTACCTTGGGGAGATGCAGACTAGAATACTGCAATCACCGAGCAGAAAATTATATCACCTGTGATGTATTTCAGTTATCTTGCAAACCTGGCCTGTTAGTGGGTTTTGAGGACAGGAGTTGAGAACCACTGCTCTAACATGTCCTATAAGAAAGAAGCACTTCTCACTGGTCAACATGGTCACGTGGTTGCACTTACCAATGGGCGCTTGACATTATGAACATTATGATGGATACTCTTTGCTGGGCTGTGCATAGCAGTGTATGGTATACACCAAAAGCATGGGCCATCACGGTCACTGTCAGGGATGGTCTGGATGTTCGAGTCTAGCATAAGCTCGTCTCGAACATCCACTGTTCATTTGTTCGCAGAGTAAACAGACTTATGGGGTGTTCGCGGCAAAGGTAAATATAACATGTTTGTTAATTTAATAATAAAAAAAAGCCAATTTTTTCATTTATTTTAAAAGTGTTTTGTTATATCTGTTTGATAAGTGCAAAAAATTACCAGGTAATCCTTCCAGTAATTTAGTGAGTAATTTGCTTGTGCTTACTATTGCTTCCAGCTCTATTTAGGACTACAGAACCCCATCTCTTTATGTTATGTAAAAGAGAAGAGAGGCCGGTGTCTGTAATCCTGCCCTGTTTCTGTTGTCCTGATACAGTATGGTGAGTGAAGGTTGTCACTTTAGGACAGGTAGTGTGTTACATCAGTGGTCATCAACTCCTGTTCTCAGGACTCACTAAGGCCCCTTTCACACTGGGGCGGGAGCGGCGGCGACGGTAAAGCAGCGCTATATTTAGCTCTGCTTTACCGTCATTTTAGCCGCGGTATTCGGCCGCTAGCGGTGCAGTTTTAACCCCCGCTAGCGGTGGAAAAAGGGTTAAAATCCCCCGCAAAGCACCGCTGCGTCGGTGCTTTGCGGCGGTATTGCCGCGGTATTACCGCGGTGTTCCATTGAAATCAATGGGTAGGAGCGGTGAATACACTGCTCTTATACCGCTCCAAAGATGCTGCTAGCAGGACTTTTTTGACCGCCCTGCTGGCGCACCGCTCCAGTGTGAAAGCCCGCCGGCTTTCACACTGGAGTGAATGGGGGCGGATTTTTTCAGGCGCTGTACAGGCGCTATTTTTAGCGCTGTACCACCTGAAAAACGCCCCAGTGTGAAAGGGGCCTAACAGGCCAGGTTTTATGTATTACCTTGGGGAGATACAGACTAGAATACTGCAATCACTGAGCAGCAAATTATATCACCTGTAATGTATTTTAGTTATCTTGCAAACCTGGCCTGTTAGGCCCCTTTCACACGATCGGACCGTTCAGGTCCGCCTATCAGTTTTGACGGCGGACCTGAACGGGCGCTCCATGTTAGTCTATGGAGCGTCGGATGTCAGCGGAGACATGTCCGCTGACATCCGACCCGGTCCGATCCGCCAAAAGCAGACGTATGTCTCTACGTCCAGATCCGTCGCTGGCGGATCGGATCGGGTGAGATCTGATGAAAACGGACACGCTGTCTTTTTTCATCCGATCTCTCCATAGAGACGAGCGGTGCTGGACAAGCCCCTCCCCGCTCAGTGAGCAGAGATGGACCCGTCATCCGCCGGCTCAGCGGAGATCAACGGAGAGATCTCCCGCTGAGCCGGCGGACAGAGGCGGACTCCGTGCAAGCGGAGTCCGCCTCGTGTAAAAGGGGCCTAAGTGAGTCCTGAGGACAGGAGTTGATGACCACTGCGTTACAGGATCATCGGGTAGAAAACAGGAACATAGCTTAAAAAAAGAAAAATGTGGCCACCATGACGAAGGACTGGTAAGCTACAATAAATGATATATATATATATTTTTTTTTTGGGGTGATATATTTACTAAAAGCTCAATGATGTTTGATCATGCTTATGTGCACCCTACCTATTCAAGTGCAATGTGATTTGTAATAATGATAGGCCCTCTTTAAGTACAGGCTGCAATCTACTTACCTCTTTTTTGAAGTCCTGTTCAAATGCTTTATATTCCTCAGTTTCGTTATTTGCCAGGCTTTCATTAAAATTCATCTTGGTGAAGGTCAGGTTTACATTCAAAACAGCAGTGGTGGTTTTCTCTACAATGATATTAATTATGGCTTTGTTTAAAGATAAAGAACTATTGGTTAAAAAGAACAGACACTTTTCCAGCACCAACAATGTCTTCTACCAATCAGTAATAACCTGCTTTCCCTGCTCTTGCTTCTGCCAGCCTCCCTTAAGCTATACAACTGTCTTATAAAGGCCATTTACAGAACAATTTTATATACAATTGCACCGTTGATTGATTTATTGTCCAAAAGAAAAATATGATCAGAAAATCAAAAAGATTGTTCAAGGTGCCCTCAAGGGCCATGCGTACAATGTTGAGTATACTGTTCTTTTATGGCAAGAAGGCTATTCTACTAGCCTGGAAAAAAAGGGGAAGTTTTAGTTAATTGGTCTATGTTAGACAGTTGGCCTCGGCCAGTTTTTGGATGTTGTCTTGCGGACGCTTCATATGTTGTATGTTATGCATATTAAAATTTCAATAAACAGATTTTTCAAAAAAAAAAAAAAAGGTGCCACACACTTACCAATCATATGGATCTATCTGCTTGGAGCTGATGATCACAGGAAATAAACATACTGCATATACAATAATACAATAATTATTCTTGATGGCTGGAAGCCTAAGAGATTCGTACAGCGATTTTTTTTAATCAAGAGGCCCCTAAGTATCTTTTCCATAACTCATATGGTTGATCACATTGTCTGACTCATTTAACCAGATCGTTATGTGTATGGCCACCATTACATTACTGAGAAATTTTCTTTAAAGCCTAACTGAAGTCACAGAAATATATCTACAGTCAGCTACGTGTTTAGGGCAGCAGCCTTTATACAATTGACACTTCTGGTAGTGTCAGATAGGAAACCCTCCAGGCATGTCCACATGTCATTAGTTTGTTTCAGCTTTCTTGGGGCCCCTCTTCACCTTTTTACTTTAAATCTTTGCACTTTCCTTCTCTATCCAGGTGCATTCTGTCTGGTCCCGTAAGGTCATGGGTCCACGTCCTCTGTCCTCAGCATGCAGGAAAGCAGGCAGTGGGTAGGTCCTGAATTTTGTAATGAGTGGTGCCAATCTTTTCAGCACTCTCCTGTAAGTCCAGAGTAGCTTGATGTTAACCCCCCCAGGGGGAGTATCTTTGACACCCTGGGCTAACATAAGAAAACTGACAACAGCAGCCCCATTTAGTGGTCAAGAGAACTTTCTACAGCGGACGACACTGCAAAAAGGATAAGCATTTCAATGAGAACTGGTTCCGATGCCTTCCCATTGACCAGTGAAGCTGGTCATCACATTAAGGGGCTAATGCCCCGTACACACGAGCAGATTTTCCATAGAAAAAAACTTGAATGTTTTTTCCCAACGGAATTCCACTCAAGCTTGGCTTGCATACACACGGTCACACAAAAGTTCACTGACCTTTCGACCGTCAAGAACGCGGTGACGTACAACACTATGACGAGCTGAGAATGCTTCAGAGCATGGGTCAATTTGTTTCCGAGCATGCGTAGGAATTTTGCATGTCAGAATTGGTACAGGCGATCGTAATTTCCGATCTGAACTTTTTCCGACCGAAAAATTTATTGAGAACCTGCTCTCAATCTTTTTGTAGCAGGAATTCCACCAGCAAAAGTCCGATGGAGCATACACATGTTCATAATTTCCGACCAAAAGCTCACATCGGACTTTTGCTGGCGGAATTTCCGATCATGTGTGCGGGGCATAATGGTGAGGCAAAGGAGAAAGGACTGAGGCAATACTCTCTTGTGAGTCAAGGGCAGCGTAATGATGAGCCCCCAGGGGGAGGTCTTTGACACCCTAAGCTAACAGGAAAAAGCTATGGACAGTGGCATCCATATAGTGGCAGAGAAAATTATCTGTAGGGGAGAGTACCAGAGATAGGATAGTATTGCAATGAGAGTCGGCATCTGTTGGTTAGTTAAGCTGCTCTTCATTTTGAGAGGCCAAGGGTGAGGCAAAGATTGAGTGGAATGAGGAAACACTCTTAAGTGTGTCTCAGGTGGCCGGATGATGCACCCCAAGGGGGAGGGTCTTTGACACCCTGGGCTGACAGAAAAAAAGCTGAAGAGAGCAGTTTTATCTAGTGGCAGAGATAGTTTTCTGTAGAGGAAAGCACTGGGGATAGGATATGTATTGCAGTAACAGCTGGTCCCTATGTCTCACTATTGACCAGAAAAGCCTCTCATCGCATTGAGAGGCCAATGGTGAGGCAAAGGAGGGTGGAATGAGGCATGACTCCTCTGTGAGTCCAGAGTAGTCTGATGATGAATATTCAATGGGTGGGAGGGTCCTTGTCACCCTAGGCTAAAAGGATAAAGCTGCACAGAGCAACACCATCTAATAGCCGAGATAACTTTTTGCAGGGGACAGCACTGGAGATATGAAAAGTATTGCAGTGAGAGATAATCCCTCTCTATTGGCCAGTGAAGCTGCTTATCACATTGAGGGGACAAGGTTGAGGAAAAAGGGAAGTGAAATGAGATAGCAGCAATCTCGTAAATGCCCTGAAATGGTAGAAAGTTGGAATTTGCCTGGAAGTGTTTGCTGCTAAATGCTGGTGACACTTTGCCAAGTTGATGGGGACTTCAACTGCTCGAAGTAACTGTTTACATGACTATAACTTAACTTCAAAGCAGGATATATGTTACATAATAAATAATTTTTTTTAAAACTTACCAACAGCTATAATGTTCTTTACAAATTCACAAAGTTCTCCTTGAAAATTTTCTAAACAAACACATTTGCCTTCAACATTGGTACCTCCATTTTGGCATGCTAGAGGAATAGAAGAAAAAATACAGGCTTAGTTAAAAGCAACCAAACATATGTATTTGGCTTTATTTTGGTTTAAAGCTTAATGTACGCGGGACGTTTTTTTTGGGAGCAGTGATTTTAACCACTTGCCACCCGCCCATTGTCAAATGACGGCGGCAAAGTGGTTTTAAAATCCTGACAGGACGTCATATGACGTCCTCAGGATTTTGAGCCGCTGCACGCCCCCGGGGGTGCGCATCGCAGCGATCGTTGTTGCAGGGTGTCAGTCCGTCGGAGACTCTTTACCACGTGATCAGCCGTGTCCAATCACGGCTAAACACAGTGTAAATAGGAAGAGCCGGTGATCGGCTTTTCCTCACTCGTGTCTGTCAGACGTAAGTAGAGGAGAGCCGATCGGCTGCTCCTCTGACAGGGGGGTCTGCGCTGATCGATTATCATCGCAGCCCCCCCCGAGGATGCCCACACTGGACCACCAGGGACGCCACCAGACCACCAGGGATGCCCAGCACAAGGTATGCCACCCTAGACCACCAGGGATGACACAGAGTGCCCACAATGGATGCCAATCAGTGCCCACAATGGGCATCACTGATTGGCATGCATTATTGTTTGGCACTGATAGGCAGCATTGTTTTGTACTGATGGATGCCAATCAGTGCCTATCCGTGCCACCTATCAGTGCCCATCTGTGCCACCTATCAGTGCCCATCTATGCCACCTATCAGTGCCCATCCATGCCGCCTATCAGTGCCCATCCATGCTCATCCGTGCCGCCTATCCATGCCCATCTGTGCCGCCTATCCATACCCATCCGTGCCGTCTATCCATGCCAATCTGTGCCAGCTATCAGTGCCAATTTGTGCCACCTATCAGTGCCGCCTATCAGTGCTGCCTATCAGTGCCGCCCATCAGTGCCCATCAATGCCACCTCAGTGCCACTTCATTGGTGCCACCTCATCATTGCCCATCAGTGCTGCCTTATCAGTGCCCATCAGTGAAGGAGAAAACTTACTTATTTACAAAGTTTTGAAACTGAAACAAAAAAAAAAACATATTTCTTTTCAAAATTTCCGGTCTTTTTTTATTTGTTTAGCACAAAATAAAAACCGCAGAGGTGATCAAATACCACCAAAAGAAAGCTCTATTTGTGGGAAAAAAATGATAAAAATTTCATTTGGGTACAGTGTAGCATAACCGCACAATTGTCATTCAAAGTGCAACAGCACTGAAAGCTCATAATTGGTCTGGGCAGGAAGGTGTTTAAGTGCCTGGCATTGAAGTGGTTAACCACTTCAATAGCATGGACTGTCATATGACGTCCACAAGATGGATCTCCCATCCTGGGTGGACGTCATAT
This sequence comes from Lithobates sylvaticus, assembly GCA_028564925.1. Taxonomy (NCBI): domain Eukaryota; kingdom Metazoa; phylum Chordata; class Amphibia; order Anura; family Ranidae; genus Lithobates; species Lithobates sylvaticus. The sequence goes on from CM053029.1 coordinate 64,807,251, forward strand.
GACGTCCTCCCATTCCCAGCTGCCTAGGGGGCGCCGCTCGGGACCCGGTGCGCGTGCCCGGCGGCCGTGATGTCCGCCGGGCACCCGCGATTGCCCGGGAACACAGCAGGCCCGTGGATCTGTGTGTCCTGTCAGTGGAGAGGAGACCGATGGTGTGTTCCCAGTACAGAGGAACACCGATCGGTCTCCTCCCCTTGTGAGTCCCCTCCCCCCACAGTTAGAATCACTACCATAGGGAACATATTAACCCCTGCAGCGCCCCCTAGTGTTAACCCCTTCCCTGCCAGTCACATTTACAGAGCAATCAGTGCAATTTTATAGCAACGATCGCTGTGTAAATGTGAATGGTCCCAAAAATGTGTCAAAAGTGTCAGAAGGGTCCGCCGCAATGTCGCAGTCACGAAAAAAATGACAGATCGCCGCCATTACTAGTAAAAAAAAAATAAAAAAATGCGATAAATCTATCCCCTATTTTGTAGACGCTATAACTTTTGCGCAAACCAATCAATAGACGCTTATTGCGATTTTTTTTTTACCAAAAATATGTAGAAGAATACATATCGGCCTAAACTGAATAAAAAATTTGTTTTTGTTTTTTTAAAAAAAATTTAATATTTATTATAGCAAAAAGTAAAAAAATATTATGTTTTTTTCAAAATTGTCGCTCTTCTTTTGTTTATAGAGCAAAAAATAAAAAACGCAGAGGTGATCAAATACCACCAAAAGAAACATATATTTGGGGGAAAAAAAGGGCGCCAATTTTGTTTGGGTGCAACATCGCACGGCCGCGCAATTGTCAGTTAAAGCGGCGCAGTGCCAAATCGCAAAAAGTGCTCTGGTAAGGAAAGGGGTAAAATCCTCCGGGGATAATAATGCTTAAAGTGAAACAATAAAAGTGTAATATTCCTTTAAATTTCGTACCTGGGGAGGTGTCTATAGTATTCTTGTAAAGTGTTTCATATTTCCCGTGATTACAACAGGTCAAAATTACATTTCTAAAGGAAAAAAAGTCATTTAAAAGCACTCGCGGCTATAATTAATTGTCGGTCCTGGCAAAACACATAAAAGTTCACTGATAAAAACAGCATGGGATTCTCCCACAGGGGAACCTCAAACAAAAGTTAAAAAAAAAATGCGTGGGGGTCCCCCCAAATTCCATACCAGGCCCTTCAGGTTTGGTATGTATATTAAGGGGAACCCCGCACCACAATTTATACCAGACCCATATCTAAGCAGGCAACCTGGCAGGCCACAGGAAAGGAGGGGGGACGAGAGAGCGCCCCCCCCTCCAGAACCGTACCAGGCCACATGCCCTCAACATTGGGAGGGTGCTTTGGGGTAGCCCCCCAAAGCACCTTGTCCCCATTTTGATGGGGAAAAGGGCCTCATCCCCACAACCCTTGCCCAGTGGTTGTGGGGGTCTGCGGGCAGGGGGCTTATCGGAATCTGGAAGCCCCCTTTAACAAGGAGACCCCCCAGATCCCACCCCCCTATGTGAAATGGTAAAATGTACCCCTACCATTTCACAAGAAATGTGTGGAAATGGAAAAAAAAAGACAGTACACGCCTTGGGAAAAAATAAAACTGTCCCACGAAGTCCATTCATCTTCTTCTCTCGCTCCGACGGACCGAAAAAGAAAAAAAAAAGCCGCAAGCCGCCTGACATTTCTAAAGGAAAAATTGTCAATTAAAACTGCTCGCGGCTGTAATGAACTGTCGGGTCCTGGCAATATATATGGATTTTAAGGGGAACCCTGCACCAAAAAAAAGTTTTCAAAACGCGCGTTTTTTTGGGAGCAGTGATTTTTTTAATGCTTAAAGTAAAACAATAAAAATGTAATATTCCTTTATATATCATGCCTATCATGGGGGGTGTCTATAGTATGCCTGTAAAGTTTTCCCAGCAAAATTACATTTCTAAAGGAAAAAAAGTAATTTAAAATAATTGCGTGGGGGTCCCCCCAAAATCCATAGCAGGCGCTTCAGTCTGGTATAGATTTTAAGGGGAACCCTGTACCAAAATTTTTAAAAAAAATGGCATAGAGGCTACCCCCAAAATCCATACCAGACCCTTATCTGAGCACGCAACCTACCCCAAAGCATCCTCCCCATGCTGAGGGCATCTAGCCTGGTACGTTCAGGAGGGGGGGCATTCTCTATCATCCCCCCTCTTTTTCTGTGGCCTACCAGGTTGCATGCTCAGATAAGGGTCTGGTAAGGATTTTTGGGGGACCTCTACGCCATTTTTTTTTATTTGGCACAGGGCTCCCCTTAATTTCCATATTAGACCCGAAGGACCTGGTATGGATTTTAGGGGGACCCACCACCCATTTTTTTTTTTAAATTTTGATTCAGGGTTCCCCTTTTCATATTCATACCAGACCCAAAGGGCCTGGTAATGGACGGGGGGGGGGGATCCCATGCTATTTTTTTTCAATTATCTGTATCTATATTGCCGAGACCCGACAATTCATTACAGCCGCAAATTTTAAATTACTTTTTTTCCTTTAGAAATTTTGCTGCGGTACTGTTCTAAACACGGGAAAAATGTGCCACTTTACAGGCATACTATAGACACCCCCCAAGCACGATATTTAAAGGAATATTTCATTTTTATTGGTTCACTTTAAGCATTATTAAAATCACTTGTCCCAGATAAACGGCCATTTAAAAAATTGCATTGATACATGTCCCCTGGGGCAGGACCCAGGTCCCCACTTTTTATGACAATAACTTGCTCATCCCTACTGCATAAAGCTCTATTTGAGTGAACAAAAACTATAAAAATTAAATTTCAGTACATTGTTGCATGACCACGCAATTGTCATTCAAAGTGTGACCGTGCCGAAAGCTAAAAATTGGCCTGGGCAGGAAGAAAAGTGCCCTGTATTGGAGTGGTTAAAGATCTATTGAATAAACCTCCCAAATACATTGTTTGAGGTTTGTGCCAGTAAATTTACCAGATGTACATGGCATAGCAGCTTTGCATTTAACTCCTTCCTGCCCCCTCCTGGCAGTCCTTTAACTGGGTATTAATTCCTGGGAGATAAGGAAAACTTTCCTGATCATTGTAATTGGTAGTGACTTTGGTCACATGATTGGGTGGCCATTTGAGCTGATTGTCGATCACAAACTGAGACTGGAAACTGCCTGTGACAGCTCGGTTCATTGTGCTGGAAAACACAGTGAACACGCTCTCAACACAGAAACCTCCACCACAATAAATGCAATTGTGTGACATTTGGGTGTTAAAGCCCACCATCCCTGTGCTGCACATATCTATTACATGATGAGCAACAGGATAAAGTATGTTTATTTTTTATTTTGGAAGTGAAAAATTTGACTTGGAAGAATTAGATCCCTTGTCAAGGTTGTATTGCTGGCCCAGGTAGGCAGGTTTACTCTCTCTGTTTGTCCTGGTGACCCTTGTCACCAAGACAGATGGGAAATCTACAATTGTAGCGATGTCACCAGAGGTGAAGAGAAACCTTCCAATAGGGAATCTGGTTTCTGTGACAGCTGTCTAAGTAAATATCCCCCCCCCCCCCCCATTCTGTAAAAATATCCTTTTATTTCCTGTTGCATTTCTAGGACAGGAAGTGAAGAGAAATCTCCCTAATGGATACAGACAGCAAAAAATAACCTGATAAGAACTAAGAAGTCCAGTTTTAGTTACCAATCCTCAGGAAGGATGTCCTTGAACTGGAGAGAAAAAACAACTAATATGGGGCTGTTATGAGGAATGTATAACGAAAAAAACAAAAAAATGTGATGAAACCTAAGTGTATTGCCACGTACACATGAGCAGTTTTACCGTCGGAATAAACTCTGAACGTTTTGTCTGACGGAATTCCGCCGGAATTCCGCTCAAGCTGTCTTGCATAAACACGGTCACACCAAAGTCCGACCATCAAGAATGCGGTGATGTACAACACATACGATGGGACTAGAAAATGGAAGTTCAATAGCCAGTAGCCAATAGCTTCCGTCTAGTAAGAAAAGAAAACTGCGCCAAGTGGGGGGTAACTATTAGTAAATTCCGATATGCCAGATAGGGATAACTACCTCATTTGCATTCACAGTGGGTGTATTTCAGGAAGTTTTGACACCATAACCCAATAATAGCAATAGATATCCAATTTACATTATCAAAGAAAACACAGTAGGAATAGATGAATCAAGGAATGAATAAATAAATAAATATAAACTTTGGTGGATAATTAGTACAAATAAAAATTGTCACTAGAAAAGTCCACAAAATGAATTTGCTTAGTTTGATAAATCCTTAATCCAGTGAAATGCGATCAAGAAAAGATAATACTTCATGCCACACCACTGTGCTCCACATCAAAGAGGGTGCCACCACCAATATATATGCTCCTTACCAGATGGTAGACAAAAAACAACACTCAGATTGAGTACTAGGCAGAAATCCTGACGTTTAGAGGAATTGCACACCTCTAGGAATGATATCCAGGGATTAGCCACTCAGTATAGGAAGACTCCCGGTAGGACACAGCGTGGTAGATTTAATAATGGTCACAGCACTTGGAAACATTTGAATCCTCTCGCCACTCCATCCAAATTGAGTATGCAGCTTCTTTAACCTCTAAACCTTGCCTATGTTCCCGTTTAGGCTGGTGCCATGACACCAGCCTAAACCCCAAAAGACATAGGAATGCCCCATAATCCAGACGAGGCGTGTTTACACTACATCTGAAAATACAAAGGTCAGGACACTACATAACACCAACACTCTAACATTTTTACCGCACCACAGATGATGAACACAGAATAAAATGAAAGCACCCCTTTTTACCCCCTGTGCATACCCCCCTACTCAGCCAACAGATGTGGCTGAATGTACATCCAAAATCTTTGATTCCCACCTACCAATTCTCTTCACTGCCGCCTTATTCAACCCACATCGGGCCACCTCCGTGGCCGCCCCGATGTGGAAGGAGTGCGAGGCGTATTGTGCCTCATCCAAACCTGCTGCCCCAAGGCTTCTCCGGAAAACTGCCACGACAGACAACGGACAAACTTCGACAAATATGACCCATCCCCGTGTTTTAAGAATGGCCCTGCTATTTCTCGGCGAACCACAAAGATCTCCCACATCGCCCCCACCGGGCAAACCGGAGAACCCGGTAATGGAAACAGCTACACACTTATTCCTTTTCCCCTTTGGTCTGTCTTCGATCTCTGAAGCCGTAAGAAAACCCTGTCCTCCATACAATTCACTTCCGGGCCATAAATCCACCTGCTACTCCCTTAGACGGGCTTACTAATTCCACGACACGAAATGCCCCAAAGAACGCCACCTTAATAAAGAGACCTCGTAATCCGATATACACAAGGATCCTAAATGACCACAAATGGCCTGAAGGTTAGCAAATGACACTGGATGTCTAGTGTCCTTGTGCCTATGAACCTTCCCATAACCATTAACCGCCTGTAGTACCCAAAAATCCTTTGTGAAATCCGCTATGCCCTGTAACTTGAAGAAAAAGGCAAGACCCGCCAACTTCCGTTCGATGGCAGACACCGACCCCCCGCGTTCCATGTTTCGCAACACAAAATATAAAAACAAGCAGTTTCAACTCGACATCCCCCTGTACCACCCATGCCTGCTGATCCAAACCCAACCATTCCTGCCATACCTTGGCATATGCCGTCCATGTGGACTCGCTTACCGACCTTCTGATCCATCCCCTGGTGACTCCAAGGCAATCTCCCATAGCCAACCCGGGCAAGGAATCCCTACCTTCTCTGCCAAAGGAGCCAACTCTTTCAACCTGTCCCACTGAAACTGAGATAAGGCGTCAGCCAGAGTGTTCTCAACGCCCGGCAGATGAACAGCATATAGAAAGATGTTTAGTTGCAGGCATCGCAGCACCAAATGGCGCAGTAGACTTATCACTGGCTGTGATGATGCTGAGATGCAGTTGATAACTTGCACCACTCCCATGTTGTCACAGTTCAACCTAATCTTCAGGTTCCTACAAGTCTCCCCCCTTATATCCATAGCCAGCACCACCTGAAAAAGTTCCAAAAGCACCATGTTTCGAATCAAACCAGCTTCCACCCATGACCTATGCCAAGGTTCTGCACTCCATTGTCCCTGATAAAATGCCCCATACCCGGTAGACCCAGTCGCGTCTGTAACTAGCTCTAAGTCAAAATTACTCACCGGGCCAGACATCCAGACCGATCGACCATTGTATGCCTTCAAGAACATGTGCTACACTTTTAAATCCTCACGATGCTCCCTATTCAGCCTAATAAAATGGGTCGGGGCTTAATCCCAGCTGTCGCCGCAGCCATCCGTCGGCAAAAAACCCTCCCCATTGGGATAAAGCGACAGGCAAAATTCAACTTCCCCAATAATGACTGCAGTGTCTGAAGTTGCACCTTGCACTGCCCTATGATCCCACAAATCTCCAACTTGAGCGCTGCTAATTTGTCCTCTGGTAAGAGGCATTCCATTTCACCAGAATCCAGCACTATTCCTAAGAAACTAAGCTCTGTGTCAGGCCCTCCGTCTTTTCCGCCTCCAACGGAATACCCAACTTACCCGCAACATCGGGCAACGTAGACAGGAGAATTGCACACACATTGGATGAAGGCGACCCCACACAAAAGGAAATCATCTAAATAATGGATGACCGAATCCAGGCCTGACACATCTCTAACCACCCAGTCCAAAAGGAGCTAAACATTTCAAACATGGCGCATTAAATGAAGCAGCCAATAGGCAAGCAGCGATCCACATAAAATTCCTCTCGCCAGCAGCACCCTAGCAGCCAAAAGCTGTCCGGATGCACTGGTAGCATGCAAAAAGTGGATTCAATGTCAGGAATGAGGAATGTATAAAGAAAAAACCTTTGCGCTGCCAAAAAATGTGATGAAACTAAACTGTTATGCCCCGTACACACGATCGGAGTTTCCGTCGGGAAAATCTTGGATGGTTTTTCCGACAGAAAAATAGAGAACCTGCTCTCTATCTTTTGCTGGCAGAAATTCCGCTAGCAAAAGTCTGATGGAGCACACACACGGTCAGAAGTTCCAACCAAAGGCTCACATCGGAATTTTGCTGGCGGAATTTCCGATCGCGTGTACGGGGCATTAGTCTGCCACAATCTGACAGCTGCTGCAATCATTGAATGTGTGCTCCTCACAAATAATAACAAATATATAAATAAAGAGTGCTGCACTGCTCTGATATACTAGTGTGCTCCAAGCACACCAATGCCCCCCCCCCCCCCGGGCGTTAGTCAGATCAGAAGGTGGCGGCTGAGACTAACCTTAACATAGGAGGCAGGGGGAATGAAGAGCCGGGCCATTCTCCTATCTGCTCTCCTCCAGGCTGAACAGGATGTGTGTTCTGAGACACAATTGGGAGTCCCAAGACTCCCTGGCCAACCTGGTCCCAGGGGCTGCTTCCTGATTGGCCAGAAGGAGAATCAGGAAGACAATAGCGAATATTAATTTGCTCTTGTCAAACAAGTGGGTGGGCTCAGGGGCACAGTGCTCTGTGGACTGAACCCACCCTTTTTTATAGCCAATTAGAGCCTTAGGATCTAATCATGTGCTTAAAAAAAAAAAAAAACATTGGAATCCATCCACCCCAAACTCGCTCATCCATCTCTTTATGGACCTTGCTTTGTGGTCCAAATAATTTGGTGGAGGGGGATTATGGTGTGGGGTTGTTTTTCAGGGGTTGGGCTTGGCCCTTTAGTTCCAGTGATGGAAACTCTTAAGGCGTCAGCATACCAAGACATTTTGGACAATTTGATGCTCCCAACTTTGTGGGAATAGTTTGGGGATGGCCTCTTCCTGTTCCAACATGACTGCGCACCAGTGCACAAAGCAAGGTCCGTAAAGACATGGATGAGCGAGTTTGGGGTGGAGGAACTTGATTGGCCTGCACTCAACCCGATAGAACACCTTTGAGATGAATTAGAACGGAGACTGTAAGCCAGGCCTTCTTGTCAATTACTAGGGATGAGTCGAACACCCCCCCGGTTCGGTTCGCACCAGAACCTGCGAACAGACCTAAACTTCACGTGAATTAGAACCCTATTAAAGTCTATGGTACTCGGACGTTCAAAATCAAAAGTGCTAATTTTAAAGGCTAATATGCAAGTTACTGTCCTAAAAAGTGTTTGGGGACCTGGGTCCTGCCCCAGGGGACATGTATCAATGCAAAAAAAAAAACCTTTTAAAAACGTCAGTTTTTTCAAGAGCAGTGATTTTAATAATGCTTAAAGTGAAACAATGAAAGTGCAATATTCCTTTAAATTTCGTACCTGGGGGATGTGTATAGTATGCCTGTAAAGGGGCACATGTTTCCCGTGCACCCCCCCTCCTGAACCGTACCAGGCCACATGCCCTCAACATTGGGAGGATTCTTTGTGGGTCTGTGACCGCTCAAAGCACCATGTCCCCATGTTGATGGGAACAAGGGCCTCATCCCCACAACCCTGGCCGGTGGTTGTGGGGGTCTGCGGGCGGGGGGCTTATCAGAATCTGGAATCCCCCTTTAACAAGGGGACCCCCAGATCCTGCCCCCCCTGTTTGAAATGGTAAGGGGGTACAAAAGTACTCCTACCATTTCACAAAGAAAGTGTAAAAAATTGTTAAAAAAACACAGACACCGTTGGGAAAAGTCCTTTATTAAAAATAAAAAAAAGATTCCAGCGGTGGTAATCCACTCTTGCTATCCAGCGATGGCTGATCTCTTCTTCGGGATCCAGCGATGGGTGATCTCCTCTCCGGGGTCCAGCGATGGGTGATCTCTCCCGATGGTCCAGCGCAGCGCATCCTGTCTCCACGGAGACACTGCGGAAATCCCGGCGCCTGACAGGTCTTAGCTGAGGAGGACTTTTTCCTGCAGAAATGACACTTTGTGCAGGGACGGTTCTAAGCATAGGGAAACATGCGCCCGTTTACAGGCATACTATATACACTCCCCAGGTACGAAGGAAATTTAAAGGAATATTACACTTTTTTATTGTTTCACTTTAAGCATTATTAAAATCACTGCTCCCGAAAAAAATGCAGTTTTTAAAACTTTTTTTGCATTGATACATGTCCCCTGGGGCAGGACCCAGGTCCCCAAACACTTTTTATGATAATAACTTGCATATAAGCCTTTAAAATTAGCACTTTAGATTTCTCCCATAGACTTTTATAGGGTGTTCCGCAGCTTTTCGAATTTGCCACAAACACCCCAAATTGTTCTCTGTTCGGTGAACAGGCGAACAGGCAATGTTCGAGTCAAACATGAGTTTGACTCGAACTCGAAGCTCATCCCTATCCAGCACCAGTGCCTGACCTCACAAATGCGCTTCTTGGAGAATGGTCAAACATTCCCATAGACACACTCCTAAACCTTGTGAACAGCCTTGCCAGAAGAGTTGAAGCTGTTATAGCTGCAAAGGGTGGGCCAATTCAATATTGAACCCTACGGACTAAGACTGGGATGCCATTAAAGTTCATGTACATGTAAAGGTAGGTGTCTCAATACTTTTGGTAATTTAGTGTCTGTAAAGGGTCCTTTACTGTTAAGAGTGGTAAAGCTGTGGAACTCTCTTCCACAGTTAGTGGTCTCAGCAGTCTCATCGGGGAGTGTAAATGTAGCGGGTACCGCTCTGCCACCTGCGGCCCAGTGGCCCCACACCTCGCGCCAGCCGTTGCCGGGATTTACACAGACAGGCTCATTGGGAGTGAGAGAGGGGCTGTCAGTAGCTGCAGGGGATTTCCCTCCTCCCTCCCTTTTCTCACATCAGACAGTGTAGCCACCCACCCTTCTCTCTCCCCCGCTTCATCATTGGCAGAAGGAGGAGAGACAATAAGCCAAAACTTCAGCAGCTGCAGGGCATTTTGGGACATGTAGTCCCCAACACGGGTGGCCCTATTGTGACTATAAGGGGCAAGACTACACACCCCAGCCTGCACACAGGCAAGAGGAGGACTGGAACACCAACAGGCTGCCTGGGAGCAAGGAGACACCTCAAGATGAGGAGAGACCAGACACAGGGGAAAAGGTGCCACCATCCTGAGTTGGTGTGACTGTTTTTGCCACAGCTCCAAGGTTGGTGACGGACACCCCACCAGAGAGAGGACCCCGGGTGCATCTCCAGGCATCCCTGAAAGCGTGAGGCATTCCGGTTTGTGAGGTAGGGCCCCCAGAAGAACCTGCCTGCCAGGACATCTCCTTTGGGCTTTGGTCGCAGGATTGGTGAGCAGGCATTTGCCCACCTTAAAGACACTGCATGCAGACAACGTTGCATAATCTGTGCCTACACCTGTAGAACCTGCACCCTGCTGAGCCGTCAAAGTATCCATCTTGCTTACCGGGATACTGCAAGCATACTGTACATCACCCCTGCCTGCCAGGATACCTTGAAATACACTTTGCTAATCCTGCCAAACAGGACACCAAGTGCACCTATGCAAAGCTAGCTGAAGATACAAGACATTTCCATTGCAAGGACTTTCTTGTTTCTTCTTCATTTAGCAGTGACTTAGTAGTTATACTCACTAAGGAGGAACTCTAACTTTAAGCCTAAAGTTGAGAATTCATATTGATGCCTGTTGCATCACGTGTTTACCGCCTGGGCCTGTGATTTCAGGATTTTGGGCAAATAGACTGAACATCGACAAGCCAGTCCTGTTTCCCCTCAAGCCTGAGCACATAGGCCGCATTAGAGACAATTAGGTTGGATTGATTGTGCTATTTAAAAATGTTGGCTTCAGATACACATAACGCTTCTACAGAACAGTCTAGTAGCTCAATACTACATTGTGGGGGAAATTTACTAAAACTGGTTCACACAGAATCTGGTGCAGTTGTGCAAAGTAACCAATCAGCTTCTAGGTTTTATTGTCAAAGCTTAATTGAACAAGGTGAAGTTAGAAGCTGATTGGTTACTATGCACAGCTGCACCAGATTGTGTGTGAACCCGTTTTAGTAAATCAACCCCACTGTAAATCAAGATATTCTTACTGACTGATAACACATGGGGCTCCAGTTAGATTATTTTCAATGAATACTTCAATACTTAGACATAACTCACATGGTGTTGTTTCAATGTTTCTTGTGGTGGTTGCCGCTGCTGCTGTTTTAGAGGCAGTTGATATAACACTTGTTCCCATAAGTGCTGTAGTAGAAGCAGTTGTTGTTGCACTTGTACTCATAGTTGCTGTTGTAGAAGCAGTTGTTGCAGCTCTTGTACTTGTAGGTGCTGTACTAGAGGCACTTGTAGTGTTTGTACCTGTAGGTGCTGTACTAGAGGCAGTTGTAGAGTTTGTACCTGTAGGTGCTGTACTAGAGGCAGTTGTAGCGTTTGTACCTGTAGGTGCTGTAGCAGCGTCAGTTGATGTAGTGCTTGTATTCGAAGATGCTGTACTAGAGGTGGTTGTTGTTGCGCTTATACTCATAAGTGCTGTACTAGAGGCAGTGTTTGGAGTGCTTGTACTCATAGGTGCTGTAGTAGAGGCAGTCGTTGTATTGCTTGTACCTGTATGGGCTGTAGTAGAGGCAGTTGATATAGCACTTGTATTTTTGGATGCTGTAGAAGAGGTGCTTATTGTAGTGCTTGTACTCGTAGGTGCTGTAGTAGAGGCAGTTGATATAGCGATTGTACTCGTAGGTTCTATAGTAAAGGCAGTTGTTTGAGCACTTGTACTTATGGATGCTGTAGTAGAGGCAGTTGATATAGTGCTGGTACTTGTAGATGCTGTACTAGAGTCAGTTGTTGTAGTGCTTGTACCCGTAAGTGCTGTAGTAGAGGCAGTTGATATAGCGCTTGTACTCGTAGGTTCTGTAGTAGAGGCAGTCGTTTTAGTGCTTGTACCTGTAGGTGCTGTAGTAGAGGCAGTTGGTATAGCACTAGTACTTGTAGATGCTGTAGTAGAGGCAGTTGCTTGAGCATTTGTACTCATGGATGCTTTAGTAGAGGCAGTTGATATAGCGCTGGTACTTGTAGATGTTGTACTAGAGTCAGTTGTTGTAGTGCTTGTACCCGTAAGTGCTGTAGTAGAGGCAGTTGATATAGCGCTTGTACTCGTGGGTTCTGTAGTAGAGGCAGTCATTGTGGTGCTTGTACATGTAGGTGCTGTAGTAGAGGCAGTTGATATAGCACTAGCGCTTGTAGATGCTGTAGTAGAGGCAGTTGCTTGAGCACTTGTACTCATGGATGCTGTAGTAGAGGCAGTTGATATAGCGCTGGTACTTGTAGATGCTGTACTAGAGTCAGTTGTTGTAGTGCTTGTACCCGTAAGTGCTGTAGTAGAGGCAGTTGATATAGCGCTTCTACTCGTAGGTTCTGTAGTAGAGGCAGTCGTTGTAGTGCTTGTACCTGTAGGTGCTGTAGTAGAGGCAGTTGATATAGCGCTGGTACTTGTAGATACTGTACTAGAGTCAGTTGTTGTAGTGCTTGTACCCGTAAGAGCTGTAGTAGAGGCAGTCATTCTAGTGCTTGTACCTATAGGTGCTGTAGTAGAGGCAGTTGCTATAGCGCTGGTACTTGTAGATGCTGTACTAGAGTCAGTTGTTGTAGTGCTTGTGCCCGTAAGTGCTATAGTAGAGGCAGTCATTCTAGTGCTTGTACCTGTATGGGCTGTAGTAGAGGCAGTTGATATAGCACTTGTATTTTTGGATGCTGTAGAAGAGGTGCTTGTTGTAGTGCTTGTACTCGTAGGTGCTGTAGTAGAGGCAGTCATTCTAGTGCTTGAACCTGTAGGTGCTGTAGTAGAGGCAGTTGATATAGCGCTTGTACTTATAGGTGCTGTAGTAGAGGCAGAGGTTTCAGCACTCGTACTCACGGATGCTGTAGAAGAGGTGGTTGCTGTGGTGCTTGTACTCGTAGGTGCTGTAGTAGAGGCAGTTGATATAGCACTAGTACTTGTAGATGCTGTAGTAGAGGCAGTTGCTTGAGCACTTGTACTCATGGATTCTGTAGTAGAGGCAGTTGATATAGCGCTGGTACTTGTAGATGCTGTACTAGAGTCAGTTGTTGTAGTGCTTGTACCCGTAAGTGCTGTAGTAGAGGCAGTTGATATAGCGCTTGTACTCATAGATGCTGTAGAAGAGGTGATTGTTGTAGTGCTTGTACTCATAGGTGCGGTAGTAGAGGCAGTTGATATAGTGCTGGTACTTGTAGATGCTGTACTAGAGTCAGTCATTGTAGTGCTTGTACCCGTAAGTGCTGTAGTAGAGGCAGTTGATATAGCGTTTGTACTCGTAGGTTCTGTAGTAGAGGCAGTCATTGTATTGCTTGTACCTGTAGGTGCTGTAGTAGAGGCAGTTGATATAGCACTAGTACTTGTAGATGCTGTAGTAGAGGCAGTTGCTTGAGCACTTGTACTCATAGATGCTGTAGTAGAGGCAGTTGATATAGCGCTGGTACTTGTAGATGTTGTACTAGAGTCAGTTGTTGTAGTGCTTGTACCCATAAGTGCTGTAGTAGAGGCAGTTGATATAGCGCTTGTACTCCAAGGTTCTGTAGTAGAGGCAGTCGTTGTAGTGCTTGTACCTGTAGGTGCTGTAGTAGAGGCAGTTGATATAGCACTAGTACTTGTAGATGCTGTAGTAGAGGCAGTTGCTTGAGCACTTGTACTCATGGATGCTGTAGTAGAGGCAGTTGATATATCACTGGTACTTGTAGATGCTGTACTAGAGTCAGTTGTTGTAGTGCTTGTACCCGCAAGTGCTGTAGTAGAGGCAGTTGATATAGCGCTTGTACTCATGGATGCTGTAGAAGAGGTGGTCGTTGTAGTGCTTGTACCCATAGGTGCTGTAGTAGAGGCAGTTGATATAGTGCTGGTACTTGTAGATGCTGTACTAGAGTCAGTCATTGTAGTGCTTGTACCCGTAAGTGCTGTAGTAGAGGCAGTTGATATAGCGCTTGTACTCGTAGGTTCTGTAGTAGAGGCAGTCATTGTATTGCTTGTACCTGTAGGTGCTGTAGTAGAGGCAGTTGATATAGCACTAGTACTTGTAGATGCTGTAGTAGAGGCAGTTGCTTGAGCACTTGTACTCATGGATGCTGTAGTAGAGGCAGTTGATATAGCGCTGGTACTTGTAGATGTTGTACTAGAGTCAGTTGTTGTAGTGCTTGTACCCATAAGTGCTGTAGTAGAGGCAGTTGATATAGCGCTTGTACGCCAAGGTTCTGTAGTAGAGGCAGTCGTTGTAGTGCTTGTACCTGTAGGTGCTGTAGTAGAGGCAGTTGATATAGCACTAGTACTTGTAGATGCTGTAGTAGAGGCAGTTGCTTGAGCACTTGTACTCATGGATGCTGTAGTAGAGGCAGTTGATATATCACTGGTACTTGTAGATGCTGTACTAGAGTCAGTTGTTCTAGTGCTTGTACCCGCAAGTGCTGTAGTAGAGGCAGTTGATATATCGCTTGTACTCATGGATGCTGTAGAAGAGGTGGTCGTTGTAGTGCTTGTACCCATAGGTGCTGTAGTAGAGGCAGTTGATATAGCGCTGGTACTTGTAAATGCTGTACTAGAGTCAGTCATTGTAGTGCTTGTACCCGTAAATGCTGTAGTAGAGGCAGTTGATATAGCGCTTGTACTCGTAGGTTCTGTAGTAGAGGCAGTCTTTGTAGTGCTTGTATCCGTAGGTACTGTAATAGAGGCAGCTGTTTTAGCACTTGTACTCGTGGGTGCTGTAGTAGAGGTGGTTGTCGTAGAGCTCGTACTCGTAAGTGTTGTAGTAGAGGCAGTTGTAGCACCTGTACTCATAAATGCTGTACTAGAAGCAGTTGTAGTACTTGTAAGTGATAAAGTAGAGTCATTTTCTATAGCGGCAGTGTTGCTTCCTAGAGAAATGAAGATTAATGAACATTATCAAAATGGCTGCCTCTGAAAAATATTTCAACATAAGATGAATCAAACAGTAATGGAAATTCCTAAACATTCATACTGAATATTCTCAGGGTACTTCTACAAAATTATCAATGATATGAATATCAACTGGACCCACAGTCTAAGGCTGGGTTCACACATATGCGGCATGGGGTCCGGTGCGTGTCTGTTCACTGGTTCAGGTGCAATTCATGTCGGAATTTTTGCCTAAATTTGCACCGGAACCAGAGCCAAACACACACCGGACACTTCTTGAACCTGGACCATGGCCATCCGGGGGCATGTGTGAACTGGCTCCATTGAGAGCCAATCACACTTGCCTGTCATGCGAACTGGATGTGGAGAGATCCCCATCCAATTTACATATGTGTGAACCCAGCCTAACTCAGAACTCAAATCCCCCGAGGGATTCATTTTCAAGAAGCGTATTTGCCCTCAAAGCAAACCAACATAACCTTCACCCTCTAGTGAACAATCAGTTAGAATAACCACTTCCCGACCGCCTAACGCAGATATACTGCGGCAGAATCACGTATCTATACATTGCCCTTTAAGAGGCAGCGGGGGCGCGCCCGCGGGAAGCTCTGTGAGTGGAGGATACCCGCAATCGCCTCACGGAGAGGAAGAACGGGGAGATGCTAAAGTAAACAAGCATCTCTCCATTCTGCCTAGCAACAGTGTCACTGATCTCTGCTCCCTGTGATTGGAGCAGAGATCAGTGATGTGTCACACACAGCCACGCCCCCCCACAGTTATAAACACGCTCCTAGGACACATTTAACCCCTACACTGCCACCTAGTGGTTAACCCCTTCACTGCCAGTGGAATTTACACAGGAATCAGTTCATTTTTATAGCACTGATCGCTGTATAAATGACAATGGTCCCAAAAATGTGTCAAAAATGTCAGATGTGTCCGCCATAATGTCACAGTCATGATAAAAATCGCTGATCGCCACCATTTAAAAAAATAAATTATTAATAAAAATGCCATAAAACTATCCCCTATTTTGTAAACGCTATAACTTTTGCGCAAACCAATCAATAATCGCTTATTGCAATTATTTTACCAAAAATATGTAGAAGAATACGTATCGGCCTCAACTGAGCAAAAAAATAGTTTTTTTAGATATTTTTGGGGAATATTTATTATAGCAAAAAGTAAAAAACAATGCATTTTTTTTTTTAAAAAGTGTCGCTATTTTTTTGTTTATAGCGCAAAAAATAAAAAAAAAACGCAGGGGTGATCAAATACCACCAAAAGAAATCTATTTTTGTGTGAAAAAAAGGACGTACATTTTGTTTGGGAGCCACGTCGACCGCACAATTGTCAGTTAAAGCGACGCAGTGCCGAATCGCAAAAAGTGATCTGGTCAGGAAGGGGGTAAATTCTTCTCGGGCTTAAGTGGTTAATAGTCCAATCCTCCTAATTTGTACCTTATTTGAACATTTTTAACCACTTGACCTCTGGAAGGTTTTACCCAGGGCACGTTTTGCTATTCAGCACTGCGCTACTTTAACTGCCAAGTACAATGTATTTTTTTTTTGCTTTTTTTCACAGAAAGAGATTTCTTTTGGTGGGTTGTTTATTTTTTGTGATATAAATTATAAAATACATTCAATAAAATCAAATGTTGTCAAACATTTAGGCTGAAATGTATTCTGCTAAATGTCTTTTATCAAAATCCAAATACGTGTATATTAATTGGTTTGTGTGAAATTATATTAATGTGAATGTATATTAATGTATTTGTTTAAAATAATCGGTTTGTGTGAAAGTCAAAGTGTCTACAAACTATGGCATATATGTATATATATATATATATATATATATATATATATATATATATATATATATATATATATATATATATATATATATATATATTATTCAGTTTCAAAACCCTCCAAATCACAGTCTGAGGCATTTAGTACAAGGTATGGTGAGTTTTTTGAAGTTGTAATTGTATGCCACTTCTTTGGGGAAAATTAAGAAACTAGAATAAATTTGTTTTTTTTCACAATTTTTTATTTTTATTTTTTACATATTATCACCAGTGCAGCACAGCATCATCATGTAACTACTGTGGCGGTGACCAGGGATACAGAGAGTCCCGGAGCAGAAGGAGAGAAAAGCATTGGCGTAGGGACTGCATGACAGGTGGGGACAGCACAGTCATG
The DNA here is from genome assembly GCA_028564925.1 of Lithobates sylvaticus. Taxonomy (NCBI): domain Eukaryota; kingdom Metazoa; phylum Chordata; class Amphibia; order Anura; family Ranidae; genus Lithobates; species Lithobates sylvaticus. Next base: position 64,824,317 of record CM053029.1, read on the forward strand.
GTTGTGGAGAGAAAAAGTTGTCCCCTTTAAGAAAAGGGGAGGGGCCGAAGCAGGGGAGGCGCTTGGTTAGGAAGTTAGGAAGAAGAAATGTGAGTGAGGTCATCAGTGAGCGACGGAGGAGAAGATTCCCACCCACCCTCCCGAGTATGGTTAATTATGATAGGGGCTGTAAGGACAGCCCGGGCAGTGGTTGGGTCTTTGGAGGAAGAGAATATGGTAGTTATATGCATATATAACATGGTTGGTACCCATCTGTGGGATGGGGGTTAACATGGTTGGTACCCATCTGTGGGATGGGGGTTAACATGGTTGGTACCCATCTGTGGGATGGGGGTTAACATGGTTGGTACCCATCTGTGGGATGGGGGTTAACATGGTTGGTACCCATCTGTGCGATGGGGGTTAACATGGTTGGTACCCATCTGTGGGATGGGGTTAACATGGTTGGTACCCATCTGTGGGATGGGGTTAACATGGTTGGTACCCATCTGTGGGATGGGGTTAACATGGTTGGTACCCATCTGTGGATGGGGGTTATCAGGTACCTTCCGGTTAACGAGGGGTTAACCAGGAAGGGGTTAAAGGTAGGTCACTGCGAAAGTTGAGTACTGTCTCCGGGTCTGGGGGCTTGCGACCGGAGGCCTAAAGTTTAAAGAAGTTTGGCGCAGTGACCAGTGGGGTGGGGTTCCCCGAGAAGACCCCAAAAGTACATAAAGTTGGTTAAGAGTTATTTAAAATGTTTTTTATTTAATTTTAAGGTAATTGTTAATAAAAGGCCGTCAAGGCCATTTACTCCAAAATCTTGCCATGTCATTTGTGAGGGGATTTGGAGGGGTTAGATATTATGTTTAATGGATGGCTTAAGGGACTGTGGGTTAGGTCCTTCACATGTCATGACTGATAACAGTATGTAAAATAGATAAATAAATACATTTGTATTCATTTTTTTTTAAACATTTATTTTCTTCTTTTTTTCTTTAACTATTTTTTTTTCATCCATAGTGACACTGTTCTTCTCTGGAGGGGGGGTCAGGGATTTTTCCTTTTTGTTACAATGTTATTGTTTATAAAGTGATGATCACAGTTTAACCACTTTAATACTGGGCACTTTACCGTCTTCCTGCCCAGGACAATTTTCAGCGCTGTCGCACTTTGAATGACAATTGAGCGGTCATACAACACTGTACCCAAACTAAAATTTTATCATTTTCTTCCCACAAATAAAGCGTTCTTTTGGTGGTATTTGATCACCTCTGGGTTTTTTTTTATTCTTTGCTAAACAAACTAAAAAAGACCAACATTTTTGATAATAAAAAAATGTCTTCTTTGTTTATGTTATAAAAATGTCTTTTCTCCTTCACTGATGTGCACTGATGAGGGGGGACTAATATGTAGAATTGATGGGCACTGATAGGCAGCACTGATATGCAGCACTGATGGGCATTGATAGGTGGCCCTAATGAGCACTATTAAATAGACACACTGAAATATTTTGTTTCGGAATTCCGTTTTTCGTCCGAAATTTTTTTTATTTAGTTACTCCCGAAATCCGTTTTTGTTTATTTAGTTTTGTTAAAAATTGCATTCGTCCGAAAATCTGTAATAATTAAAGAGGTGTATCCCTAAAAAAAAAAAATTAAAAGTCAGCAGCTACAAATACTGCAGCTGTTGACTTTTAATAATCGGACACCTACCTGTTCCAGGGTCCAGCGATGCCGGGGGGGATCAAAGCTCCACCCGCCCCCTAATCCCCTCTGCGCCGCCGGCATTGCAACTGTGGGCACCCGGCTGTGGCTTCACAGCCGGGCACCCACTGTGCCGTGATTGGCCGCACAATCATCTGGGACACATGACAGGTCCCAGATGACTGGGGAGCCCTTCCTGCACCGAGATGTTACCAGCCCAGCCACCGAAGGAGGCAGACTACGAGGGACCCCCTAGCAACAGGCATTTAGGAGGTATGTAAAAAAAATGTTTTTTCCAATCATTTTTTTTTTATTTTTTTTTAGGAATTTTAAGCATTTTTATTTTTTTAGGGGGAAACACCACTTTAAGGTCGAATCTTTCATTGAAGGCTTATGGTGTCTGTGGAAGATTTGACGGAGCAGCTAAACTGTACGACGCCGCAAATCGTACATTTCCGGTCGAATGTTCCGCTTACAAGCTATAGTAGAATTCTAATGTTGTATGACACTAGTAATAATTATATTTATTAGTTATTATTACTAGTCAATAAGGATGAGCTCAGGCGTGTTCACATGGTCCACATGCAGAGCCCGCCAGGAAGTCGGCGCAGCGCCGCGCTAATCACAGGCAGTGAGACATTGCCCGATCTCTGCAGCCGTGCATCGGGGCAATGTCTCACTGCCTGTGATTAGAGCAGCGATGCGCCAACTTCCTGGCGGGGTCTGCACGTGGACCATGCGAACACGCCTGAGCTCATCCTTACTAGTCAACCAACATTAGAATTCTTCTATAGCCTATGGGCAGAGCATTTGACCAAAATTGTCCGCTCGCGCCGACTGCTTCGTCAAATCTTCATGTCAAATCTTTTCTCTCTATGTCGAATAATCTTGGACTAATAGAGTTAGGTTAGGCACATTCAACCTTTTTTGCTATTGTCTCTATAATGTCGAATTTATTGCAACCAGATAGGAAAGTGAGAGAGTGAAAAAGAAGGTAAGTTGCAGGGGTCACTTTGCTCTGATTGGTACTTATCACAAGTATGAACAATGCTCTCAGGTTTTTATTACTCTCTGTGTCCTCACTGGGGAGATTAATCTTCTCTATTTGCCTTGGTGACCACAGTCAGTGGGACAAAAAATTCAGGATAAGGAGGTAAACAAAGTAAATCGTTCAATGGACACCCTTTCCTCTGGAGAGATTTCCTTTTTGTTCTATGACTTTTTTTTAACAAACAAGATTTTTTTAATCCTTAACATTTAAAGCAAACTCACCAAGATATCCGACTCTAACCTCTGACCCTTAACGACAAAAATGTTCAACTAAAGCCATCCACGGACAGATCAAAGTTCGGCCACTTCAGAAGGAACGAGGCAAATTTTGATTTAGGTATGTGCTAGCTGGTTGTACTGAAGTTGCTCAATGGATTGACTTCGGTACAACCAGCCTGTCGGGTTTTTTTTTTTAGTGCGGTCACTGCCGTCGACTATAGTTGCCGACACTGATCATTGTATTCTGATGCCTGGGAAACCTCCCGAATTGTCAGAATACAATAGAGGGATTCCCCCATCAACACTGACTGTGTTAATCGAGCAATTTTCTTTCGGTCAACCTCGGGTTGTATAATGCATGGCTTGCTTAAGACTTAACCTATCTTTTACCCTATGCTTAATCAATAAACATAACCATTAAACCTAACGTCAACACCTAAATCTAATCTTAATACATGCCCTAATGCCGCGTACATACGATCGGAATTCTCGTCGGAAAAGACTCTGACGGTTTTTCCGACAGAATTCCGCTCAAGCTGTGTTGCCTACACACGATCACACCAAATTCCGACGGTCAATAACACAGCGGCATAAAACACGTTCGACAGCACTATAAAAAGGGAAGTTTAATGCTTCCGAGCATGCGTCGAATTGTTTCTGAGCATGCGTCGGAATTTTGTGTGTCGGAATTGCATACACACGATCGGAAAATCCGATAGAAAGGTTTTCCGTTGGAAAAATTGAGAACAGGTTCTCAATTCAAAGTCCGTCGGAAATTCCGACAGAAAAAGACCATTGGGCATACACACGGTCGGAAAATCCGATGAAAAGCTCCCATCGGACTGTTTCCATCGGAAATTCCGACCGTGTGTACGCCGCATTAGAAGAAATAAACTGGATTTTTTTTTAATGCTGAGAGTTATTGTGCTGGGCAAATGTCGCGTGACAAAAACAGCCTCCACTTTATTCTCTGGACCTCTGCTTTCATAAAATATATAATGTTGGGGGATTCTAAAGCCCCATACACACGGTAGGATTTTCGCATGGATTCTGTCCGATCGGACAATGTTGTCGAAAAATCCGACCGTGTGTATGCACCATCGGACAGTGTACGTCGGATTGTCCGACGGACAAAGTCCTATCTCCTGCTGGATAGATTTTTTGACAACAAGGTCCGATCACACCAAATCCGATCGTGTGTAGCGTTGTCCGACGGACAAAGTGCTACGCATGCTCAGATCACATTACAAGACCAAAGCTATTGGCTACTAGCCTCTACGTAGTCCCGTCGTAGGCAACAAACGTCACCACGTTCAGAATGATCGGATTTTCCGACAACTTTGTCCGACCGTGTGTATGCAACACCAACATCAGACAAAGTATGACGGACAGGATCCGACGGACCTGGTCCTCGGATAATCCGCGCGTGTGTATGGGGCTTCAGTAATTGTCTAGCAAAAAATGCTGATTTTTAGATGTATGTAAAACATTTCAAAACTGCCTCGGACAGCTTGTGGTTAAAGAACATGAAAAGACTAAATTCTATACTGTCAAAGCATCTGTATCTTATTTGATTTAACCTCCCTAGCGGTAATCCCGAGTCTGGCTCGGGTTGAGTTTTTTCTGCCAGGAGCGGTAACCCCGAGCCCGACTCGGGCTTGCATTGCAGGATACAGGGGGGAAGTTACTTACCTTTTCCCCTGGATCCTGCGATGTCTCCCCGCTGTGTGAGCGAGCCGTCCGCTCGCTCGATTCACACAGTGCCGAGTGCCGCCGATCTCCGTTCCCTGCGACGTTCCGACGCACGGGAGCGGAGATCGGCGCCAAATTTAAAAAAGTTTAAAAACACAATACACATACAGTACTGTAATCTTACAGATCACAGTACTGTATACAAAAAATACACATCCCCTTTGTCCCTAGTGGTCTTCCAGTGCCCTGCATGTCATTTTATATAATACATTTTTTTTTTTTCTGCCTGGAAACTGGAGATTGTCATAGCAACCAAAAAGTGTCATGTCAAAAGTGGTTTTAGACCAGCTAGAAAACACCGATAATAAATTAGAATCACAATTTATCATCAAACAATAAATTTAATGACAGCGACTATTCTGCAACTGAGCAAATTTCAGTGTTGATTTGATTACATTATTGAATCATTTTTATATATATTTTTATTATATTATAATTTATGATTTTGTGTTTCAAACTTTATCATACCCGGGATGTCTACTATACTCTTGTTCGGACAGATTTAAGTGAGTTATTCATAAGAATTGCATGCCTACAATATAGAAACGCCAAATTTCCATGCAAAATAATTGTACCGCTTTCAGCACAAAATTCCAGCCAGAATCATACCGCCAGGGAGGTTAAGAAGAAAAAAAGAAACGTGTCTTCAAACAGAAAAGCAAGACATACCTCCAGCTACAAAAGAGGATAAAAAGGCAGTAATTAGAAGGGCTTTACTTACCCATAATTGCAACAAGTAGCAACACACTCTTCACTAAAAGCTTCATGGTTGTGTCTGCTCAATAATCAAATCCAATGATAAAATTACTTCTCAGAGATGAGATTGTTGAAGGTTCTTCCTTAACAGAAATAAGGAGACTGAGGCTAGACAGTCCTCCTTGTATACCTTTCCCTTTGGTCACTGTTTCATGCTTTAACTTCCTGATTGTACGATAATAAATGAAAACCTGGCACACCAAACCTAGAGGTACAAAGGTGTTCAGGTGAGTCGAGTGTGCCTGTTCTGTGCTTCATAAAGATACAGAAGGGGCAAAATTACAAAACATTAAAAACATAACACAATGAAGCAAATAGCATTAAACCCTAAATGGAAGACACTTTATTGGCTAACACACTAACATGTGTTCTAAAGAATTGCTATGCAAATTTTTTTATTTTAGAAAAAAAATGTTCTCATTAGGGTTGTCCCGATACCGATACTAGTATCGGTATCGGGACCGATACCGAGCATTTGTGGGAGTACTTGTACTCACACAAATGCTCCCGATGCCTATTCCGATACCTGTAACCGGAAGTCGGCGGACGGAGAGGGCGGTGCGGAGATCAATCTGGCAGCAGTGCGGACGGGGGTAAGCTGGCCGGGACAGGGATGCAGGATGCCGCCGCATATAATGTCCAAAGCGGTGAGCGGAGCCGTCGCGGTGCGGAGATCAATCTGGCAGCAGTGTGGACGGGGGTAAGCTGGCCTGGACAGGGATGCAGGATGCCGCCGCATATAGTATCCAAAGCGGTGAGCGGAGCCGTCGCACAGAAAGTGACGTCACCGTGTCTCCATTGGAGGGTAAACATCACGACGGCCATCTTGGTACACCTTGCACTCGGCTGCAGTAAGCCAACAGCAGACATCTTGTTACACCCAGCTCATAGTTCAGGCTGGGTGTAACAAGATGTCTGCTGCTAGCTTACTACAGCCAAGTGCAAGGTGTACCAAGATGGGCGTCGCAGCATACTTACTAGATGTTAAATGACATGAATGATGAGAGGCAAGGAAGGATTTTGCAATGCTATATGCCATATATCATTGCAAAATCATTCCTCTCCTCATCATTCATGTCATTTATTATGCAATTGCCAATCAGTGCTGCATTTCAGGTGCCCATCAGTGCCATCTATCAGTGCCGCCTTTCAGTACCGATAAGTGCCATTTATCAGTGCCACCTATCGGTGCCAGCCATCAGTATCAGCCATCACTGCCAGCCACCTGTCAGTGTCACCGACCAGTGCCATCTATCAGCGCCCATAAGTGACACCTATCAGTGCCCATCAGTCAGTGCCATCTATCAGTGCCAGCCGTCAGTGCCACCTATCAGTGCCCATAAATGCAACCTATCAGTTCCCAAAAGTGCCTCCGCCTATCAGAGCCCATCAGTCAGTACCATCTATCAGTGCTCTTCAGTCAGTGCCAGCCTTTGGTGCTATCTATAAGTGCCGCCTATGAGTGCCATCTATCAGTGCCCATAAGTGCTGCCTATCAGTGCCCATCAGTCAGTGCCATCTATCAGTTCCAGCCATCAGTGCCAGCCACCAGTCAGTGCCCATCAGTCAAACTGTCACATGACATTAAAAAAAAAAGTATCGGTAATCGGTATCGGCGAGTACTTGGAAAAAAAGTATCGGTACTTGTACTCGGTCTTAAAAAAGTGGTATCGGGACAACCCTAGTTCTCATCTATTTTTTTTTTTACATCTCAATCCTGCGGATCTCCTCCAGCCCCTATTTCAAGGTGTTCCTGCCTACATGTGCTTCAGTGCAGGTGAGAGGCCCATCAATCATATGGTTTTCAGAAGACCATGGGTCTTCTGAAAACCATATGATTGATTTGGGCCTCTCATCTGGAGACCTTCTCTTATGCTTCAGATTTGAGCTGTATATTAAACTGTATACATGACCATCATCATTGTTTTTATAATAATGTTTTCTATGTATATTATATTGTTTAAATACATTTTCAGTACTTTTCTATATACTTATTTTCTCACCTCTTTACTCTCAACTAAACCCTTACCCATACAATCCCTGGGGCATTCCTCACAATTTTGTTTTTCATTGTGGGATGTGGTTTGGGTTTTTCAACTGTTATGCCACGTACACACGAGTGGATTTTCCATCGGAAAAATCTTGGATGTTTTTTCCGATGGAAATCCGCTCAAGCTTGGCTTGCATACACACTGTCACACAAAAGTTTGCTGAACTTTCGACCATCAAGAACGCGGTGACGTACAACACTACGACTTGCCGAGAAAATGAAGTTCAATGATTCCGAGCATGCGTCAAATTTGTTTCCGAGCATTCGTAGGAATTTTGCACGTCGGAATTGGTACAGAAGATCGGAATTTCCGATCAAAGCTTTTTCCGACCGAAAAATTGAGAACCTGCTCTCAATCTTTTGCTGGCTGGAATTCCGCCAGCAAAAGTCAGATGGAGCATACACACGGTCGCATTTTCCAACCAAAAGATCTCATCGGACTTTTGCTGGCATAATTTCAGATCCTGTGTACGGGGCATTAGAATCTCAGGTAGTGTTAAAATTCTCAATGTTTCAGAGTCAGCTGCATGTCATTGGTCAGGGGAACTTTCAAGCAACAGCATGACCTCCATAAGTCTCCAGCAGAAGGACATGCAACAAGGTGACAAGGTTGAAGCACAGGAATAGAACATTGTCATCCCCTCTACAGATAGTGCCTGACATAGGGCCTCCATGACTGGATCAGCAGGTATTTTTTTTAATGTAAGCTACGGATTGGAAAAGATTGAAAACAACTTTTGACATTCCATCTGAAGATTTTGTTAGATTTTTGTGATGTACTTTAAAAGGACTGCTATCACAAAAAGTATTGTATTCTGCTAACCGCTTGCAGTTGATGCGTATTCAATCATAGCTCCCAACTGTCCCTGATTTCGAGGGACTGTCCCTGATTTGGAGCAATGTCCCCCTGTCCCTCTTTCCCACTCATTTGTCTCTCATTTTGGTCTGATCTATATAGTTGTAAATAAAATGCACTTTTTATCTTTCAAAAAGTGTTTCCCAGTGCTAAACCTTCCATTCAAATTCTAAATGGCTGCATTTGTAAAGTTTTAAAGCCAATATAAAGGAATAGTAGTGGTAAAAGAAAAAAGCTCTTGTGGATTTAATTAACCTTTTTTTTGGTTAATTCTCCTTTAAGGGGGTGTGGCAGAGGGCGTGTCCTTTGCCTACATACATTTGCTAGTAGGTGTCCCTCATTCCCATCTCAAAATGTTGGGAGGTATGATTCAATATATTGTCGTTAAGGCCCCTAAGCACTTTTGAAGCGCCTTTCAGGCGCTTTTGAAGAGTTTTTCAGGCGCTTTTTAAGAGCTTTCCATTCATTTCAATGGAGAGGGGCGTTTTTTCACTGCCCTGCCAGTGCACTGCCCCAGTGTGAAAGCATTCATTGATTTTAATGGAAATAGGTTTTCGTGAGCCTTTCAGGTGCTTTTTTTTTAACGTGAAAGCGCCTGAAAAGTGCCTCAGTGTGAAAGGGTTCTAAGATAGAACTGACACCCACTGCAGATTGCAAGGGGGGTGCGATTTGAATGAGTTGCATAAAACGTGCCTGGATTGAGGGTTTCCCGCATTGTAGTGTACCTCCACGTTTCTCCTAAGCCAGTGATGGCGAACCTTGGCACCCAAGATGTTTTGGAACTACATTTCCTGTGACGCTCCACTACATTGCAGAGTGCATGAGCATCATGGGAAATGTAGTTCCAAAACATCTGGGGTGCCAAGGTTCGCCATCACTGTGCTAGGCAGTAGTGTGTTTTTCCTTTGCCATTGGAGGAACCTATCCTAAAGAGAAGTCAGTGTATTCAAGGCTGGTCATTTTTCAATTTATTTATTTTTTATTCTGTGATTAATTGAAAATGAAGCTAATGTTAACACAGTGAGTGAGTGTGCTGCCTTCCACAAGATGGTGCCCTTTGTACCTGCCCAGTAAGATTGGCAGGGCGCCATCCTGTGGTAGGCAATGCATTCCCTCTTTTTTTTTTTTATCTGTAAAAGTTAAAAAAGTCAATGAGTGCTCTGTCTGACAACATGGTGCACTTGGCACCATAATAGCCAACCTTACTGAGGAGGTGCAAAGGGCACCAACTCCTTTTAGGTAGGCAGAACACTCACTTTGCACCTATTCAGTTTGGACTCCAATACTGGACAATGGCCAACAGCGTTCATAAAAACTAGAAGAAGGAAAAACTGAAATCAGGTTTGATTTTCTAAAGGACCTGATAAAATAAAATTAAGGATGTGATTGCTTACTAGGGGCAACACATATCGTTTTTCCTTTTTCAAGTCTTTATAATCTTGGCACAATTTATTTTATTTAAAAATACTTTTACTTAATACCTGCTGCTGACCCCCCCCCCCCCCCCCCAGCACAAAAAATTATCTATGGCCCTGCTACTTTTCACAAATACCTAGATTAATTATTTAATGGGTTTCTATGATAAATGCCAAGCCAAAGGTAGAATAGATTCTTACTTACTGCAGACTAGGGATGAGCCGAACACCCCCGGGTTCGGTTCGCACCAGAACCTGCAAACGGACCGAAAGTTTGCACGAAAGTTAGAACCCTATTAGTTACAATGGACGCGATGTTCGAAATCTAAAGTGCTAATTATAACGGCCAATATGCATGTTATTGTTATAAAAAAGGTTTGGGGACCCGGGTTCTGCCCCAGGAGACATGTATCAATGCAAAAAGAACTTTTAAAAACTACAGTACAAACATGCATGCTCGGAAGCAGAAGCAGAAGGTCTTGTAAACTAGCTTTTGTAATGGAGAATTAACATTCGTGATGCGGCAAATTATGAAATCTCGAAATGCAGCGCACAATTCCCTTCTTTAATAGGATAATAATGAAGCTGCTTTACTAGTGATACTGATGGAGTTATTGCAAACAAATTTTCAAAGGCTTTTTTTTTCTAGTGATATCAAGAATAATATTATTATGCTTTTTTTTTTTTTATTTGGGCAAGTTACCCCAACACCATTATCCCGTAGTTTTTAAGATCAAGATACAACTATGTTTTTTAATTTAACTGCCTCCTCCCAAACTGTCATTTGAAGTAAAACACATAGCCAGGTATTATTCTACACAATTTTTTTATTGTGCATTAAAAAAAGAAACAAATAAAATTAGACATGATATCTGACAATAGAACTTAACCAAAAAGTGCATTCTATGCATCCAAAAATATAGAAATTATACCAAATCAAATCATTATTTAACCAAAAAAATAATTTCAAAGCAATAACTCCAAGGCCAATAATAAATAACACGTTATCTCCTCCGATTCCGCAACATGTCTGACGAACGGCTGTTCAGAAACTAACTGAAAAGCATGAAATGAAAAGCGCGAACTGAAAAGTGCTAAATGAAAAACGTGAAAAGAAAAGTGCGAATCAACACTCACCAAACTCCTACTAACAAGAAATTAGCAGAAGGAGCCCAAAGGTTGGTGCTAAAGAGCTGAAAAAACACGTAGTACCTCACTACATTCATAATTGTTAGCCAACAATTGTGTGGCCGTGTTTATGCAAGACAAGTTTGAGCCAACGCCCTTCAGACAAAAGTCCACGGTTTAGTTGGCCAACAATCTGATCGCGTGGCTTCAGTCTCAAAATATCAACCAAACAATCACCCAGACCTCCTGCTCTCCTCCTGTCACCTCCTCCCATACTCGACTCTAAAAGTAGAATCTTTATACTCAATTGATCTGACATTACTAATCCAAATTATAGCATTATAACCGATTAATCTAACCTTAATGCAGAGCGAGAAATCATCCATATGGCATCACTATTAGTACTAATGCAAATTACTACCTCACCAAAGGATTCAGCAACAGATTTTTAGTAGAGTAATTAAAAAATAATAAAAATCCATTTTTTTTTTTACTGTGTTCTATTGGGGGGTGGGGGGGGGCGGTCCTTCTACTCTCCTGTAGAAAAAACAGGATGTGAAATTGAGAAATATGGGCAAGATACATGGTCAAACCTGTTCAAGGGACATTCATAAAACATATGTGCTTGTACCTAAGATAGTGAAAATGTAAACAAATACAAAATAAGGGTGGCAGTGTTACTAAGACACATACAATTACAAACATCTTCAGTAGGGACACAGGCAGAAATAAAAAAAAAACAGACAGGGTGGCCCTACGTCGTACAATACAGACTTTGTCCTCTCTGAAATTCAACTCAAAATAATAACTTCCTTCAAATGCTTGGGGATTGTTATACCAGGGGCTCTGTCTGAAGCCAATAATACACCTTTTTGAGTGATATAAAACAGAAATTAGCTGTTTGGTCCTAACTCCCTCTGTCCGTAGCTGACAGAATTAATTTAATTAAAATGATTCTCCTCCTGAAATGTCTGTATCACATTCTCCTGCAGTTGTCCCTAAGGCATTCTTCAAAACTCTGAATTCGCTGTTCACTACATTTGTTTGGTTGAATGTCAGATGTAACAATCTTACAACGGCCTCAAGATGAGGCAAGTATGGCTTTACCTGATGTCTATCTGTACTACTTAGTGGGACAGTTAAAACATCTCCGGATTTAGGTTTTGCCTGATCCACTGGATGGGGTGGAGGCCCATCTTATTTCTGAATTGCAAATAGAAAAGCTCCTTGTGGGCTTGGAGGTTCCCCTATCCTCCCTGCCCAATGTTAACTTGCCCATCTTGGCTTTGGCCAGATCAGTATGGAGGGAAGCTAGAAAACTTGCCTACTTTTCAGAAACAGCATTGGAGCTACCTCTTTGGAATAACCCCACCTTCATCCAGATTTTAGATTCTGGAAGTAGAAATGCCTAACTACGCTGTCAGATATATACCACAATGGAATTATTCACTCCTTTGACAACTTACATAGGTAATATGAGCTATCTCATAAATCCTTTTACAGGTATTTGCAGCTTCGACATGCTCTACAGACCCAATTAGGGCCATAAAACCCCAAATTGTCTAATTATCCCATGATTGGAGTGCTTAGATCACAGAAACCTAAAGAGTTAAACTCTGCACTTCAATCTCATATTTGAAAGTCAAAATATGTGCCTCACCATTATCAGGTAAAATTATATGGGGTTCTATGTGCCCAGATATGACAGGTGAGTACTAGGAAGAGGCCTACTCCTCACATCTGATGGTCTCTCCACCGTGTCCCCACTTTGAATTGTTTTAAATGTGTTCAAACGGGAGCTGACTCCAATCATTTGATGAGGACCTGTCCAGTCATAGTTCAATACTGGAGGTGGGTCATTGATTTGCCCACGCCCATCCCATTTACTCTTGAATTATGGCTGTAAGAATTGGTTGATAAAGATCTCTGGTCAAGATACATCAGAATTCTTTTAAAAGAAACTCTATTCTTAGTGCAGAAGCATATCACACTTACATGGATGCATGCCTCTCCCTCCTCGGTCCCTTAGTGCAGTGGTTCTCAAGCTCAGCCGTCAAGTACCCCCAACCGGCCATGTTCGCAGGCTTTCCTTTATCTTGCACGGGTGCTTTAAATCAGAGTCAATGACTTGGTATTTTGGACAGCTATTTTATCTGAGAGAAATTCCCAAAACATGACCTGTTGGGGCTACTTGAGGACTGAGGTTGAGAACCACTAATTTAGTGGATTAATGTGGTCAATCAAATCCTCCCATATGAAAAGGTCAATTAGAAACATAGAGGTTGTCCTTGTAAATATTATAAGGTCTAGGACGTGTGGCATAATTCAACTCACTCTATAACCACCAACAGCTGATACTTTCTTGTTCCATCGATAGCTATCTTTAGGAAGTTTCAACTCACTCTTTTTTTACATTAGCCTGAACTTTCTGACCGTTGTCAGTACTTTAGTATTTTGTTTTATATGGTTGGATTTACTAAAACTTGAGAGTGCAAAATCTGGTGTAGCTTTGCATAGAAGCTAATTAGCTTCCAGGTTTTTTTTTTTTTTTTTGGTCAAAGCTTAATTGAACAAGCTGAAGATAAAAAGCTGATTGGCTACAGACTTTGCACTCTCCATTCTTAGTAAATCAACCCCAGTGGTTGTTATAGTTTCTATGTTTATTGATATCATGTTGATATCAGGTTTTTTTCATGGAGAACTGGATGCCTCTGTTATTTCCTTTGTATTATTGTACCTTGCCTTTGGACATCTCATGCAATAAATAATGTTATAGACAGGGTTGCTAACCTTAACCCAATACAAACACAAAAAAGGTGCTGGCTTTAGGGCTCATTCATACATATTTGCACCGAATGGTGTTTTTCCACACTGGATCAATGCCAGTCACAGCAAGGGCATAAATAAATGCTGGAAAAAGATATGTGCAGCCCTTGAACACTTAAAACCATATAAAATACAAGGAAAGAAATGTGACATTGGAATGTGCACAATATAAAAAACAAGGTATTGGTGGACAATAATGGGGCAAATTGGTGAAAAATCTCTCTATTCAAGATGAGATGGACAATAATAGGACAAATAAGTGAAAGTCTCTCTATTCAGGCCCAGGTGTGAGTACAGATGTATCACTGGTATCTCAATGAGGTCGCACACGCAGAGATGTGTAAAGGCCCGTACACACGATCGGACTTTTTGACAACCAACATGCAAAATAGCTGGCTTGGACCAACATCCGACCGTGTGTACACTCCATCGGACCAACTTTTTCCAGGTTTCATCGGACTTTTGTTGGCTGTGCGAACGGACCAACTTTCTGCCAACAAAAGTCCGATGGACCAAAGTCCGACCGTGTGTACACAAAACCAACAGACTTTTGTACAAAGTACAAACACGCATGCTCAGAACCAATGCAAAAGATCAGACAACAATATAGAAGTTGACCAAAGGTGGCGCTGGAGTATTCGAACGTCCTCTTTTGAAGTGTCATCAGTACATTGAAACTTCACTATGTTCATGTTTGTTGCCTAAAAAGTCTGATCGTGTGTATGCAATACCAACTTGGGGCCAACGCCCTTTGGACAAAAATCCACGGAAAAGTTGGTCCACGGTCCGATCGTGTGTATGAGGCTTTAGTGTGGTCCCAGGGCACTATGGGCACTTAATGAGGTACTCTTACCAGCAGAGATGGACACACATACCATACGGCAGTGAGTCGAATGTGATTGTGATTCTCCCGTTGCATGTAGGAAGGTAGTTCCAGGTCCTGAAGGCACACCGTATGGATGTAAACACACGACCAAAGGATATCACCAGATCATCCGGGGGTAGACACGCGGCAAAAGAATATCTCCAACTCATCCAGGGTCACAGGTGGGGGATTGTATCATAGAAAATGGAAAAAAAGTGCTCCATATAGTGCAGATTAACAAATAATGTTTTATTGAAATCAATTCTCTCTGCAAAGGAGATTAAAAAGCAACAGTCCAAAAAAGATATGAAGGCAAAAAAACAGTAAAAAGCAATGTGGGAATCTCAAATAAGCAAGCCCGAATTAAAGTAGCTCATTACTTAATTAAAGTACCTCATTAACCACTTAAGGACCGCCTCCTGCACATTTACGTCGGCAGAATGGCACGGCTGGGCACATCAACATACAGGTACGTTGCTCTTTAAGTGCCCAGCCGTGGGTTGCGCGCGCGCCACCGGCGGCGCGCTTGCGACCCGGTCCCGAGCCCCGTGACCGTGGCCGCGGGACCCGCGGACCTGATCGCCGCTGGTGTCCCGCGATCGGGTCACAGAGCTGAAGAACGGGGAGAGGTATGTGTAAACAAACCACTCCCTGTGCTTCCTACTGAAACTGACACTGATCGTCTGTTCCCTGTCATCGGGAAAGACGATCAGTGATGTTGAATGTCAAGCCACGCCCCCTACAGTAAAAAACACACACACACGTCACACTTAACCCCTGCCCGCCCCCTAGTGGTTAACCCCTTCACTGCCAGTGTAATTTACACAGGAATCAGTGCATTTAAATAGCACTGATTGCGGTATAAATGACAATGGTCCCAAAAATGTGTCAAAAATGTCCGATGTGTCCGCCATAATGCCACAGTCACAATAAAAATCACTGATCGCCACCATTACTAGTAAAAAAAAAAAAAAATATTAATAAAAATGCTATAAAACTATCCCCTATTATGTAAACGCTATGACTTTTGCGCAAACCAATCAATATTCGCTAATTGCGATTATATTTACCAAAAATATGTAGAAGAATACGTATCGGCCTAAACTGAGGAAAAAATATGTTTTTTTATATATATTTTGGGTTATTTATTATAGCAAAAATTAAAAAATATTGAATTTTTTTTCAAAATTGTCGCTTTATTTTTGCTTATATTAAAAAAAAAAAAACGCAGAGGTGATCAAATACCACCAAAAGAAAGCTCTATTTGTGGGAAAAAAAGGACACCAATTTTGTTTGGGAGCCACATTGCACGACCGCGCAATTGTCAGTTAAAGCGACGCAGTGCCAAATCGCAAAAAGGGGCCTGGTCCTTTGGCTGCAAATTGGTCTGTGCAACCTCATTGAGATACCAGTGATACATCTGTACCTACACCTGGGTCTGAATAGAGAGACTTTTACTTAATTGCCCTATTATTGTCCATCTCATCTTGAATAGAAAGATTTTTCACCCATTTGCCCCATTATTGTCCATCAATACCTTGTTTTTTATATTGTGCACATTCCAATGTCACATTTCTTTCCTTGTATTTTATATGGTTTTAACCACTTCGCAACCAGGCCAATTCTGACATTTCTCTCCTACATGTAAAATTCATAATTTTTTTGCTTGAAAATTACATAGAACCCCCAAACATTATATATGTTTTTTTAGCAAAGACCCTAGAGAATACAATGACGCTCGTTGCAACTTTTTATCTCGCACGGTATTTGCGCAGCAATTTTTCGAACACGTTTTTTTCAGAAAAAAAACAATTTCATGCTTAAAAAAAAACAAAGCAGTAAAGTTAGCCCAATTTTTTTTGCATAATGTGAAAGATGAAGATACGCCGAGTAAATAGATACCCAACATGTCACGCTTCAAAATTGCACGTGCTCGTGGAATGGCGCCAAACTTTGGTATTTAAAAATCCCCATAGGCGACGCTTTAACATTTTTTACTGGTTACATGTTTTGAGTTACAGAGGAGGTCTAGGGCTAGAATTATTGCTCTCGCTCTAACGTTCGCGGCGATACCTCACATGTGTGGTTTAAACACCGTTTTCATATGTGGGCGGGGCTTACGTATGCGTTCACTTCTGCGTACGAGCTCACGGGGACAGGGGCGCTTTAAAAAAAAAAAATTTTTTATTATTGTTAATTTGACTTTTATTTTTTAAATTTGACAGTTTAAAAAAAAAAAAAATTGATTACTTTTATTCCTATTACAAGGAATGTAAACATCCCTTGTAATAGGAATATTACCTGATCGGACCTATTAACAGTGAGATATGGGGTCAATAAGACCCCACATCTCACCTCTAGGCTGGAAAGCCTAAAATTAAAAAAAAAAAAAAAAAAAAACGTTTACCGCCTTCCAGCGGAGGCGGCGCCGTTATTCGAATGCAGAGGCCGGGCGCGATGTGATGACGTCACGCCCGGCCTCTGCATTCGAATAACGGCGCCGCCTCCGCTGGAAGGCGGTGATCGCCTCCGAACGATCATAGAGACTCCGGCGACCATCTGGTCCGCCGGAAATCTCTATAGTGATCATCCGGTGCCGGCGGTTCCTGTGTCCGACTCACCGATGGAAGCGGTGAGTCGGTAGAAGCACCGGAGGGCGGCGGGAGGGGGGGGGCGTCCCCTCCCGCCGCCCATAAGAACGATCAAGCGGTGGAACAGCCGCTATGATCGTTCTTATGGTGCAGGGAATCGCCGGCTGAAACCGGCAATATCTGAATGATGTCTGTAGCTACAGGCATCATTCAGATATACCCCCGCAAACCGGAGCCCGTCCTATGACGGCCTGCGGTCGGGAAGTGGTTAAGTGTTCAAGCGCTACACATATCTTTTTCCATGTTTGCATAACTTTGTTTGTTTGAGTGTTAGCAGCTACAGAAAGCATTTTCTTATCACTTATTTTCGGGTATAGCGCAGTATTATTCCCACTTTTTGCACATAAAGAAAAGCTGGTTTGATGTGTGATGTGGTGCAGTACGTGAAAATATGTAGACATGAAGAAAGCTGACCTGATCTTCGGCACCAATTACTGTATAGAGATAAAGGTAATCATAAAAGTAATTGCTCATGCAACAAATCAAACCTGAATTATTTTTATATCGGGAAGTAATAATAATATTTTGATACAAAGAAAAGTCTTTCAATTGCTTCTAGCAATGACGTAAATGCATTATCAAAAATACTTGAGAGTGCTGATAAAGATTCAAAATTACGCAAATGTGGTGGTCAATGATACTGGCAGATTATCAATAAAAGTTCTACTTTCCCCTATTATTGTTTGTTTTATTTTATTTTACATTTCTTTTTAAATGTTCAATTTGACCTGTTTACAAAAGCTTATATATGGGTTAAAGCGGAACTTAAGTCATTTTCTCATTTATTAAATCTTCTGCTCTTGTTGTTTTAACTTTGGATAGTAAATTTATTTTTTCTGCCAGTAAATACCTTATACAGCCCACTTCCTGTTTCTTGTCTGGTCATTAGCCTAGGCTTATGACATCATGCACAGCTCTCTATAACTCTCGTGAGAGTTTGCCAGGAAGGGAGGGGGGATCAGTCATAAGAGGGCAAATGAGAGCTGCAGAGCTGGAGGTGTGCCTCTGTGTGTCTGTGTAAATCCAGGAAGTGAACAAGCAGCAGCTTCAGCAGCTCACAGTCAAAGGGGTTGTAAACCCTTGTGTTTTTTCACCTTAATGCATTCTTAATGCTCCCGCTGCTGTCAATCAAATCCAATGACGTGGGCGCCGTGGGGCGGGGCCAAGTCCTGCTTTCTGTGTCAATAGACGCAGAAGCAGGACACTGAAGAATGCCAGCATGGGTGTCCACGAAGGAGAGCGCTTCTCTGGGCAATTGAGAAGAGGAGGAGCCAGGAGCGCCGCGTAGGGACCCCAGAAGAGGAGGATCGGGGCCACTCTGTTCAAAACCAACTGCACAGCGGAGGTAAGTATTACATGTTTGTTTTTTGGTTTTGAAAACCCTGAACCTTTACAACCCCTTTAACATGAATGCAGCCAGACTCAGTAGAGGGAGATTTTTTGCAGCTTATTTGGCAAGTACAGAGTCATAGTATATATAAAATAATATGCAATGTGGTTATAGGGAAGCTTCAGAATGGCAAACATGTTTTTTTTTTTACAAATTATGTGCGCAGACTGCAGTTCTTCTTTACGTTTCCAGTGCTTATTGTTATTATTTTTATTATGTATTTATTTAGAAGAGTGACAGCAGAAAAAATACCAAGTGATCCATCAAGTCTGGCCCATTTTTTATGTATATATTATTTATTTATTTTTTACTTTTTTGTCTGATTATAGATATAGGTTTATTTCTTCAGCTATAAACTTGTTCTGTCTGTTTCCTGACATCATTTATTAAGGGAGAAGTCCAGCCTGAGCTCGTTTGGCTGGGCTTCTCCTATGGGTTACAGGAGTGCAATTAGTTTTGCACTCCTGTGACCCGTTTTCAGTCCGCTCTCGGCTGAGGTCACAAATATCAGTCCAGGCACTGTGTCATTCCGACTCTGGGAGTCTGGATCCGCCAGGTGCCTGGACTGATAGTCGTCTCAGCGATCCGCTGAAACGATGGAATGGTCGATCTCCACCCCTCCACAGCTCAGCGCTCCAATGAACGCAGGGGGGGGGGGAGCAGAGAGCCGCTGATTGACAGGCAGCCACTCTCTGCTCGGGGACCCGAAAGAATCGAGCAACTGGTGATGTTTGATCGATCGGTTCTCAGTGCAGATGCCGGGGGACAGATGCAGCGTTGGACCGATACTGCATCTACCTACGAAAGTATGATGGGGGGAAAAAATGGATTCCCATACTCCTTTTTTTTAATACATTTTTGCTGTACATTTGGGCCCTATTCACACTCGAGCTTAAAAACACCAGGAGCTAGACTTTTTTCAACCTCTAAATGCCCCTCCGTGCTATGCCACATACACACGATCGGAAATTCGGCCAGCAAAAGACAGATGAGAGATTTCAGTCAGAAAATGCGACCGTGTGTATGCTCCATCGGACTTTTGCTGGCCGAATTCCAGCCAGCCAGCCGGAAAAAGTTCCGATCGGTAATTCCAATCGTCTGTAGCAATTCCGATGCGCAAAATTCCTACGCATGCTCGGAAACAATTCGAGGCATGCTCAGAACCATTGAACTTAATTTTCTCGGCTCGTGGTAGTGTTGTACATCACCGCGTTCTTGACGGTCGAAAGTTCCGCAAACTTTTGTGTGACCGTACGTATGCAAGCCAAGCTTGAGCGGAATTCCATCGGCAAAACCATCCAAGATTTTTCCTACAGAACATTAGTCTATATGTCCATGCACACATAGGTGTTTACAGGAGTTTAGAGGCAGGGGAGATTAGAGGCAGAAAAAAAAAAAAACGTTTAAGAGAGGAGTGTTTCAGCAGAAAAAAAGAACCAAAAC
Source organism: Lithobates sylvaticus (assembly GCA_028564925.1). Lineage (NCBI taxonomy): Eukaryota > Metazoa > Chordata > Amphibia > Anura > Ranidae > Lithobates > Lithobates sylvaticus. Next base: position 64,844,403 of record CM053029.1, read on the forward strand.
GCGCCTACACTTGTATAAACCCATATAAACGATAATAAGCGCTAGACATGTTTAGTGATTGAGGAGTGCTTTTTCATTTCAATGGCCAGAATAAATTAATATTCTGGCTAATGAAATAAACAAATGCCTAAGAGCTTGATGCACCAAAACACACCTAAATGCATTTGCAAAAACTGGCACTGGAATAACAAGATTCCTGCATCGCACCAGTGGGAACCCGCCCCAGGGGTCACCACATCCTTCTGCCTCCGCAGCCAGTGCACCCTCTACACCTGCAGTAGTGATGCTTCCTCTGAGCCTTGTGTTCCTACACCTGAAAGGTTCTCCGGCGAACACAGCAAATTCAGGGTGTTCTGCAAACTTTACTTTGTTCTGCAGCTATGTACATTCTCCTTAGAGGTTACCAGGGTGGGTTTGTAATCTCCTTGCTACTGAGTAAGCCTCAATCCTGGGCACACCACCTCCTTGAACAGAAAGCATCAGCACTAACTAACCTGACTACCTTCTTTGATGCCATGGCTTAGCTATACAAGGATCCTCAGCTTTCCACAACTGCTGTAGCCGCACTACTTACCCTACAGTAAGGTCGCAGAGCAACAGAGGACTATGTCGCTGAGTTTAGACGTTGGAGTGCTGATACCAACTAGAATGATGCTGCCCTCTGCTACCAGTTTCGTATGGGGCTATCAGACCCCCTAAAAGATGAGCTAGCACGAGTTGTGCTGCCCCAAACCATGGATGCACTCATTAACCTGGCTATACAGATTGATCAACGTCTGCGGGAGCAAAGATCAGAGAGGGCTACTGGACAAACTCGTCCCACCTGGATGTTACCAAGAGTTCCCAGCTTCTCCAACCCGGCCCCACCTGTACAGCCAGTCACCACTCCAGACATGTCTGAGCCTATGAAGCTGGGCCTGCTACACCCCTCACTTACGGTTGAAGAACGCCAACGTCGTTGTTTAAACATTCTGTTTCATAACAACTATATGTTTGCAGGTAAGCTATGACTAGTTTCCTGGCTATATTTTTTTATTTATAGCAGCCCCATTTAGGTCCCTTGGCCTAGGTATGCATGGGTATGTATGCGTGAGGTTTTCGGTACCGGTGTGATATATGTGACAACGTTGTAAATATTGCATACGTGTGTTTTTTATATTATGGGTTATTTGGGGGAATGTTCTAGAATTGATGTTATTGTCCACATTGGTGGACAGTTTTTACCCACTATTTTGAGATTACAATAAAGCTATTTTATATCTATTTTTCAAAAGGTGTACCGTTGTTGACCCTCCTTATTGCTTTCTAGGGGCATCTCATTGCTTCATCCTCCCTCTCTTTTTTGCATAGTGTTAATCAAGCTTTGGAGGTATCCCGTCCATCAGGACGAATCGGTCACCATTTTTTATAAGTGTAGCGGGGTCGTACCCCTTTTAGGGGAAGAGACTACATCCCCCATGATTCCCCAGGCTCCCGGGCTGCTTGTTTCCGCCCGAGAGGCTGCTGGGGGAGGTTATAAAAAGGAAGAGCGGAGACCGCCTCTTCCTCTTGGGACACTTCCTCTTCAGAGGCCTCACCTGACTGGTCTCCCTCTCATGACTGAGCTTGTGACGCGGAGACTACAGCCAGTGGAGACACCTGTGCGGACCGGAGCTGAAGGCCTGAAGCCTGGGCCTTGCAGCAGATGGAGTGAGACTCTCATCCCTCAGAGTCAGCAGCAGCGGAGCGGAGACTCTTCCCTACAGTCGGTCGGTCGGAGCTGAGGACCGGAGTGCAGGGGCTGTGACTGAGGAGACCAGAACCGCCATTGGAGGGACCGGAGCTGAGGACGGTACCCAAGGATTGGTGAGAGAGCTGAGAGGCTCATCCTGCATTGATACACACGTTTTATGCCTATTGAACTGCCTAGGCGCAATTTACTTCAGAGCAGCAAATGTTACTTTCTGTGGATTACAAATACACCATTTAAAGCTACATGTGCACCACCTCTACAGATTTATTGCCGGTGAAGGACACTGTACTAGTACAAGGACTGAGCTCTATTGCTAGGGATCAGGCCTGGTCCGTTAGGTAGGCGCAGAGATAGATTTATTGCACCTCAGGGGTGCATAGCAGACGGTCGCCACACTTGGCGCTCCGTTTCCTCATTGCTAGTTGATACATATGTGTGTACATGTTAAAGTGCATATTGCAGGGACCTGCTAAAGTATTGTGAGTCATATGTTTAAATGCATGTTACTATTTCTTTTCCTTACTGACAAAGTAAAGCCAGTTATTCTTATCTCAGCAGTCTGCTTGTGAGTTCATACCCATTACACTTAGAGTATAAGTGATGTTTATATATGCATAGATTCATACCCCTTGACTAACTGTGCCAGAGCGGGTAGAGCAAATTGCCGGGGGTTGGTGGAGCTGTACTCAGGGACCCAAAACAAACCAGCGGCTCTCTTAACTGGGGGTAGCGCTACACGTGGGGGCTCGTAATCCGGGATCCTGAGTCAGCGGGAAAAGCCGCCAGAAGGTACCGGCATGGACCCGAAAGAAGTGGGACGGTGGTCCGCAACATGGGCCACCGATCCAGCCGCAGCAGCAGTCATTGAACTGCCAGGGATATGGCAGAGAGAGGCAGTCAAGCAGCTCATAATGTCATTATCCCCATGCCAGAAGTCATGGATAATGGACATGAGAAATGATGCTGGGTATACATACGCCTTAATAGAATGGAAGGGAGAGACTCCAGAGCAGTTCAGGAGCCAAAGCATACAAGCACCGAATGGTCAGGCCTACCAAGTGCTGCATGCGCTGCCGCGCAAGGGAGAAGGTTCTCCTATGAAAGCCATTCTATCCCCAAAGAAGGAAGAGCAGAAGGGCGCGGAAAGTCCCGCACAGACTACTCTTAGTGCAGAACTGTGTGCTGTCCTAGGGGAGATTGTGACTCAGTGCAGAAGAGACCCCGGGGATTACCCAATGTCGGGATACAGGAAACTCCGGATGTTTTCAGGAAGGACACCTGTACCCTCGGGAGAAGAGGGATTTGAAGAGTGGTTAGATGGTGCCACGCAGGCCCTAGAAGAATGGGAGGTCTCAGAAGGCAGAAAGAAGCAAAGGATTGTTGAGAGCCTAAAAGGACCTGCCCTAGAGGCCATACGCAATCTGAAGACAAGCAAAAAGGATTGCACTGCCCAGGACTACATAGACATCCTGGAAAGTGTGTTTGGTGGGACAGAAAAAATCACAGAACTTACCTATCAACTGGAACACTGTTACCAGAAGACAGGGGAGAAGCTGTCAGAGTACATGGGACGCATAGACAAGATCCTGCATAGGATTATCCTGAAGAAGGGGATAGATCCAGGAAAGGTAGATGAAGCCCGTGCCCAGCAGGTAATGAGGGGAGCCCAACCCCTGGACCCTGTCGCACTAATTCTACGCACCCGGCAGGATGGGAAGAGCCTGGACTACCCTGATCTCATTCGAATGGTCAGAGAAGAAGAGGCCATGTTGGAGGAGAAACGGGAGAAGCAGGTGATGGGGTCTACAAAACTTCCAGTGGCCACGGTCAGGTCGGCCTTAACCCCTGAAAGAGAGACAGAGGTAGATGCCCTGAAGTTGCAGATGTCCCAGATGATGGAGATACTGACATCTCTAGTGGCGAAAGAGACGCCCAGTCCCAAGAAAGAAACAAGCAGGAGGGAATTGTTTCCAGCTGTTTCAGCACCAGCATCCCCACCTGACTACGGTGAGATGATCTGCTTTAATTGTGGAGGAATTGGTCATATTGCAGCTGTATGTTCCAGTCCCAAGAAGAAGAAAACAGATAGCCGCCAGCCGGCGGGAAACGCCAAAGGGCCCCGGTGAAGGAGTCAACCGGGTGCCCATCACCTTCAGTGAGCTCCAAGAAGCACAACAGGAAGAGAAAGCGAGGAGACCAGACCCCTCGGAAGGAGCCCAGGGATCCTCAACCAAGGTGCACTCCAGAGAAAGGGGGCAAGACCCCTCCGAAGAGACACAGCACTCCTAAACGAGAACCCTCACAAGTGAGAGATAACAATGTCCCTCAACGGGTTCACACTCCCAGTAAGAGGGAGAAAATTAATGCATACCAGGCTCAAGAAAGGATCAAGCGCAGATCAAGTAAAAAGGAAAAGAGTCCGAAGAAGAAGGTAGCATTAACTCGGCCCTACCCAGAAGAGCTGGTCGGCCCATCTCCTACTGTACCCATCCAGGTGGAAGGAGTGTACACGAAGGCTCTCCTAGACACTGGAGCACAAGTGACCCTATTGTACAGGGACTTCTATGACAGATACCTGAGTCATCTGCCAATACAGAAGATAGAAGAGTTGGAGATAAGGGGACTGGGAACCCAGAGTTTCCCCTATGATGGATACTTATCCATACGGTTGACGTTTGACCCATCCGTAGCTGGGAAGTCTGAAGTGTTCGACACCTTAGCAGTAGTGTGTCCCCGCCCACCAGGAACCAGCAAGACTTCCCTGATTATAGGGACGAACACGGATCTAGTCAGAAGGCTTCTGACCCCCTTGGTGAAGAAAGAGAATCTTTCACCTCCCAAGATCCATCCCATGCTGAAGGCAGCCTACCAGCGGTTGGTCCTAGAGCAGAAGACCCCAAGTGAGGGGATAGGAAGGGTATGGAGGCTTGGAAAAGAAGGAGCAGTGTTACAGCCTGGAGAGGTGACCTGCATGAGAGCCACGGTGAAACTTACTTGGGAGCAGCCTGGCCCCTTTGTAATGTTGGAACCCGACCCAATGGAGGGTCACTCAGGTCTGGAGGTGATACCAGAAGTAATTTCACTGAAGGACCTGAAGAAGGCCAGAGGAAGAGTCCCTGTCAGTGTGAGGAACCCCACAGAGAGGCCCGTGGAGATCCCTGCCAGGATGCTTCTGGGACAGGTGAGTCCTGCTGTCCCAGTTGGCTGGTCAGAAGTGAAGGGGGCGGGTGAAGGAGAAGATGTTTGGAAGAAACTCTCCATGGAAAACCCTAACCTACCTGGAGCTTGGAAGGAGAGAGCCAAGGCCCAGCTGACCAGATGGGAGAAGATTTTCTCTAAAGATGAGTTTGATGTGGGGTGTGCGAGGAGTGCCACCCACCGAATCCGCATGCAAGAGGACAAGCCATTCAGAGAGAGAGTGAGGCGAGTCCCGCTAGCAGATCTGGAGGATCTGAGGGAGCAGCTTGCGGAACTGAAGAAGACGGGAGTGATTCGGGAGTCCAGAAGCCCCTATGCCTCCCCAATTGTGGTAGTCAGGAAGAAGAATGGGTCATTGAGGCTCTGCATTGACTACAGAACTCTCAACAGGAGGACCATTCCTGACCAGTACACCACGCCAAGGATAGAAGATGCCTTACAGAGTTTATCTGGAGCTAAGTGGTTCAGTGTGATGGACCTCAAGAGTGGGTATTATCAAATCCCCATGCATCCAGAGGATAGAGAAAAGACTGCCTTCATAACCCCAGTAGGATTCTTTGAGTTCAACAGGATGCCTCAGGGCCTATCTGGAGCTCCTGCTACGTTTCAACGCCTAATGGAAAGGACAGTTGGAGACATGAACCTCATAGAAGTCCTTGTGTACCTGGACGATGTCATTGTCTTTGGAAAGACTTTGGAAGAGCATGAAGCCAGATTGGAGAAAGTACTGAAGAGGCTCAGTGAAGAGGGACTTAAACTTTCTCCAGAGAAGTGTCGGTTCTATCAGTCTTCTGTGAACTATCTGGGACACATAGTGTCTGAAAAAGGAGTGGCCACAGACCCTGAGAAGTTGGAGGCAGTTACTTCGTGGCCAAGACCCACAACAGTTACAGAACTTCGATCTTTCTTGGGGTTCTGCTCCTACTACCGCAGGTTTGTGGATGGGTTTGCCCGCATTGCCAAACCCCTAAACGAACTGCTCAAGACAGAAGGAGAGGAAGATGGATTGGGGCCTAGGAGGCCTGGTGAATCGGTCAAAGACCAGTGGAATTCAAGGTGTGAAGAGGCTTTCAGAACCTTGAAGAGAAGTCTCACCACAGCCCCAGTTTTGGCCTATGCTGACCCCACTAGACCATATGAGCTACATGTTGATGCCAGCCATGAGGGCCTAGGTGGAGTACTCTACCAGGAGTACGAAGACCAGCTACGACCAGTGGCTTATGTGAGCCGGAGCCTGACCCCCTCCGAGAAGAACTATCCCACCCACAAGTTGGAGTTCTTAGCCCTCAAATGGGCAGTAGTTGACAAACTGAGAGACTATCTGTATGGGGCCGAGTTTACTGTAAAGACAGATAACAACCCCTTGACCTATCTATTCACCACCGCCAAGCTGGATGCAACTGGACACAGATGGTTGGCGGCGTTGTCTGGATTCAATTTCAGCCTCAAGTACAGACCAGGGGCTGGAAATAGGGATGCAGATGCCCTGTCCCGAAGATCCCATGTCATAGCTGATGATTGGGAAGACTGGACTCAAGTGGCACCAGATGGAGTGCGAGCCCTTTGTCAGGGGGCTGAACTCCAAGCCAGAGGAGGATCCAGACCTGAAGAGGTAGGAGTTACCACAGTGGGAGTCCCAAAGTGTTACTGTGGGGTAACTCAACTAGCAGAAGAGTGCCTGCCGAAGTTGTCCAAGAAAGAGTTAAGGTGTGACCAATTGGAAGACCCCATGGGGAGATTGGTCCTGGAAGCCCTGGAAGACAAGAGTCCAGAGGGACTTCGCCTTCACCCTTCCAAAGAAGCTCGCCTACTGAGGAGGGAGTTGGACAAGCTACAGGTGCATCAGGGGGTAGTCTACCGAAGGGGCCCCTCTGATGGCCCAAAAGACAAGTGGCAGCTGTTTCTCCCAGAAAAGCATCGTGAGACTGTGCTGATTGCCTTACATGACCAGCATGGTCACTTGGGAGCAGAGAGAACCTTCCAACTTGTCAGGGACCGGTTTTATTGGCCCTGCATGAGGGCCGAAGTGGAGGAGTATTGCCATTCCTGTGCAAGATGCATTCAGAGGAAGACTTTACCCCATCAAGCTGCCCCAATGGGCCACCTACAGAGTCAAGGCCCAATGGATCTGGTATGCATTGATTTTCTCTGCCTCGAACCCGATTTGAGCGGATTGGGAAATGTTCTGGTGGTAACCGACCATTTCACCCGTTATGCTCAGGCTTTCCCAACCAAGGACCAGAAGGCCTCTACAGTAGCCAAGGTACTTTTGGAGAAGTACTTTGTTCACTATGGACTGCCACAGAGAATCCATTCAGACCAAGGAAGGGACTTTGAGAGTCGCCTGATCAGGAAGCTACTAGATTCTCTGGGAGTAGAGAAGACTAGAACCACACCGTATCACCCTCAAGGTGATGCCCAGCCTGAAAGGTTCAACAGGACCCTATTGAACATGTTGGGAACTTTGGAAACAGAGAAGAAGCAACATTGGAGTCAACACATATCAGCTCTGGTGCATGCCTACAACTGCACCACAAGTGATGTGACAGGTTTCTCTCCTTACCGACTTATGTTTGGGACCCCCAACCAGAAGAAGAAAGAGGAGAACTTGAATGGCTATGGCCTTCCTCAACCCCAGGAAATTCTGCCATAGATCTTCCACCTACTGAAGATGTGGAAGATAACACATTGAACCCAGAAGCCACAGAGTTTGTGCCATTCAGTGTTGTGCCTGAGTGCTGGGAAGATATTCCTGGTCTCTACTCAGAGGAAGAAGTAGATGTTCCAGAACCAGAGATGTTGCCAGTTAGCGCTACATAAGTGATTGAGTACACTCATCGCTTAGCCAATTGGATTCAAGTTTTGTTTCTATTTTTTATCGTTGTCTAAACAACCTGTGACTGTACTGTGGAGAACCTGGGCATTGTGTAAGATCCTGCCCCGCAAAGCTCCATAAGTGCCTGCCTGAAAATCTCCATAAGTGCCTATAAACTTCTTCTGACCTTACATCTGCTGTGACCAACACTTCATTTCACTTTGCTCTCCCCATTCTGTTACAGCTCCCTGGAAGCAACATCCAGGTATCCGCTATCATTGACTCTGGAGCCTGTAGCTGCTTCATGGAGAAATCTTTTGCAGCTAAACATCTGATTCCCTTACAACCCATGGCTCAGGGACTTTTTGTACATTTATCAGATGGGTCTGCCATCAAGTCGGGACCCGTTACGCAGGAAACCACTCCTCTACCTGACACCATTGCCAACCTCCACCAAGAACAGGTACTTCTGGATATTATCACCTCACCCTTGTTTCCAGTCATCCTTGGCATGCCCTGACTACAGGCCCACAGCCCACACATCAATTGGGCCACCAGGGAAGTCACGTTCCCTTCATCTTACTGTCATCAGCACTTCAAAAAGTTTCCAGTGACTCTTCTTTCCTGCTGTGCCTGGAATCTGACTTTGAAGTATACCAATCAGTCCCAGTGGCGTATCATTATTTCATGGACATTTTCAGTAAAAGGGGTGCAGAGACTCTCCCTCCACACAGGGTCTATGACTGTCCGATTTAGCTGCTCCCGGGGCTGCAGTTCCTTTTGGGAGAATTTTCCTTCTAACATAGCTGGAGCTGGGTACAATAAAGGATTACATAGATGACCAAACTGAAAAAGGGTTTCATCTGCCCTTCCACCTTCCGGGCAGGAGCAGGCATCTTCTTTGTGGAAAAGAAGGATCACACCCTACGGTCTTGTATTGATTACCGCAAACTTAACAAAATTACCGTTAAGAATCGCTACCCTTTTCCCCTGGTGCCCGAATTATTTCCAAGACTTGGAAGCTGCAACCATCTTCAACAAACTAGACCTTCGTGGGGGCTTACAACTTTGTCTGCATCAGGGAAGGTGACAAATGGAAGAAGTCTTTTCGCACCCGATTCGGGCACTTCGAATACCTGGTGATGCCATTTGGGCTAAGCAATGCCCCTGCTACTTTCCAACACTTTGTCAATGATATTTTCCGAAATTGCCTAGACCTATTCGTCTTTTTATACCTAGACAATATTCTGATCATCTCATCTTCCATAAACAATCATCGCAAGCATGTCGGGTGTTTGTTGAGTCGGCTCCGGCAGCATGGCTTATATGTTTAGCCCGAGAAGCAAAGTATCCAATTCCTGGGGCTGATTATCTCGATTGAAGGTATTAAGATGGATCCCCAAAAGATTACTCCTATCCTGGAATGGCCAGTCCCTGTAGACAAGAAAGGCATTTTGTGGGATTTGCTCATTTCTACCGGAAGTTCATTAAGAGTTGTCAACCATCATCTCTTCCATTACGCAGTTAACCAAGCAGGGGTTCTGGTTCCTCTAGTCCCCTGAAGCTCAGGTTGCCTTTGAGACCCTCAAGAGACTGTTTATCTCTGCTTCCATTTTAAAACATCCCAATTTTACCTTGCCATTTGTCCTGGAAGTCGATGCTTCTGAAATTGCTGTTGGAGCAGGACTTTCACAACGACAGGGATCCAAAGCCCTTTTACACCCAGTTGCTTTCTTCTCCCGTAAATTATCATCAGCAGAGAAGAATTATGATGTTGGGGACCCAGAATTGTTGGCAATAAAAGCTGCACTGGAGGAGTGGTGATATCTTTTAGAAGGGGCAGCACATCCAATTCTGATTTATAAGGACCACAAAAATCTGGAATATCTGAGAACTGCAAAGAGATTAAGGCCATGTCAAGCCAGGTGGGCATTATTCTTTTCCACATTTTCCTTTCATGTCACCTACCGGCCCGGCTCAAAGAGCACAAAACCTGATGCCTTGTCTCACATGTTCAATGACTCTAAAGAAATTGCATCCCCGGGTACCATCTTGTCTTCTGGAAATTTTCTCCTAGTACAGGCAGATCTACTTTCACGAGTCAAACAGGCTTCCACAGAGTTTGCTCCTCCATCTGAAACAAGTGCAAAAGATGGTCTTTTTTGGTTCAAGGACAAGATCTTCATACCTGAGAATCTACGGGTCACCATGCTAGAACTCTGTCATGATCATGTGTTAGGTGGACATTTTGGCATATCCAAAACTTCTGATCTGGTGCAACACACATTTTGGTGGCCCCAAGTAGCAAGAGACTGCAAGAAATATGTGGAATTCTGTACCACCTGTATCCAAAGCAAGAGTAATAAAACCAAGGCCTGGAGCTTGTTAAAACCACTACCTGTTCCAGATAGGCCCTGGAAGATGATATCTATAGACTTTATTGTGGAACTTCCTCCTGCAGAGGGCCATACCACCATCTTTGTGGTGGTGGATCGGCTGTCCAAAATGATGCATTTCTTGCCAATGAAAGGAACACCCTCAGCCCCCGAAACAGCACAAGTCTTCATCAGGGAAATTATTATAAAATTATAAGCTTCACAGAGTGCCAGCTAACATTGTCTCGAATAGAGGAGTACAGTTAATCTCCGGGTTCTGAAAGGCGTTATGTGAGTCTCTTGGAATTGAATTATCCTTCTCCTCAGCCTACGACCCACAGACAAATGGCCAGGCAAAAAGGACCAATCAGACCCTCGAGCAGTACTTACACTGTTTCTACTCATTCTCCCAGGATGACTGCTGTCGTTAGCTGAGTTTTCTTAAAATAATTCTACCCACTCCGCCAAGACAAACTTTGTTCTTTGAGACAAACCCTAATGTCAGGTTAAACTCTCCTAATCTTGTCCCGATATATGCCTCAATCTATAAGCAGTATAGGCCACTGATGCCCCAAGTTAAAATTGTACCTTCGTTATCATGATCGGCGCTTACGCTACTCCATCCTCCGCTCACAGATCATACATACGACGCGCGCGTGTTACGCTTTATATACACTGCGCATGCGTGAAACTCTGCCCGCCCCTGACCTTTTCTCTAGTATATTCCCCGCCCCTTCTCTTTCGACGCAGTGGGAGAGCACATGGCGAAGAAAGAGCAAGTGCATGCAGAGAAGAGCAGCAACGAGGAGGACGACGAAAGGCCAGAGCCATAAAACGTCCCGATCACGGAACAGATTTAAGGCCTCAAATATGTCCTTTGTAGAGATGGTGGATATGGTGGACATCGTGAAGAGGGCCGACTATGATGGGAAGCATGGAGCTTACCCAAACCTAAATGTGAGAAAGGCTGAGATCATGGCTAAAGTTGTGAAAAGTCTGCAGAAGAATTTTGGGGTACCGCCATCCAAGGATCAACTGAGGAAACACTGGTCAGACCTCAAATTGAGGGAGCAGGATTAGTACAGAAGAATCAAGAGAGTGCTGCAAAAAAGTAAGTATTTTGTCGTGTGTTCCTATTATTATTATTATTACTTTCGTGCTGCTCCATGTGCTTTTCTTTACTGTTGTACAGTTTAAAATGGCGTTTAAAATGGCAATTTTCAGGTTCATGGGCACCATAATCGTTAGTAGTAAACATTGTTCGTTCGCCCACTAATACAATGTTTTTGGCAGATGCAGGTTAACTACATTTGTTCAGGACTATTTGTATTAAAATAAGTTTGTTGTCTAGATGGGTATGTAACTAGAATGAAATGCAAACTTGATTCGCTGTAAGAAGAGGACACTCAGCAGCTGTTCGCAGGATGCAGGAGCACTAGTGTGGGACACCAGAACAAACTTTTTAGGGTGCCCCACACAGGTGCTCCAGTGGATACTAGGGGTGTCTCCATGTGTAAAACTTCCACAAAACAGGTAAGTATTCTAGTTTTAGAAGGGCAATGTTTCATAGTCCTAATTCTGTCCTCAAATATGCGTGTGCTGAGTATACCTATTTTTAAATTCACATAGGGGAGAAAAGACTCGGGACATCAGAAGACACCAGGGACCCACAACCTCCTTATGAAGGGGAATTCACCACACCACAACCTCAGGATGTGAAGGAAGGAGAGGTTTATGAAGTGGGCGAAATAGTGACCACAACAGGTAAGTGTCTGAGACCGCAGCATCAGGTAATAGATGTATGCCTGTATATTTATAATACATGTTGTGTTTTTTTTATTTGTAGGTGATGTGGATGTTATGGAAGAAGAATCTAATTTCCCCAGTGCAAGTGCACATGTCCTCATCTGGGAGATCATGGTGTGTAATCATGATTTAGAGCTGATAAAGGAAAACATCAATGATGTTCAACAAAAAATGAAGAACATCATTGATGTTTTAGGCAGAATCTAAAACACACAAAAATTGTACCGTTTTGTTGTGTAATTTTTTCTTTAAAATCAAGTTTTAAAGTATTTTAAAAGCCAAATTTTGAAGATGCACACAGTGTGTCAACATGTGCTATCTGCCATCACGGAATATCAATGTACTCATTTTGTGGGTGCAACCCCTTCCTCGCAACTAAAGTAGATGAGAGGAAGGGGTTGCACCCCCGAAACATGTCCATTGATCCCCCATGATGGGAGCTAGCACATGTTGACATTAGGCATGGGATCAGGAGGGAAATCCCCATTTTGTCTCCCAATTTGTGTGCATCTTCAAAATTTGGCTTTTACAGGGGTGACATCACCCCATCTAATGAAGGCAAGATCAACACAGTTTGAACAATAATAGTGAAGAAACTATCTAGAGGTTGATCCTGAAGGTCCTCGCCACATCCCAGAAAATTATTTGGAAATAGGAGAATGCCCCAAGGGATAGTACGGGCAAGAGACCATGAACAGGATAGTCAGAAAAATACAAAAAGTATAAAAATATATAAAGGTATTGGCTCTCTTGCCCGTACTATCCCTTGGGGCATTCTCCTATTTCCAGAACAACACAGTTTGGACATACTAATGTCTGATATTGCCTTCACTTTGTCAAAGTTGAACTTTGTAAATTCCTGAGTTGTGTATATTTATGGTTTTAAACATGCCTGTTTAAACCAAAAAAAGGCTATTTGTACTGTCAAACCTAAAAATGTTATACAACAAATATGTTGGTTTGTTCAAAAAACCTTTTCTAACGCACATGTGAATGTGCACAGAGTAAAATGTTTTATACTCAACAATGTGTGGCTTCTTCTTTCAATGCTCAATATCAGTTTTTGGAGTAAATTGGCGTTTACAGTGGCAATGGGGGTTATTTACTAAAGGCAAATCCACTTTGCACTACAACTGCACTTTCAGTGCAGTTTCAGTGCAGTTTCAAGTGCACTTTTAGTGATTTGCCTTTAGTAAATAACCCCCACAGTGCTCTAAAATTTGCCAGAATCAGGCCATTTTCGGGACTCAAAACAATAATTCATGGTTCTGAAAAGGATGTGTGTTTTTATCATTAATGCATTACATACATTAAAACAAAAACAAGGTGTGTGTGTAGCAGACCCACAACATAATAGTTAGCTGAAGAAGAGATTGTCACCTCATGTATCAAATAAATTACGTTTGCACTATTTCAGAAAATGGCCAAAAAGAAAAGCCCATTGGGTGACATAGGACACAGCAAAAGAAACACAAGCAGTAAATCAAATAAAATATTATTTCAGTTTAAATAAAAAATGTATTTTAAAAATGTTTCATATGAATGCATACATAATGTGTGTTACTTTGGGCAGCCCCTCCTTACTTACACTATTGGCAGCCCACTGGACAGGTAAGAAGTGTCATAATACAAAAATAATAATACACACTTTACAAATTGAAGCACAGTTTTACATTCTGCAATTACCTATCAAGGTAACAAAACTTTAAACAGTACCATTTGAAAGTATTCAGGCAGGCCCTTGAACTACATGCTTTGGTGAATCCATAAATATGAACACAAAAGAGGTAGGTATAGTGTGTATGGGTTTGGCAAAGTCAGCAGATAGAGGATTGGTATTGGCTGATTTAGCGGTTGGGGGAGGGAGGGTTCCAAATGAGTTTGGGACCCCCGAAAAAAGCTTCTGGCACTCTGCCTGAATTTAAGGACAAACATAACATTTGGACACATTTTAGGGGGTGTTTAGGGTAAAGCACTACAATGGAGCTGACACAATACATTGTTAAGTGACTAGGCTAGGTGCGTATGGGCCCAGGAGAGCATGCTGGGGAGGTTAGTGAAGGCAAATAAGCATGAAGGACAAAAAAGGAACTTTAAAAACTTCCAGCATGCATGAGAACAAAGAGGACATTCACAGCATATTACAATCATGGTAATTAGGGAATGATGAAATAAATACAATACATTAGCAAACATTAAATACATAGAATGTGATGTTAATGGAGAAAATGTACCTTAATATAGTCCTTCTGCAGGACCTGTATGATGGCAGAACAGGTCTCTGGAATAATGATCCCCAGAGCCTGGGGGGAGATGCCTGTTGAGAACTTGATGTCCTGCAGACTTCTGCCTGTCGCCAAGTACCGTAAAGTGGCGACTAGCCTCTGCTAGGGAGTAATGACTTGCCGCATGCAGGTTTCCTGCTTAGCAATATAAGGGGACAGCAAAGCCAACAAACAGTGAAAAACGGGGTCCGTCATCCGGAGATAATTCCTGAAATCATCAGAATTATTCTCAGGAAACAAAGGCATGTGCGAGAATTGGTCACGCTGGAGTAACCAATTCTTCGTCCATGAACTTCTCCTCGTCCTGTTCCCTCGTCCTGTTTACCCAAGCCCATGGACTGGGCTTGGGTAAAAATAAGAATCCCAACACCAAGCCCCCGCATAGCACAAACTCTACGATGAGTACGTACCCGCAACATGGCTAGAAAATGGTCGGCTGGTCAAAACGAACTAACAGAACACACTAAAAATCATTAAAGCCTGAGAAGAGCGACTTGAAAATCAGAAACGAGCGGACAAGAACGCACTGAAAAACAGATACGAACTATAAAAGAACGCACTGAAAAACAGATACGAACTGACTACACGCACTGAAAAACAGATACGAACCCACAAGCACAAACTGAAGAGCAGTAACGATCTGAAAAGCATGAGGCTGAAAAGCACGGATCGTCTCTCACCAAACTTCTACTAACACGAGATTAGTAGAAGGAGCCCAAAGGGTGGCGCACTGGCTATTGAACTTCCTTTTTCTAGTCCCGTCGTACATGTTGTACGTCAGCGCGTTCTTGTCGATCGGAATGTCCGACAACATTTGTGCGACTGTGTGTATGCAAGACAAGTTTCAGCCAACATCTGTCGGAAATAAATCCACGGTTTGGTTGTCGGAAATTCCGATCGTCTGTATGCGGCATTAGACTTGCACTTTACAGGGGTCCAAAATCTAGTCTCCCCCTAACACTGTCAATGAAGGCCACAATCAAAGCCTATTTGGGCATGCTGCTTATGTGTTAAGAAATTTGGTAAGGTATGGGGGGCCTCGATCGACTCAACTTCTACTGTTGGGTAGGGAGCTATTTTTGTTCTTCCAAAATGTTGAGTGGATATTTTGGACGGGTGTCCCTCTGGCCCTGAATGGTCTCAAAATATATAGTTAGACTGTGCAGTAATTATACTATACACAATTGTTGTTAATTTACCTGCAATTTACCTGTTGAAACCATAGAGTGTTACGTTTCTGATGCATATAATATCCTGGTATATAAATCCTGTTGGATGTTGGTTGAACTTGTAGTCGGGGGGTTGGGGGGATTTTGTGAGGCAGTGGGGTAGTAGTAGTATGTTATTAGTATAGCCAGTTCAACTATGTTAGTTTAGTTAGAATGTTATTGGCCCTGTGTGGCCTTATTTGAGCTGAGCTGGTGTTGTGCTGGCGCCACCTAATGTTTGTTCTGTTTTTTTTATGCTTGAAATAATAAGAATGAAAAAAGAAATAAAAATGTAAGCAGAACAATTGTTGCTTTGTTTTAAATATTTTTTTAAACAGTGTTGCACGATCACCTGGCTATCCATTTATTCCATGATAACTGGTACCATTTGCCTGAGGGAATTATTTCACCAAAGGAATACTGCTAATGACTGCGGAATAGGTTGAGAGCCTTATATCATTTAATTAATAAAAGGCATAATTGGTCCTTGTGGCCTGGGGGCTCTGGTGAGTGTATTCAAAATATTTGCACAAAATATATTTGAAGAAGAGTACAATTATTGTTTGCAGCACAGTGAATGGCCATAAAATATTTTATTTCACAGTGAATTTGATTGCTTTTTTGTTATCTTTAGATTTTTTGTCTTCTGGTTTTACACAGTATATATTTTTTTTTTTCGATTCACAGGATCTAATGTGCCAGCAATTTCATAATCGATTTCATGTTTATTGGACTTATTGAAACTTAAGCACATACTTTTTTGAAATAGTGTTTTGCACTTTAATATGTGTTAAGAATATGTGACTTTTATATTTTACATTTCCCTTTGATTATAATATGTTAAGGCATGTAGGTATGACGTATGTACAATTTGTATATCAGTTAATGTATAAAAGTATTTTTGGGGGCACTTAGCAAGGTATAATGTTTTTAGCCAATAACAGCGCCTGACTTTACCATATACAAACAAATTAAGTTTAACCACTTCAGCCCTGGAATATTTGGATGCTGAATGACCGGGCCATTTTTGGTGATTCAGCACTGCATAATTTTAACTGACATATGCGCGGTTGTGCGACGTTGCACCAAAACAAAATTTACATCCTTTTTTTCCCACAAATAGAGATTTCTTTTGGTGGTATTTGATCGCCTCTGCAGTTTTTATTTTTTGCGCTATAAACAAAAACAGAGCGTCAATTTTGAAAAAAACACAATATTTTGTACTTATATAATATAATAAACTATATTAATATAATAAATATCCCCATTTTTTTTTTAAAAAAAGCAATATAAGCGTATATTGATTGGTTTGCGCAAAAGTTATAGCGTCTAAAAAATAGGGCATAGATTTATAGCATTTTTATTATTTTCTTTTTTTATTACAGTAATGGCGGTGATCTGCGATTTTTATCAGGACTGCGATATTATGGCGGACACATCGGACACTTTTGACACATTTTTGGGACCATTGGCATTTATACAGAGATCAGTGCTATAAAAATGCACTGATTACTGTAAAAATGGCACTGGCAGGGAAGGGGTTAACACTAGGGAGCGATCAAGGGGTTAACTGTGTTCCCTAGTACATGTTTCTATCTGAAGGGAGAGGGGACTGACTAGAGGAAATGACAGATAAGGGTTCCTAGCTAATAGGAACACACAATCTGTCACACACTCTGTTTACACACACTCATCCCTGTTCTGTCTCTCGTGCGCGCAATCGCTCATGGCCGGCGGTCATTGCGACCATCGGCCACAAGCATCGGCGCCCCCACTGTGCAGCAGGCGCGCGCCTGCTATCCCAATCCCACGAGCCGCCCTATAGCTATGACGGTTTGCGGGATCGTGCCGACCTGCTGCAGCAAAATGACGGCGGCTGGTCAGCAAGTGGTTAATGTTGAGAAATGTAAAGTGATCCTGCCAGTTTATAAAACTCTGGTTCGGCCACATCTAGAGTATTCCATCCAGTTATTCCATCCAGTTAAGTCCTAAGGAAGGATGTGCTGGAGCTGGATAGAGTCCAGAGAAGGGCAACTTAATTAATAAGCGGAAAGGAGGACCTCAATTACAAGGAATGACTACAACCATCTAAATCTATTCTCCCTGAAGAAGAAACACTTGAGAGGAGATATAACAGCGGTATAAGAATACTTCAATGGTGATCCCAGCGTAGGAAGAAAACATTTCAGGCTCAGGGAGTGTAAGGCCCCTTTCACATGTGCAGACCGTTCAGATCCGCCTGTCAGTTTTTTAGGCGGATCTGAGCGGTCGCTCCATACAGCTCTATGGAGAGACAGATGTCAGCAGTGACATGACCACTGACATCCGATCTACCCTGATCCGATCCGCTCCGCAAAATCCAGATGAATGGAAACCCTATTTTCCATCCGTCTGGCGGATCGGATCAGATGAAAATGGACAGGCGGCCCATAATCATCCGATCCCCCCATAGGGAAGAGCAGACTCTCTGACAGGTCTGTCCCTGCACAGAGTGCAGAGACGGACTTGTCATTCGCCGGCTCAGCGGGGATCAACGGAGCGATCCCTGCTGAGCAAGCGGATGCTAAATACGGACAGCCCCGTGTGAAAGGGGCCTTAGAGGACACGGGGCCACAGAATGAGAATGAGAAGCGGTTTAACCTTAAGCTGTGTAGGAGGTTTTTCACTGTCAGGGAGATAAGGATCACTTCCACAATTGGTGGTGTCAGAGGGGAGCATTGATATTTTAAGACTCTTGGATGTGCATCTTAGTGAAAACAACATACAGGGATATTGGAAATGATTATCGACATTAAGACACATACACCTACACAGACTGAACTGGATGGACTATTGTCTTTATTCAACCTTACCTACTATGAAACGATTACATTTATACATGTCTTTATCAAACACTGGCTGCCCCAGTGTGGTGTCTGTCCCCTTGACATACCAGCTGCACACTGTGTGGCATCTGTGTGGCATCTTTTTGCCATTGCAGAGCCTCTCGAATGTTTAAAAAGGACTGATGGATCACAGGAAGACTCAATAAAAGAGGGAGCTGAGGACCAGCTCTGGAACCATCACCACCAGCTACAAGGATGCAGGGTGGCTGAAAAAGCACCAGTGGTGTGCCCTGTCCTGCATCCTTCCTTGCTGTCAGCAAAGTCACAAAGCAGGCTGTGAATGAGTTTACAGTGTTCCTGCTCATACTTTCTGATCCACATGACTGCATAGTTCAGTATTGTGGAAACATTGTCTTCCACATGATGGTGAAAGGCAGGTATGGCCTTACCTGCCACTGAGGTATAGTACAGGCCACAAATTCCAAAAAGTGGAAAAAATCCACCAAAAGGCATTGGGCCAAACTGGCAACTAGGCACTGGATAGGGGGGTAGTGTAGGGTAGGGTTAGGGTTGGCAGAATCACAGAAATCACTTGCCCCTACTCTTCTTAGCCCCATGCATACCCTCTTCTTTGCAGACACTAAAGGGTAGACCTCTGACACCCCTTGATGTACCATCATACTTAGTACTGGAGGCTACTGAGAAGGAATTGTGTATAGTGGGGGTAGAGGTAAACAGGGTCGGAGCTGCAAAGAGGAGGAGTGCAGCCTTTTTTTTTTTCCGATGATCAAAATTCTGGTGCTGTTCCCAATGAGTTGTTGGGTTGTTGGTTAACCGGTTCCCGACCGGCGCACGACGATGTACGTCGGCAGAATGGCACGGACAGGCATAAGGGCGTATATATAAGTCCCTTTTTAAATGCCGCCGTGCCATCGGGAGCGCGCCGGGAGCGGCGTGCTCCCGCGCCAGTCAGGACCCCCGTGAGGCCGGTCACGGGTCCCGCGGACTCGATCGCCGCGGGTACACCCGCGATCGTCTCACGGGAAGGCTGAACGGGGAGATGTGGAAATAAACAGCATCTCCCCGTTCTGCCTAGCAACTAGTGACGCCGATCTCTGCTCCCTGTGATTGGAGCAGAGATCAGCCTTCACTAGCTGACAGCCACGCCCCCCCACAGTAAGAAACACACCCCTAAGCATACTTAACCCCTACACTGCCACCTAGTGGTTAACCCCTTCACTGCCAGTGTCATTTATACAGGAATCAATGCATTTAAATAGCATTGATTGCTGTATAAATGACAATGGTCCCAAAAATGTGTCAAAAATGTCCGATGTGTCCGCCAAAATGTCGCAGTCACAATAAAAATCGTGGATCGCCGCCATTACTAATAAAAAAAAAATATTAATAAAAAATGCTATAAAACTGTCCCCTAAACGCTATACCTTCTGCGCAAACCAATCAATAATCGCTTATTGCGATTTTTTTACCAAAAATATGTAGAAGAATACGTATCGGCCTAAACTGGGGAAAAAAAATGTTTTTTTATATATTTTTGGGGGATATTTATTATAGCAAAAAATAAAAAAGAATGCATTTTTTTTCAAAATTGTCGCTCTTTTTTGTTTATAGCACAAAAAATTAAAACTGCAGGGGCGATCAAATACCACCAAAAGAAAGCTCTATTTGTGGGAAAAAAAGGACGTCAATTTTGTTTGGGAGCCACGTCGCACGACCGCACAATTGTCAGTTAAAGCAACGCAGTGCCGAATCGCAAAAAGGGGCCTGGTCCTTTAGCTGCAAATTGGTCCGGTCTGAAAGTGATTAAAGTCAGATGTCTCTTCAGATTGAAAACGACACTTGTGTTGAAACTAGTCTGGGAGGGTACGCAGTGACGCCACCACACTACCACGAGGAGGACGGGCTCCTGTATTTGCCGGCCGGCAGTTCTATTGTACATGCATCTTACTATTGGACTTAATGTAAGTGCTTTTTTATTCTTTTTAATAAACTTGTTTTACCAGAATTACGCTATGGGCCGTTTTTCTTCCTTTACTTCCTACATGGATCCCATTTGAGCAAGTGGATTTTTAATTTTCTACAACCCTGAGCGCTGTATGCTGTGGATCGGGAGATAGTGGAGCCAAGAATACCTGTAGCTGTGTGCTGATTGTGTCCTAGCAAAGCCTTACTTGCTTTGCCATTTGGTAAGCAGTTAGTGTTTGAGGGTGTCGGGCACTTTGTGTATAACCATTTGCTTTCAAGTCACTGCGGTGTAACTTTTGAATCACATCCTGATGTCTGGATCACCATCTTCACTCCTGTTATTATCTGAGGACGTTTAGGAATAATTCCTGGACATATGTTCTTCAGTGTTCTTTTTTGCATATATTGTCCTTTTGAGGATAGTTTATCGTGTGCAAGTGTTGATTATGACTCATATGTGTTGCCATAGATTCATGTGACTCATATCCCCTAACATTGTGGACATACACCTATTGGAGGTATGCTCAGCCCCTCCATTAGTTTTTGGCTTACTTTATTTGTTTTTATTGGCGCAGCTCCTTTCTATTTTATGTGCTTTTGGTGTGTGTATCCCACCTTGAGCAGCAGCCTTTACATATAATTTACAACCTGTTAGCGCGGTTTTTATTTTTGTTTCTTCATGCAAGTGGTGCCCAAATGGCAGATGATATTGTCATGCTTGATATGCTGGAGGCAAAGACATCAAATAAAAATCTCAAATGAGCTCTGGAGAGTGGACCATGGGAGAACAGTGCCCTGCACCCATGGAACTTTACCATTTATTGTAATGGGGGGACTGCTCCCTCCACTTCTCTAAAAGCAGCCCCTGGATGACATCCAGGCTCTCTGGGTTGTGCCTCTCACTTTCCTACTCTGCTCTGTTGTTCACCATCATGATCATTGCCACTCCTCATTGCTGGAGCCAACATGGCAGTATGCTGCAGTAGCAGGAACATCACTGCATTGTGGTTCTTCCTGTCAGGTGCCTCTTCCCTCCAGGTTCCTGTTACTCTGCTCTTCAAACCCAGAGCCTATTAATTTCTTCACAGCAAGAAGCTCACCCTGTGCTCAAAAAATTTAACGGATACCTCTATGTCAGTTATCAGGGAAACATCAGGGAGTAGCTGTGGATGAGGAGGCAAAAAAAAGGGAGATTGGGCAGCTGCAATGGGCTTTGATCTACATTGCACATGTATGACAGAGGACAATGACAACTTAATCAGACCCTACCACCTCCTCTGTGTGCTCTGGCTGTATAGCATACCTAGCACCCAAAAAAGGGCAATTTTGCACTGCCTGTAGATGATGCTTAAGGACAACAAATAAATAAAGTAAACTAACCCCTATTAAAGAAAAGCACAGAAACACCCCAAAATAGCAGCAACACAGCAAACGAATCTGCGCCTGATACACACATACAAAAAAAGTAGTCCTACAAAGGAATGTTGGGTCTAGGCAAAGTATCAGTAGCAAATATATAGTACTGCATAAGGAAAAAGCAGTAGCGGCAGACTACACTAACCAATTTGTTCTCCCTAAAAGCAATATCAGCTGTTCCTCACTGAACTCACTGACAAAGGGCTGCTGGGGAAGTAGCCTTTTTTAGTGTGTGGGATGCAACTTAGTTCAAAACCATCATTGGTCAAAGACTCAGGCCAATGACGGTTTGTTTTTTATTTTCTAAATAGGTTTCTTTAAGCTAGTGCATTGTTGGTTCACTTACCTTTTCCTTCGATTTCCCTTCTAAATGTTTTTTTTTTTCTTTGTTTTCTTTGTCTGAATTTCTCACTTCCTGTTCCTCCTCAGTAAGCTGTTCTGGCTGACTAAACACCGCTCGGATGATGGTGTGAAGTTTACTGAGGAGAAACAGGAAGTGAAAAATTCAGACAAATAAAAAAAACATTTAGAAGGGAAATCAAAGGAAAAGGTAAGTGAACCAACAATGCACTAGCTTAAAGGAACCTATTTAGAAAATAAAAAACAAACCTTTACAACCCCTTTAAGTCAACCTGGAGTCCAGCTGTAGATCAGCCTGACCTTCAGCTTCAGCTAAGTACTTTAACACACTCTGGCCATCCTACTATCCAGTGGATATTCTTTGATGCTCACTGGGCAGTGGAACAGTGGTGTTGGAGACCTTGCCCCCTCTCTATCCTGATTGGCTCAATGTCTGTGATTGACAGCAGTGGGATTCAATGGCTGCCACTGCTGTCTCAGCCAATGAGGAGGCAGAGTCCCCAGAGAGCCGAGGAACTCATCACTGGATCGAGATGGGGCTCACGTAAGTATTGGGGGGTGTGGGGCTGCTGCACAGAGAAGGTTTTTTTTTACTGTCATGCATAGAATGCATGATGGTAAAAAACCTTAAGCCTTTAGAACCACTTTAAACTTGAACTGACAACCTCTCCAGGATCTAGTAAAAGTTCTCTGTCAACCAAAGGAGATGATTCTCAGGATTCCCATGCAGCCTCAGCCTCAGCCACACAAGCGCACTGAAAAGAGACCTGCCACTCACCTCACTATGCCCAGAATATGAGCCTGCTTTCTGACTTTATCGGGTGCCACATAGATGTCAGCAGACCTTAAACTTCATAATGAACACAGTACTGGGACCCTTACTTTTTAATATCTTTATAAATGATATTGGGTCTGGGATCAAAAGTAAAATTTCTGTCTTTGCAGATGACACCAAGCTATGCAGTGGAATAACGTCCTTACAGGAGGTCTCCAATTTACAAGCCGACCTCAATGCTCTGTCTAATTGGGCGATTATGTGGCAGATGAGGTTTTATGTTGATAAATGTAAAGTTATGCACTTGGGGGCTAAGAATATGCATGCATCATACATGCTAGGGGGAGTACAACTGGGGGGATCCGTAGTGGAGAAGGATCTGGGGGTTTTGGTAGATCATAAGCTCAATAATAACATGCAATGCCAAGCTGCGGTTTCCAAAGCAAGCAAAGTCCTTTCTTGTATTAAGAGAGGTATGGACTCCAGAGAGAGAGATATCATTTTGCCCCTGTACAAATCATTAGTAAGACCTCATCTGGAATTTGCAGTTCAGTTTTGGGCACCAGTTCTCAAAAAGGATATCAGGGAACTGGAGAAAGTGCAGAGAAGGGCAACCAAACTGATAAGAGGCATGGGGGAGCTCAGCTATGAGGAAAGATTAGAGGAACTGAATTTATTCACCCTTGATAAGAGGAGATTAAGGGGGGATATGATCAACATGTATAAATATATAAGGGGTCCATATAGTGAACTTGGTGTTGAGTTATTCACTTTACGGTCAACAAAGAGGACAAGGGGGCACTCTTTACGTCTAGAGGAGAAGAGATTTCATCTCCAAATAAGGAAAGGTTTCTTCACAGTAAGAGCTGTGAAAATGTGGAATAGACTCCCTGCAGAGGTGGTTCTGGCCAGCTCAGTAGATTGCTTTAAGAAAGGCCTGGATTATTTCCTAAATGTACATAATATAACTGGGTACCAACATTTATAGGCAAAGTTGATCCGGGGAAAATCCGATTGCCTCTCGGGGGATCAGGAAGGAATTTTTTCCCCTGCTTTAGCAAATTTGAGCATGCGCTGCTGTTTTTTTTTTTTGCCTTCCTCTGGATCAACTGTGGGTATAGAATGGGGTATATGGGATTGTATAATATATGTATATATATATATATATATATATATATATATATATATATATTTTTTTTTTTGTGGTTGAACTGGATGGACTTGTGTCTTTTTTCAACCTAACTAACTACAGTGGTGTGAAAAAGTGTTTGCCCCCTTCCTCATTTCCTGTTCCTTTGCATGTTTGTCACACTTAAGTGTTTCGGAACATCAAACCAATTTAAACAATAGTCAAGGACAACACAAGTAAACACAAAATGCAATTTGTAAATGAAGGTGTTTATTATTAAAGGTGAAAAAAAATCCAAACCATCATGGCCCTGTGTGAAAAAGTGATTGCCCCCCTTGTTAAAACATACAATAACTGTGGTTGTCCACACCTGAGTTCAATTTCTCTAGCCACACCCAGGCCTGATTATTGCCACACCTGTTCACAATCAAGGCATCACTTAAATAGGAGCTGCTTGACACAGTAAGGTCCACCAGAAGATCCTTAAAAGCTACACATCATGCCGAGACCCAAAGAAATTCAAGAACAATTGAGAAAGAAAGTAATTGAGATCTATCAGTCTGGAAAGGGTTATAAAGCCATTTCCAAAGCTTTGGGAATCCAGCGAACCACAGTGAGAGCCATTATCCACAAATGGCGAAGACATGGAACAGTGGTGAACCTTCCCAGGAGTGGCCGGCCGCCCAAAATTACCCCAAGAGCGCAGCAACGACTCATCCAAGAGGTCACAAAAGACCCCACAACAACGTCCAAGGAACTGCAGGCCTCACTTGCCTCAGTTAAGGTCAGCGTTCGTGCCTCCACCATCAGGAAAAGACTGGGCAAAAATGGCCTGCATGGCAGAGTTCCAAGGAGAAAAACCACTGCTGAGCAAAAAGAACATCAAAGCTCGTCTCAATTTCTCCACAACACATCTTGATGATCCCCAAGACTTTTGGGACAACATTCTGTGGACCGATGAGACAAAAGTGGAACTCTTTGGAAGGTGTGTGTCCAAGTATATCTGGCGTAGAAGGAACACTGCATTTCAGAAAAAGAACATTATACCAACAGTAAAATATGGTGGTGGTAGTGTGATGGTCTGGGGCTATTTTGCTGCTTCAGGACCTGGAAGACTTGCCGTGATAAAAGGAACTATGAATTCTGCTGTCTACCAAGAGATCCTGAAGGAGAATGTCCGACCATCTGTTCGTGTACTCAAGCTGAAACGAACTTGGGTTCTGCAGCAGGACAATGATCCTAAACACACCAGCAAGTCCACCACCGAATGGCTGAAGAAAAACAAAATGAAGACTTTGGAGTGGCCTAGCCAAAGTCCTGACCTGAATCCTATTGAGATGTTGTGGTATGACCTTAAAAAGGCTGTTCATGCTCGAAAACCCTCTAATGTAACTGAATTAGGACAATTCTGCAAAGATGAGTGGGCCAAAATTCCTCCAGGACGCTGTAAAAGCCTCATTGCACGTTATCGCAAACGCTTGGTTGCAGTTGTTGCTGCTAAGGGTGGCCCAACCAGTTATTAGGTTTAGGGGGCAATCACTTTTTCACACAGGGCCATGATGGTTTGGATTTTTTTTCACCTTTAATAATAAACACCTTCATTTACAAATTGCATTTTGTGTTTACTTGTGTTGTCCTTGACTATTGTTTAAATTGGTTTGATGTTCCGAAACACTTAAGTTTGACAAACATGCAAAGGAACAGGAAATGAGGAAGGGGGCAAACACTTTTTCACACCACTGTATGTAACTATGTAACACTTCAATTTCAAACTTGATAAACCGACACCTACAGTGTTTGAAGTGATGTTTGCCTCCCTGGAGCGCCATTTAACCACTTCAATACCAGACACTTTCATTACCTTCCTGCCCATTCCTGTGTACCTTCCTGTACATTTTGAAAAAAAAATAGTTTTTTTAGTTTCTGTTACAAAAGTTTGCAAATAAGTAATTTTACTTCTTCACTGATGTGCGCTAATGAGACTGCACTGATGGGCACTAATGATGATGATGCACTGATAAGCATTAAAGCGGAGCTCCACCCTAAAGTGGAACTTCCGCTCATCGGATTCCTCCCCCCCCTCCGAAGCCACAATTGGCACCTTTAAGGGGGGAGGGGAGTGCAGATACCTGTATAATACAGGTATCTGCACCCACTTCCGGGCATAGATATCCACCGAATCTGCAGGTATCTATGCCACTTCCTGTCCCCCCCCGCTGTCTGCTGGGAAACACACGGGTCCCAGAGACAGCAGGGACTATTTGTATTGTGCAGCGCGACTCACGCATGCGCAGTAGGGAACCGGGAAGTGAAGCCGCGAGGCTTCACTTCCTGATTCCCATACGAAGATGGCGGCGGCAGCACCCGAGAGCTGAGCGTGTATGGGCCAGATCTGTCACTACATTTTTTGGGGATTTCTGGATATTTTTTCCAAAATTCTTCTTCAAGATTCTTTATTCAGTGCTTCTCTGAGCACTTTTTTGGATCACTGTGGACACCATTTATTTTATAAACTATTTTTTTTTTGCTGCAGTTTTTGGTTTATAATTTTTTTGCACAAATACCAGGTGTAATTTATTTGCACAAATGATTTCAGTTTTTGCACATGCAGTGTTGCACAATTTTTGTTACATTATGTTTTTGTCCTAATATTGCTATTTTGCACAGATTGTGGATTTTGAACTATTTCAATACTGTTAATTGCACATATTGTTATTTTGCACAGATTGTTGAATTTTGCAGATTGCTTTGCACTTTAGATTTTTTGAGGATCTTAGTTACTGAGTTATTACTATACATTTTGTTCGAAAGACAGTTATTCAAGAATTGTTATAGCATCGGTTTTCTAATCTCTGGCTATACAATTTTTATGCAGAAATTTACATAAGGACACTTTATTTCTTTTGGATATATCTTTTTGGAGTTTCCAAAGGATTTATATATATTTTTTCCAACCAGTTTAAAATAGGTTTATTACCATTTTGAGTAAGCGCCACATTACCATTTTTTACCTTCTATTATTATCCAGTGTGAGAACACTCTTTTGTTGGCTGCTACATTGTTAGGTCTCTTTTATTATACTAGGTTTTATTTATTTATCCTTTCCCTTGTGGCTTGCGCATTAGTTCCCCATACTTTGCATCATTGTGATTATTGTCTCTCAGATATTACATTAAAATATTCACCTCAAGATAAAACCTCATTCGTCTTTCCCTCTTATATTGAAGTCTAAGCGTTCTACATACATTCTACATACATTCTACATACATTCTACATGCAGTCTACATACATTCCGTTTATTGTGAAATATATGTTGCTAATTTGTTATAATATACTTTATTTTTGGATAAAACCATCTCTCTTTCTCTTACATTGCAGTCTAAAGCGGCTTACATACTGCCCAGACACTGTACAATTTTTCTGGATAATGACTCTGAAAAAATACACCCTAATGTTTATTTCAGGATAAAACCTGCCTCATCTCTCCCTTTTACAATGCAGCCTTAAGCCTTGTACACAGGATCGGATTTTTGTCCAGGTATTGTGTGATGACAGACTGCCTAAAATCCAACCGTTAGTACGCTCCATCAGACAACTGTTGGCCAACTTTCCACAAACAAATGTTGGATGGCAGGCTAGTAAATTTTTGGCGGACAACGGTCTGTTGTCAGATTTTCCTATCCTGTGTACACAAGTCCGTCACACAAAAGTCCAAAGTACAAACATGCATTCTCAATCAAAGCTCACCAAACACAACATTAGCAGAAGGTGCCCAAAGGGTGGCTCTCAAGGGCTGAAATTCCACGTAGTACGTCACTGTTCATGATTGTTGGCCGACAATTGTGTACCATTTGTATGCAAGACAAGTTCCTGGCACATGCCCTTTGGACAAAAGTCTGGCGCTTTGTCTGCCAACAATCCAATCGTGTGTACGAGGCTTTAGAAAGCCACTGTGCATTTGTGGCTTTTATCTTTGAAATAACACATTTTAACTTTTATTTCAAGATAAAACCTGTCTTGTATTTCTCTCTCCTAGATTGCTGACTAACCAAGTTCCTTACATACTGGCTATCTACTGTACAATATTTGTGGATATTGTCGTCTGCAATAATACACTTGCATCATTTTTCAGTAAAAAATCTGCCTTGTCTCTCCATCTTACAGTGTGATATTATTAAGCTGCTTACATAAAGCCAAGCCACCCTACAAGGTTTGTAGTAATTGTACTCTACTCTAATCTTTATTGCAAGATAAAACCTGCCTTGTCTCACCCTCTTAAACTGCAGGCTAGACAAGCTGCTTACATACTTCCCAGCCATTGAACAATATGTGTGGCTATTGTCTCTGAAATTTACACTATAATGTTTATTTAAGAATAAAACCTGCCTCATCCTCACTCCAATATCGCTACCTAAATGACCTGCTTACAAACTGGCCAGCCACAGAAAACTATTTGTGGCTATTGTCTCTGAATGTTTAATTGCAAGATAAAGCCTGCCTTATCTCTCCCTCTTATACTACAACCTAATTAATATTATTATTATACACAGCACTTAACAATACAATACAATACAAGAGGTTTAGGAGGGCCTTGCTCTTGAGAGCTTACAATAGCCTAATGAAATTCTTACATACTGTCTGGCCACTGTACAATATTTGTGGCAATTGTCTCTGAAATGATACACTGTAATGTTTTTTTTCAGTCTAAAACCTGCCCCATTTTTTCTCTCATACTGCAACATAATCATGATGCTTACTTACGATCCAGCCTTTGGACAATATGTGTGGCTATTGTCTCTAATATGATACATTATGTTTTTTTTTTTCAAGATCAAGTCTGTCTTGTTTCTCCTTTTTATATTGTGACCTAATCAGGCTGATTACATGCAGTCCTGCACACTATAATTTTTATTTCAGAATAAAATCTGACTTATCTCTCCCTCTTCTATTGTAGCATAACCAAGCTGCTTACATACTATCCAACCTCTGAACAATATTTGTGGTTATTTTCTTTCAAATTAAATTCAAATAATCACCTGCCTCATCTCTCCCTTCTATAGTGGACAAATAGTGGGAGTAAAACTTCCAAGCAGAGACACAGACAAGAGCTAAAGCTTGACAGAGGTTATAACACCTCACCCCCCCCTACACAAAATGTTTTGGCACAGTTCCGTATTGTAAAATTGTATTGAATACATAAAATACTTTCCATAAACTTTAAGTATAATAATAAATATAATACAATAAATTAAATTAAATAAAATGAAAACTCTAAATAAAATGTTTACAGAAAGGAATATAGCTCATTAAATGGAGTTATATGCTGTAATATTAGGTAAGAAAAAATAGGATGATGTTCAGAATTCATCCAAGGAGTTCAGTGTTATGGATGTCATAGATCCAGTCCAGGCTCCACCCCCTGTCTCTGTCCTCATTGGATAGATTGATAGCAGCAGGAGCCATTGGCTCCCACTGCTGTTAATCAAATCCAGTGACACGGCTGAGTCTCACTGTATGTGGTAATGGATGCAGCAGTGGGACTTGGGAGCACGCCCGCATGGGTGTCCCAATGGAAAGCGGCTCTTCGTGGGACTGACTGATGAAGGGGAGGAGCCAGGAGCACCGGCAGGGCACACCAGAAAAGGAGGATCAGGGCTGGCTGCTCTGTGCAAAACCCTTGCACAGAGCAGGTAAATGTAACATGTTTTTTTTTTTTTTTTTTTTTTTTTTCAAATTAACGTTTACAGCCCCTTCAAGCCACCCCATAACCTAATTTGAAACTACTGTATATTTTAGTATTATTTTTTATCCTTCAATTAATTATTCTTCTTCTCACAAATGTATATATGGACATTGTAAAAGCACTGATTTATATAATTTGATCTGATTTATATAATTTACTAAAATGTTTTATTACCTTTAGGCTTAATGTACACGGGACGTTTTGCAACCTCTCCTGAATGATTTAACTTGACAGATAGTAACCGACGTTTAAAAACATCCGTTTTGCCACGTTTACATGCCGTGTTTAGCCACATTTGCATTTAGAAGCTTTTTTTCAAATAGTCAAAATTAAAAACACCTGTAAATGAAATGTGGCTAGATGCAAGTTACTACGTTTACACGCAATTACAAGCTGTTACAGGCATTTGGTGTTTCAAATGCCTCTAAACATTCGTGCTGAATGCATTTTTTTGCTTTCCAAAAAATGCTTCTAAACTCAACTGCTTAGAAACGACTATAAATGACCCTATGTACATGTACTGATAAGATAACATAGAGGAGAGTTCATGGGCAGCTGAAAAAAATGCCCAACTGCTCCTAAACGTCCGTCTACCAGCAGCAGTGTACATGAAGCCTTAGCGGATTCTTTAGTGTTACAAATGAAATATTATCAGATCTGGCAATCAATTCTAATTTACCATTTCATTTTTTTGGATATTGATATAATCACACATGACTCCTTATAGCTAAAGGATTGATCATTTCTTTCTGCGGTGGATCTTTTGCTAAATAATTCACGAACATCCACTCCAAAAAAATTATGCAAACTTTGTAATTCAGAACATTAGTCATCTTCAGATTTTTGCACAAATAATAATTTAATCTTTTATATTTTCTTAAGTTATGAACATTTTGTATCAATTTAAAAAAAAAAAAATGTGTGTACAATAATTTAAAAAGCTTTAAAAGGGTAATGCAAAAAGAAGACATGTTAACAGAAGAAATATGAAAAGGCCAATGCCCTAGAACAACTTTCTTGTTCTTTAGCACATTACTCTGTCATAGTTACCTGAAACAGAAAAATACTTGAGAATAAATTGGATTTTTTTTTTCAAAAGTTCTTTCAAAATGAATATGAATAATTTAGATGAACTAGAACCTTTTAATTTTCTTCTTAGCACAAGAATAGGGATCTTTATTTGCAGCCATGTTATTGTAGGTTTCACATCTTTTTGTACTCAGCTAAAGACAACTGTCACTTTTTTTGAAAATAAGGATCCTTATCCTGTGCAAGATTTCTGAAGTGAGCCTTGTCTTGGGAATGTTAATAATCTAATGCATTTTTTCAATTATTAGTGAACAAGTCATTGTAATTTAACTTGCAAATTTGTGTTACAGAACCTAGTTTGTAAAAAGTAATGATATTATTAACCTGTAAATGGCTTTTTACCCAACACATGTTTTTATGTAAGTACACTATGGAATTAAGTCTCTGTTCTCTTCCACCTGTCTTTCAGCATTTAATTTCTGTAATCAAAATAATTTTGTTTAAATGAGATGTTTGAGATGAGTTATTTTGCTAATGAATGCAATCCTCCCGTATGTGCTCTGTGGATCTTCTGTCTTCTTTTTGAAAAAAAAACATCAGTTTGATTATGCATAGGAAATCTGTGGCCTCTGTATCTTCACCTGCACGAAAAAAAAGTAAATAAAGGAAAATTAGAGTGACCCCATGTATATTTTCATTTATTTTGTATAATTATTTTTAGAATTGTAGCTAGATGCCCACTGGCTGTGTGAGTTCCCCACACACCCTGGGGGGGTCTGGCCAGTGCATTGTGGGGGAAGGAAACAATGTAGACCTGTTGCTGTCTAGATCTGCGCTCCCACTGAGAGATAGCAAACAGTGTAGGAAGCCAGACAGAACAGACCAGAGTTGGGGGCAGAGACCCAATAGATAGAGGCTGATGACTGAGCCACTGGGAGCCTCTTGTCCTGCAGACTGTGGGGTACAGACATGTTGCTCCTACCTGTCCCATTCAGAGAGACTGAGCCAGAGAGAGAGGTTGGGGACTGAGCCACAGAAAGGTCCTTGGCTGAGTTGGGATCACAGCTGGAGAGACCTGTTGCTTACTCCAGTGAGAAACTAAGCCTTGTGAGTAGGGATGGGCCCGGTGTTCGATTCAAACCCATGTTCGAATCGAACATCGGGCGTTCGCCCGTTCGGCGAGCCCAGAACTATTCGGGCCGCTCGCATCAAATTCGTGTGATGCGAGCGGCCCGCAATGCATTGCGCCAGTCGCAGTGCAATGCTGGCTGATGATTGGCCAAGCATGCACTGTGACCCCGCATGCTTGGCCAATCACAGCGCGGGCAGCGAGGAGAGCCATAATTGGCTACAGGCAGGATGCCTGTAGCCAATTATAGCTCAGGGGCTTTAGTACACGCCCCACGGTATAAGAGGCCGCAGCGGCGGAGGCCTCGCATATTGTGTTTCAGTGTCAGCGTGTCAGTGTGCTGCTGACTGCTGACAATATGTGCTGTATTTCTGGGGATTTGTGTGTGCGTGCTGTTAGTACAGCATTGCAGTATCACATCTGGGGGGTGTCTATAGGTTGCCTGTGAAGGGGGGCAGGTTTTCTGTGCTTAGAACTGTCCCTGCAAAAAGTGTAATTTTTGCAGGAAAAAAGCTATTTAAAAGCACTCGCGGCTAATGAATTGATGGCTCCCGTAACACAGAGAACTGTCATTCATTGATAAAAAAAAAAAAAAAAATGGCGTAGGGTCCCCCTCAAAATCCATACCAGACCCTTGAGGTCTGGGTTGGATTTTAAGGGGAACCCCAGCCAAAAAAAATGGCGTGGGGTCCCCCTCAAAATCCATACCAGACCCTTTTCCGAGCACGCAACCTGGCAGGCCGCAGGAAAAGAGGGGGGGACGAGAGCGCCCCCCCTCCCACCTGAACCATACCAGGCCACATGCCCTCAACATTGGGAGGATGCTTTGGGGGTCTAAGACCCCCAAAGCACCTTGTCCCCATGTTGATGAGGACAAGGGCCTCTTCCCCACAACCCTGGCCGGTGGTTGTGGGGGTCTGCGGGCGGGGGGCTTATCGGAATCTGGAAGCCCCCTTTAACAAGGGGACCCCCAGATCCCGGCCCCCCCTGTGTGAAATGGTAAGGGGGTAGTACCCCTACCATTTCACCAAAACAGTGTCAAAAATTTTAAAAATGACAGGAGACGGTCTTTGACAATTCCTTTATTAAAATCTTCTTTCTTCTTTCTTCTGGTCTTCCTTTGTTCATCTTCTCCTTCCGGCATCTTCTTCCATCTTCTTCTTCCATCATCTTCTTCCTCCGATCCGCTTCTTCTTGCGCTGGTCTTCTCATCCTTCTCGTCCGGCATCTTCTTCCATGGCATCGGCGTCGGTGTCTCTTCTTGGGCCACTCCTCACAATGGGAGGCTCCCGCTGTGTGAGGCTTTGCTGCGTCTGACAGGTCTTTTATAATGGAGGGCACCTGGTGACCCCGCCCTCAACATGGGGACAAGGTGCTTTGGGGGTCTCAGACCCCCAAAGCATCCTCCCAATGTTGAGGGCATGTGGCCTGGTACGGTTCAGGTGGGAGGGGGGGCGCTCTCGTCCCCCCCTCTTTTCCTGCGGCCTGCCAGGTTGCGTGCCCGGATAAGGGTCTGGTATGGATTTTGAGGGGGACCCCACGCCATTTTTTTGGCTGGGGTTCCCCTTAAAATCCATCCCAGACCTCAAGGGTCTGGTATGGATTTTGAGGGGGACCCCACGCCATTTTTTTTTTTTTTTTGCTGGGGTCCCCCTTAATATCCATCCCAGAACTGAAGGGCCTGGTTATTGAATTTGGGGGGACCTCCACGCTTTTTTTTTTTAATTTTTTTTATTTTTTATCAATGACTTTTTTTTTTATGAAGGACTTTCAATGAATGACTGTTCTCTGTGTTACGGGACCCGTCAATTCACATTAGTCGCAAGTGATTTTAAATAGCTTTCTTTCCTGCAAAAATTACACTTTTTGCAGGGACAGTTCTAAGCACAGGAAACATGCGCCCCTTTACATGCATACTATAGACACCCCCCAGGTACGAAATTTAAAGGAATATTACACTTTTATTGTTTCAATTTAAGCATTATTAAAATCACTGCTCCTGAAAAAACGTCCATTTTTAAAAAAAAAAATTTGCATTGATACATGTCCCCTGGGGCAGGACCCAGGTCCCCAACACTTTTTATGACAATAACATGCATATTAGCCTTTAAAATTAGCACTTTTGATTTTGAACGTTCGCATCCATTATAACTAATAGGGTTCTAAAGCTCGCACGGACTTTAGGTCCGTTCGCGGGTTCTGGTGCGAGCCGAACGGGGGAGTGTTCGGCTCATCCCTACTTGTGAGGACCTGATCATGAGGACTGGAGACTTCTGGGACAACAGACTGACAAGCATATAGGATCAGACCTCTTGCATGCCCAGTGCGGAGAGCTAAATCGCCTGTGCTTATCTCTACTTGACACAATTAATACAATTGAGCCTGCTTTTTGTTCAGTACCCCATCAGCCATCCACTACACACTTTTAAAGGGGCAGCTACATGTACACCACCTTCAAGAAGGGCCCCAATGAAAGCCAGCCAACACTGAAATTTAGCCAGCCTTTGCAATCACCTCCAGGGGTAACCATTCATCAGTAATGTATATACACATTCACTATTGAGGCTATAGGCATAGTGTGCACATGAAGACCCTTTTATGTTATAACTTAGTTGAATGTTGCTATAGTTCAGTTGATCACCATCTTATGGGTTGATGTTCACGGTACCTAGTACAGCATCCTTGAATCTGTTAATTTGCCTGTGAATACTACATCCATTTAGTCTACCAGTTGCTTATGGCCTATTTTCTGTGTACTGTTATAGATTTGTAGCATACTAACGCTAAGTTAACCAGGCATGTCAGTGGGGACTGAGCAGCTTAAAGAGTTGTAGCAGCACCCATCATCACCAGCGGCTCCTGCAGGGGTAAACTCTACATTCTCATTTTGTGATATATTGTGTTGAGATTTTTTTTTGTTTGAGGTCTTGAAGTTGGGAGTTTTGTGATGTATTCAATTACACTTAGACAAAACAAAGTATATACAAGCAGCAAGTTAAAGTGGGATCTGGAAATTAAACCAATACAAAATACTATTATTATTATGCAGGATTTATATAGCGTAAACAGATTGTGCAGTGCTTTACAATATAAAGGGAGATAGTATAGTTTCAATACAATTCAATAAAAGAGGGTTAGGAGGGGCCTACTTATGAGAACATACAATCCAATAAGGTGGGGCAATTGGTATAAAAGGTAATAAATGTGAGGGATGAGCTTATGGAGAAGATAAAAGTACAGTTGTTAAGTGGAGACAGGATAGGCTTCCCTGAAAAGATGAGTTTTCAAGGATTGCCTTAAGGTGGACAGAGTAGAAAATAGCTGGACAGATTGGGATAGAGAGTTGCTGAGGATGGGAGATGCTCTAGAGAAGTCCTACAGGCAAGAAGGAGACAATGGAGCTAGAGATAAGGAGGTCTTGGGAGTAGTGGAGAGGACCATTTGGGTGATATTTCTGAGACAAGATTGGTGATGTAGCTTGAGGCAGAGTTGTTAAAAATGTTGTACCTTGTTAGTATTTTAAATGTTATTCAGTGGGCAATCAGAAGTCAGTAGAGTGATTGGCAGACATGGGTGGTGGACACTGAGCAGTTTGTAAGGTGGATGAATAATAAAGATAGTCAGAGAAGGTAAGACAGGAAGTTAAAAACCATACCACAAATTTGGTATCCACTGTTTCTAGTTTGGGTTGGAACGTCTCCTTGCTAGACAGGCTGCTTGCAGAATAATAATCTGGAGACAAGAAGGAAATGGTAGAAGATTATTAAAATGGCTTTAAAAGAGAAGTGTGGGAATGGTAAAAAAAAAAACACACATAGTGGCGACCCACAGCCACCCACCCCCCAGTCAGTCGGTCGGGTTACCCGCTCCTTTCCCCACCCCAGTCGGTCGGTCACCAGCCCCGCAATTACCCCATCCATGGCGTGGGCATCGCTTCCTTCTGGGGGAAGGGCAGCGGCTTCCACTGCGTTTCCTCAGCAAGCATCACTGCGGCTTCCGCCATGCGTCTCCTCCCTCCTCCTCCTCCTAGGCCAATAGGATTGCTTCTCCTTTCAGGCCTATCGGGAAACAGGTTTCAAGACCCACTTCCTGATTGACCGGGAGGATAATCGGTGTATCAATAGCGAATATGCATTCACACAACTGGGTGGGCTCGGGGCACAGGGCACTGCGCTCCCCGAGCCCACCTTTTTTTGAAGCCTATTAGAGCCTCTGACTCTAATCACGTGCTTAAAA
This sequence comes from Lithobates sylvaticus, assembly GCA_028564925.1. Lineage (NCBI taxonomy): Eukaryota > Metazoa > Chordata > Amphibia > Anura > Ranidae > Lithobates > Lithobates sylvaticus. The sequence continues at coordinate 64,880,450 of CM053029.1, forward strand.
AAATAAATAAAAAAAATCCTGATTGGAATCCATTCTTTCGGCACCCCACATTAGATTAGGGGGCCAGACGCTTGGATAGGGGGGATGGCGCCCCTGCACCCCTTATGGACGGCTGCCACTGCTCACCTCCCTGCTTCAGCATCACTATGCTGCTGCAGCTGTCCCCCATCAGTTCTATGCCTAAAACTGAGTGATCACATGCCCTCTGATCATCTTTATTGAGCTGTCTGCTCTGCCCCTCAAAGTGCTCACTGGAGCGCTGAGGTGGGAACAAGACAGGAGCAACTGACTTAGGCTATCAGCTGGGTGGATCTCAACATTATTGTCGGGCTGATTCCACAGCCTGGATCAGCTCTGTGCTTTAGCCTGCTGTCGGATGAATCGGTCACAGGTGAGCACAAAAAAAGCTTTGGCCATACTTCTCTTTTGACAAAAAATGGTATATAGTGAAATATTGATTAAGAAGAAACATATTTTTTATATCAATGTTTTGTTTATAATAAACGTGACTTGATATAAAAAAAAAGGTAAGGGGGAGCTGGTGATATCACTATGATCGAATAGGAAGTGAGGTGTTATCTTTCAAGAGCCAGTATATCCACATTTACCTGTACAGGCGGTCCCCGGGTTACAAACAAGAAAGGGTCTGTAGGTTTGTTCTTAACCACTTCCCGACCGGCACACACAGATATACGTCGGCAGAATGGCACGTACAGGCAGGAGGGCGTATATATAAGTCCCTCCTTTAGCCTGTCCGTGCCATCGGGAGCGCGCCGGTCGGGACCCCCGTGAGTCCGGTCGCGGTCCCCGCGGACTCGATCGCTGCGGGGACACCCGCGATCGTCTCACGGGAAGGCTAAATGGGGAGATGCCGAGATAAACAGCATCTCCCCGTTCTGCCTAGCAACTAGTGACGCCGATCTCTGCTCCCTGTGATTGGAGCAGAGATCAGCATTCACTAGCTGACAGCCACGCCCCCCCACAGTAAGAAACACACCCCTAAGCATACTTAACCCTTACACTGCACCCTTGTGGTTAACCCCTTCACTGCCAGTGTCATTTATACAGGAATCAATGCATTTAAATAGCATTGATTGCTGTATAAATGACAATGGTCCCAAAAATGTGTCAAAAATGTCCGATGTGTCTGCCATAATGTCGCAGTCACGAAGAAAATCGCAGATCGCCGCCATTACTAATAAAAAAAAAATTATTAATAAAAATGCTATAAAAACTATCCCCTATCTTGTAAACGCTATAACTTCTGCGCAAACCGATCAATAATCGCTTATTGCGATTTTTTTTCCAAAAATATGTAGAAGAATACGTATCGGCCTAAACTGAGGAAAAAATATGTTTTTTTATATATTTTTGGGGGATATTTATTATAGCAAAAAGTAAAAAATAATGCATTTTTTTCAAAATTGTCGCTCTATTTTTGTTTATAGCGCAAAAAATAAAAACCGCAGGGGCGATCAAATACCACCAAAAGAAAGCTCTATTTGTGGGAAAAAAAGGACGTCAATTTTGTTTGGGAGCCACGTCGCACGGCCGCGCAATTGTCAGTTAAAGTGATGCAGTGCCGAATCGCAAAAAGGGGCCTGGTCCTTTGGCTGCAAATTGGTCCGGTCTGAAAGTGGTTAAGTTGAATCTGTTTGTAAGTTAGAGCAGGTCCATTTTTAAGTGTAGCTCCAGCCAAAAAAAAAATGATTTTTAAGCTTTTTGGATAGCATAGGGAGGGGTAAACACCCCTGTAAGGTTTGCTTTGCTGTCTGTGCCCCTGTTCAGAAGATTTAACCTCACTTTCTGTCCCAATGACCATTGGATTTTGAAAAATTGGGGTTGTTGTGGAAACAAAGATTGGTGATAAAGCTTCAGTGGAGGAGACACCTTTTTCCCATAATAATTCTTACAGGAGTGAATTTGTTTTCCTAGGGGTAGATTTTCTCTCACTTCCTGTTGTCAGTGTTTGTAAGTAGAAGTCGTTTGTAACTCGGAAGTTTGTAAGTAGGTGACCACATGTTAATGCTTTTACCTGTAGCACACCAGTGTTAGTGCACTGAAATGTGTCGGCATGAAATGTTTTTTTTTAAGTAAAGATTGTGTTTTGATACAGAGATGAACTATGGGCAAATACCTTTTCTTTTTGAGAAAATATTAAAAAAAAAGTGGAGTTTATCCAGTCCCATCCATGCAATCTGGATTTGACAACAGTAGAGAAGCATCACAGAAGGGGGCCCCACCGTGAGTGGAAGGAGAAGAGTGAAAGCAAGATTGACCCCATTCTTAAAGGGGGTGGCATGCTATTGACCTATTATAACCTATAGGTCAAACAAAGAAGGTGAGAGGTCTCACCCTCCTTCTGCAGGGTGATACAGACAGAAGAGAGCTATGAGTCTGTCCTCCTCCTGCAGGGTGATACAGACAGAAGGGGGCTATGAGTCTGTCCTCCTCCTGGAGGGTGATACAGACAGAAGTGAGCTTCTACTCTGTCCCTCCTACAGGTTGACACATGAGCAGTAGCTATTCAGCTGTTGCTCCTATTATTAAGGTTAATTAAGCTTTGAGATGAAATATGAAATAACCATGCAATGCTTACCAATCCCATCTGAGTCTATATTTAGGTTTAGATTGGATATCCCATTTTGAGCAGTCCACTGATCATCAATATCATAACCCCATAAATCTTCACTATTATCTCTGAAGAAGTCATCCCTGGAAACATATGATGCAAACACACCAATTATAAAACATCAAAATGTATCCCTATTACATACAATTCTTTATAATTTTTAAAATAAAAAAACACAATCTGTCGCACTGCTTTACACACATAGAATCCAAAGTTAAGGCCAAAGTTAAGGCCATGGTGATACATGGAGTGAATTTCAGCCGATTTTGGATGAATGTCTGAAATCTGATCTAATCAGATGCAGCCACTGTTTGGGTACTCTGACAGCTGTGAGTGCTGACTGTCAGAATACAAAAAATGGCAGTGCAGTTTCCTCCATCCACATGGTTTAGCAGGTTTCTCTCATTGAGCCTGCAAGCATAAAAGTATGTACAGTCAGCTAGTGATCTACTAATGTGGCCCCATAGCTGTGCTTAAAAGAGAAGTATGGGAGTTTATTTTTATTTTTGAATCATACTTACCTAAGTGAATGCAGCATGGGCCTGGGCAGGAAGGGGGTGAAAGCACCCTGTAGGCAAGTGGTTAAGGTGTCCTGGCAAGCAGGGTGATGCAAAGTATGCTTGTGAAGTTCTGGTAAACAGGAGGAACCCTGTCACTGCTCAGCAAAGAGTAAGTGTAGCACAAAGTCCTACAGGTTTAGTTGGGGGGACAAGACAATGGTGTCTGCATGCAGTGTCCCTTGTTATTAGAGGTTGGACAAGTATCCACTTCCAAGCAACCTCCCATATTGAAGAGTGGCATGAGGGTTCTGCAGCAGACCTCTGTGGATGTGATGAGAGCGGCCTCCTGGCTGCTGAAGAGCAGCTAGAAGTGGCTATTACTATTACACCTGCTCGCAATGACTCTCCTTCTTCAAGCACAGGCTGCTACTCGGCTGCAGCATAGCCTGGCACTGAGTCACTGCTTGCAGATCCAGGCCGTGGTCCCAAGAGAGCAAGAGCGATTCTGTCGCCACACAGGCTTTTTAAAACCTCTCCCAGAATTCTGTTCTGAGTATAGAACTTTGGCTCTTTGGACTACATGTCCCAAGATGACTCACTCCATTCTTAGTTCTCATTCACCCTGACTGCAGGATGTGCTGACATAGAGTCCAGGATGGGCACTAGAATTAAACAGCCCCACTCAATCAACAGTGTAAAGTGTCTATTGACATATGCAGACAATATTAGCCAGCTAATGGCTACACTGAGAAGAAAACCGTGTTGCCGGAAATTTTTCAGGGAGCTCTACAGAGCACTAATGTGGGAACATACTAGTAAAGGGACTGTAATGCCATCTTTAGCAGTCTTTTGCAACATGCTGTAGGCTTATCATTGTCACCTTTAGCATGTCCCCGATATCCAACCATACCTCTAGCATGTCTGCAGTCTCTGACCATTTCCTGTAGCATGTCTGAAGTCTCTGACCATCTCTGGTAGCATGCCTGTAGTCTCTGACCATTTCCTGTAGCATGTCTGCAGTCTCTGATCATCTCTTTAGCACATCTGAAGTCTGTGACCATCTCATGTAGCATGTCTAAAGTCTCTGACCATTTCCTGTAGCATGTCTGCAGTCTCTGACCATCTCCTGTAGTATGTATGCAGTATCTAACAGTTGACTGTGGCATTGCACACACACTAAATGTATGTGAGCCCTTTGATAATGGCTTGGGCTGCTCTAGAGATTTTTATATAAAGTAAGTTCATCACTATTGCCATAAAAATGTCAGTTCACAGCTTTTTGCGGTACTTACCCATTCTTCTTCTTTTTTTCTCTGACCAGGAAAAACGATACCGTGATAATAACAATGAACAGGACAGCAAGGGAAACTCCTACCCCTCCGTACACTCCAGCTTTTAAAACTTTTCCTGTGCAGCTTGAACCTGTATACATGTAGATATCTGTCCTTGGACACCTGTGTGGATAAAGAATATATCAACCATCCTAGTACCAGCATGTTTCACCCCCTTCATTAGCAAGCAATTTTTCAGTTTTCAGAGCTGTGATTGTTTGACTGGCAATTATTTGGGTATGCAACACTGTGCTCAAATTCATTTTTAAATAATTTTTTGAGACAGAGGTTTGTTTAAAAAATGTATAACCTTTGTATTTTTTCATTTTTTACTAGATAAAGGAAAAAAGTGCACTCACACGCAGAATCAGGCCCCGACCGCTACAACCCTGGCAAACTGACAGCACTAGAAATCTCAACAGACATTGCCGTGCTCTTGAACGACTGTGGCGTAAAGCCAAATGCCTACAAGACTTCACCCTATATAAATCTGCCCTTCTAAAATACAATTCCGGCCTCCATGCTACCAAACAAACCTACTTTGTCTTTCTTATTAATACCTTGTCATCCAGTCCCCGTTGGCTCTTTTTAACCTTTAACTCTCTGCTTTGTTCCCCACCCCCTCTACCCACTAACTCACTCACTGCCCAAGAGATTGCCAATCACTTCAAAGAGAAGATTGATGCAATTCGTGAAGATACCGCCACTGTGCGTACATCTTCCCCACCCAACATACCTTGCCTAACAGCACTTTCAACACTCTCCTCTTTTGAATTGGCTACTATTGAAGAGGTTACAAAACTTTTCTCAGATGCCCACCTAACCAATTGTCCCTTGGATCCTGTTCCCTCACAACTACTATGTTCACCCTCTTTTTCTATCCTATGCTCCCTCACTCACATCTTCAATCTCTCCCTCTCTAGTGGCACCTTCCCCTCCCCTCTAAAACATGCACAGATCACTCTCATACTTAAAAAGCCCTCCCTGGACCCCACCAACCTGAACAACTTAAGGCCCATCTCATTGCTCCCATTCACCTCTAAACTTCTAGAACGCTTAGTCTACAACCGTCTTAGCTCTTACCTCAGTGAAAATAACCTTCTTGACCCCTTACAGTCTGGCTTTCGCTCGCAGAACTCCACGGAAACTGCCTTACTAAAACTCACTAACAATTTACTAACTGCTAAAACCAACAGACAGTAGGAGTCTTCCATACTCCTACTTGACCTCTCTGCAGCCTTTGATACTGTTGACCACCCGCTCCTTCTCAATAAACTACATTGCTTTGGCCTCCAAGATTCTGCTCTATCCTGGTTCTCTGCCTATCTATCACAGTGCTCCTTCAGTGTTACCTACAACTCTGTCTCCTCCTCTCCCTTGACCCTTTCTGTGGGGGTCCCCCAAGGCTCTGTTCTTGGACCCCTTCTCTTCTCTATCTACACCTCCTCCCTTGGTCACTTGATAACCGCCCATGGCTTCCAATACCACTTATACACCGATGACACCCAAATCTGTCTGTCTACTCCTCACCTCACTCCTTCAGTCTCCTCTCGCATTACTAACTGACATCTCAGCATGGATGTCGCACCACTTCCTTAAACTAAATCTCCCTAAAACTGAGTTACTAATATTCCCCCCCCGCCCGTGCCCCCCTCCATGACTTTACCATCAACATCAACAATGCAACCATCAGTCCCTCCCCTCACACTAGGGTACTCAGTGTAATCCTAGACTCTGACTTGTCATTTCAGCCTCAAGTCCAATCGTTGTCAAAAGTTTGTAGAATTCACCTCCGTAACATCTCTAAAATTTGCCCCTTTTTAACAAATGAAACCACCAAGCTCCTCATTCACTCCCTCGTTATCTCTCGCCTTGACTATTGCAACTCCCTTCTCACTGGCCTGCCTCTCCATAGGCTATCCCCTCTTCAGTCTATAATGAATGCTGCTGCCAGACTTATCCATCTTACCAACCATTCAGTGTCTGCCAACCCTCTCCTCCAATTCCTACACTGGCTCCCAATAGCCCAGCAAATTAAATTCAAAATACTAACCACAACATACAAAGCCATTCACAACTCTCCCCCAAGCTATTTTACCAAACTTGTCTCCAAACATATCCCAAACAGTCCTCTCCGCTCTTCTCAAGACCTCCTACTGTCAAACTTTCTTGTCTCCTCCTCCCATGCTCGTCTCCGGGATTTCTCCAGAGCCTCTCCCATGCTCTGGAACTCACTACCTCCACCTGTCCGGCTATCCCCTACTCTGCTACTTTCAGGCGATCCCTGAAAACTCATGTCTTGAGGTAAGCCTATCACAACTAATCTTTTACCACTTCCATCAGCTCATTCCCCACAGTTACAACCTTTTGTACCACCTCCCCCACCCTATTAGATTGTAAGCTCTTCTGAGCAGGGCCCTCTTAATCCTCTTGTATTTTATTGTATTATAACTGTATTGTCTCCCTTTTTTATATAGTAAATCGCTGGATAAACTGTTGGTGCAATATAAATCCTGTAATAATAATAATAATAATAATTGTAAAAAATAAAGGCCATTTTTTGTAAAGTGGAAACCACAAGTTGATCTCATTTAGACATGTGCACTGCGGAAAAAATAAGTTTGTTTTCGCTTCATTCGTTTTTTTTTGTTATTTTGTTTTTTGGGTCATTCGTTAATATTATGATCGAAATTCGTTATTTCGAATAAATTTGTAACTTCAAAAAAATTTGAATTTGTTAAATTCCATTTGTTTAGATGCTGTATTCGTTATTTTGATCATTTGTAAAAAATCTGATAATGCTAAAATCTTAAAATTAATAAATCTGAAAATAAAAAATCAGTAAATAAGAACGAAAATCCGAAAATGTGAAAGAACGAAAATCCAAACATTTTCATTCTGAAAATAAGAATTATAATCTTTAAATTCGAAAGAACGAAAATCCGAAAATTCTAAAATCTGAAAATCGACTAACAATAACTATTAAATTATAGGTATTGGAATTTCCTTTCAAATTCGGCTGTTCATGAACGTAACGAATATGAATTTATCCTGAGTTACAAATTATCCAAAGTAACGAATGCCGCATCTAAACGAATGGAATGTAACAAATTAATAATCATTAATAATAATTTATTTATTATTATTTATATTTTTACGCTGCATTCGTTTAGATGTAACATTCGCTATTTTGGAGAACTTGTAACTTTGGATAGATTCGTATTCGTTACGTTAACTAACAGCCAAATTTGAAAGGAAATTCCAATACCTATAATTTATTAGTTAGTACGGTAATAGTTATTATTAGTTAGTTATTATTTTGTTCTGTTGAATTTTTGGATTTTTGTTCTAATTTTCAAATTTTCAAATTTTCATATTTTTACATTTTCGTATTTTCGCATTTCAGATTTTCGTTCATTTGAATTTCTGGATTTTCACATTTCGGATTTACGTTCTGTGAAATTTTCACATTTTTAGATTTTTGTAAAAGTTCATCAAACAGGTTTTTGTTAATTTGAATATTTCCGAATTAAAGAATTTGTCGAATTTCGTTGAAAAACAAATGCGAAGCGAAACCAATTGCCCATGTCTAATCTCATTTGCCACAATTTTTTGAAAATGAAGATAAGTCCAATTAGTACCATGTAAAGGAAGCAGAAAAGGCCTCCAAAGTGTAACTTTCTATTGAAAAAAAGCATGAAAACAATCTAACATTACACTGTGATGAGTAGAACATGTACAAGATTTACTTAATCAAGCCTCTATGCTGTAAGCATTCAACTTCAATGGTAATCCTAGTAAACCTGAGTATATAACAGGAAAAAAAAGTATAAACGTTCAACCCCATCTCTGGGTATTAGAAGGTCCTCCCTGAGAACTGAGTATGAAAAATGATAATGGAACTAAATCTCAGGGACGTACAGAGCCAAGGTTTATTGAGGAAAACATTAATCTAGATATGAAACAGGTACTATTGGCCAGGCGTTTGAGCCCATTTGATGGTGCACTTAGGTGTCATTAGGGTCCTTCTCTTCAGTGAAATGGTTAGCAAGTGAGAAGATATGAACAAGCAAAGATGCATCAACTTCAGTGTTCCTCTTTATGTCCTCCTGGTCAGTATGATAGTTACTAATATTAGGCTAGGAATTTAAACTTGAAGAAAGGAGTAACTGTCCTTGAGTGGAAAAATCTCTCTTGCAACTGGTAGAATGTCTCCTCCCCTGAGTACAGCAACTATTTTGTAATCCAACTGGGTGCAGAAACTAGTAACATGGACGCACAATTCTTTAGCATTGGGACAAGCGCTGGTGATGATAATCTGGCTCCTATTTAACAGAACTGCTGTAGTTCCTGAATTATTGTATCCCAGGTGGTAATAGCCTTCCTTCTAATAGGGATGTAAACTCAATTCCTTTTCTACATTCCACACGTGTCCCATGTGTATCAGACAGTCTAAACTTCTGTCAGGAAATGTCTGCATGGAGGGACACTTCCCTGGACTCTGAGTTATCTACTGTGTGGGTAACAGGCAAACAGTTCAGCAAAGCATTTGATACAGTTCCCCATAAACATTTACTGTACAAAATAAGGTCCGTTGGCTGGACTCTAGGGTGAGTACATGGACTGAAAACTGGCTACAATGTGAGTTCAGAGGATGGTAATAAATGGGGAATACTCGGAATGGTCTGGGGTGGAAAGTGGTGTCCCCCAGGGTTCTGTCCTGAGACCAATCCTATTTAATTTATTCATAAACGATCTGGAAGATGGGATAAACAGCTCAATCTCAGTATTTGTGGACAATACTAAGCTAAGCAGGGCAATAACTTCTCTGCAGGATGTGGAGACCTTGCAAGAAGATCTGAACAAAATAATGGGGTGGGCAACTACATGGCAAATGAGGTTTAATTTAGAAAAATGTAAAATAATGCATTTGGGTGGCAAAAATCAGAATGCAATCTACTCACTAGGGGGGAACCTCTGGGGGAATCTAGGATAGAAAAGGACCTGGGGTTCCTAGTAGATGATAGGCTCAGCAATGGCATGCAAAGTCAAGCTGTGGCAAGCAAAGCAAACAGAATATTGGCATGTATTAAAAAGGGGATTAACTCCAGAGATAAAATTATAATTCTCCCACTCTATAAGACTCTTGTCCGACCGCACCTGGAGTATGCTGTCCAGTTCTGGACACCAGTCCTCAGGAAGGATGTACTGGAACTGGAGCGAGTGCAAAGAAGGGCATCTAAGCTAATAAAGGGTCTGGAGGATATTAGTTATGAGGAAAGGTTGCGAGCACTGAACTTGTTCTCTCTGGAGAGGAGACGCTTGAGAGGGGATATGATTTCAATATACGAATACCGTACTGGTGACCCCACAGTAGGAATAAAGCTTTTCCGAGAAAGGGAATTTTATAGAACACGCGGCCATTCACTAAAATTAGAAGAAAAGCGAATTTGGTCTTTTGGTGCAAGTACTGTATTATGTATTGTTTCTGTTATAAGAAATTGTTATGTTCAGTTTGTTAATAAATGGCCAACCTGGCCAAATTTTCTCTAGATCAGTGTCATTCGTTATTTGTTCATAGTTACATGTGTGGGAGGTTTAGATTAGAATTATGTATGGTGGTTATACATCTGTGGTACCCTAATCATGGTTCTGTACTGTATGTCAGCAGTTGGGCAGCAGCCTCCAGTATGATGGCTCTAAAGGACCTCTGCAGGCTCCGGCCTATCGATGTCTCGGGGCCCTGTCACCTCCGCTCCACGAGGCAAGGTGTTACATAGAGTACTGAGCAAAAGTTTTAGACACTTGTGAGAAATGCTATAAAGCAGGGGCAGGCACATGAAAAACAGACTATTGTGGAGGGTGGAACTTAATTCTTCTCACTATTAGTTTTGGACCTGGGAAGGTCCATAAATATATAAACATATAGAAAACAAACAACTGGTGTTAGGAATTTTAGGTACAACTACTCATGAAATATGTCTCTTTCAGATAGGTGGTCAAGGAGGGGTAATAATGGGTGGCTGAGCCGCAGTGAATGGTATTGCGGAGTGGTAGTGCAGGATTATAGGGGTAAATCAGGTGGTAAGGAGGTGATATAACACCTCCTCGCCGCCTGTGAAATGCCCTCTGAAAAGCACTGTGACTGAAAGAAGCAAGCCAGAGATCAGTACAGTGGAGATTTCTGCAGATCCTGACCTGGAGTGAAGAACAGGTGCATAGCTCCTAGGGTCTGCAGTGTGCAGGCACCTGACGACGTCATCTGATGATGAAATGTGTATGGAGGAGCTGGAGACGTATGACGCTTGTGTATGCCGGGACGCAGCGGCTATTTTGCTGGTTGGGAATGTTGTTTATATACTGAGACAAGCGTGTTTTAACTACTTTTATGTGTGAGTAATACTTTTTATCTCACAAATGAACTCTATTGAGGTTCTGCACCATGAGTAGTGTCTCTTTTGTCCCTCTATGTTGTTACTCGAGATTTGGAGGATACAATTGGATTATCTGTTAATCCACAAAGATTGACCCTATACTTGCTATAATGCTGCCCAATGCGTCTTTGACCTATCTAATGCCCCGTACACATGGTCGGAAATTCAGACGGAAAATGTCCGATCGGACCATGTTGTCGGAAAATCGAGCCGTGTGTGGGCTCCATCAGACTTTTTCCGTCGGAATTTCTGACGGAAAAAAAATTGAGATCCTGCTCTCAAATTTTCCGATAACAAAGTCGACGATAGTGTGTAGAGAATTCCAACGGACAAAGTACCACGCATGCTCAGATCAAATTACGAGACCAAAGCTATTGGCTACTAGCCTCTACGTAGTTCCGTCGTACGCAACGAACGTCACCACGTTCAGAATGATCGGATTTTCCGACAACTTTGTCTGACCGTGTGTAGGCAACACCAGTGTCGGACAAAATCCGTCTGAAAATATCTGATGGATTTTGTGGTAAGTTGTAGGCTTAGCAATGAACACATATGTATAAAGAGGGGAATTTTTGTATAGCATGCCACATCCTATATATAAATGAAAAAAGTGGGGGTTCCCCTAAGGGTTTGGACTTTTAAGGCATGCTCAATGTGTGACCCCAGACAAAACGTAAGATGATATGTATTAGAAAAATGTTTATTACAAAAATATGAATAAAAGAGGAAAATTTGTTTTGACAATGTTACAATAAAAAACTTTGTGGAAATGTTTGAACAATATTGGATTTAAAGAATACAATGTATTACATCAATGTATGTTGTAGGCGTTGACTCAAACCTGACGCGTTTCGGAGGTTTATTTAAACAACTTTTCTCCTTCTTCAGAGGTAGGAGCACAACAATCCTAATATCGTTTCCAAAGATATTCCAATATGATTAAAAACAATGGCTGGGAGGAGGAGCTTCTTATTCTGGACTTTCTTAGAAGATATGATTTAATCAAGAATTTGTATCCATATATTGGATTTGATGGTTCACCGGGATTTGTATCTGTGTCTCCGGTGGTTGAAGTCCCTGGACTAATTGTCCTGGCGTGATAGCGACAGGGGGCGTCTGTGAGACACACTGAGGTCGGGTATAATGGCCCTGTATCCTGTGTTTTTAAATGAATCTTCGTCGGGTTAGGCTGGTACTTTTAGTGTCATAAGTGGTTCGATAGGTTCATCTATTTGTTTAAGATCCGCTCGTCTCCTCCTCAGATTGGCAGTTGCCAATCTGAGGAGGAGACGAGCGGATCTTAAACAAATAGATGAACCTATCGAACCACTTATGACACTAAAAGTACCAGCCTAACCCGACGAAGATTCATTTAAAAACACAGGATACAGGGCCATTATACCCGACCTCAGTGTGTCTCACAGACGCCCCTTGTCGCTATCACGCCAGGACAATCAGTCCAGGGACTTCAACCACCGGAGACACAGATACAAATCCCGGTGAACCATCAAATCCAATATATGGATACAAATTCTTGATTAAATCACATCTTCTAAGAAAGTCCAGAATAAGAAGCTCCTCCTCCCAGCCATTGTTTTTAATCATATTGGAATATCTTTGGAAACGATATTAGGATTGTTGTGCTCCTACCTCTGAAGAAGGAGAAAAGTTGTTTAAATAAACCTCCGAAACGCGTCAGGTTTGAGTCAACGCCTACAACATACATTGATGTAATACATTGTATTCTTTAAATCCAATATTGTTCAAACATTTCCACAAAGTTTTTTATTGTAACATTGTCAAAACAAAAATTTTCCTCTTTTATTTATATTTTTGTAATAAATATTTTTCTAATACATATTATCTTACGTTTTGTCTGGGGTCACACATTGAGCATGCCTTAAAAGTCCAAACCCTTAGGGGAACCCCCACTTTTTTCATGGATTTTGTGGTGGGAATTTCCGACCGTGTGTACGGGGCATTAGAGGGTAAGAGGCAGTGTGATTGGGTGTCGGTGGTGGATTCCTCACATGTGTGCTTTTTAACTGCACTTTACTACAGAAGCTGTTTTTAAGGATATTTCCTGAGAACTTTCTCTATGGACTATCATAATATTTAATTCATGTTTAAGCGCTGCACCTTTACCCCTTTACTAATAGAGGAAGAACTTAGCAAAGAGTAGCAAAGTGGTGGGAGAACGTTGGAACTTCTCTAAAGTCAGCCAGAGATGGTATGAATCTTGGCCGATTCAGCAGGGATAAAATTTGAACCATCTATGGGCAATCTGAATGTACCCAAGTCAATCCATCAATCAACTTGGGTACAAACAGCATGCTGGATTTTTACATGCGATTTTTGCCAGCGGCTATAAATTATTTGATTTTCAACCAGTCAGTGTTGATGGTGGAATCCCCTCCGCAGCGCTATTGTGTTCTGCCTGCAGGGGGAGGGGTAGGCACGGAGAGTCTTCCTGGCCGGGAGAACACTCTGATTACTGCTAGCAGCTATAGTCGCTGGCAATGATCGCATGCCAAAAATCTGACTAGCTGGTTGTATAGAAGTGGATCTATGAATTGTAAATTTGTTGTTTTACAAGATGGCACAGCAAAAGTAACTACCGTTCAGGCTGGTCCTGTCTGATTAAACCCTCAATAATATAACATGTTATATAATTTTTTGTTCTGGCCATAATAAATAAATACAAAACCACATTACATTCTCTTTAAAACTAAATTAGAGACCATCATACTTACAAGCACTGTGGACCAACAGCTTTCTGAATCACACATTTTCCATCATTACAAGACGTAGGCTGTGCATAGGCCGGATCACAAAATGACATACAGGTCAGTCCATCTACAGTGATTGTTTCTACATAGAACTCTTTATATCCAGATTCGATAATACTACATACTGGGAAAAAAGAGAAAGTATAACTTCAATTCAGTCGTCACGCTGTATGATTTAAAAGCCATTTGTCTACTAAAAGAAAATGTATTTACCTTGAGGTTTAGGAACTTCATTTTCTGTGATGTTAACATAATTTTTATCAAAATACAGACAATGAGAAGCTGCATGGAAGAAAAAAAAAAGATGGAGTTTGATGGAACAGAAAATGGTTTAACTTCTGGCAGAATTTAGGATTTCTTGGCCATTTTTTAGAGAATATGAATGATAACACAAAAACCTTTCTTTCACTCATGGTTAGTGTTTGGCTGAAGGCATTTATTATCAACTGTGTTTACTCTTTTTAAATCATATTGACAAAATAGACTACCCAAATGATCCTGATCAAAAGTTTACATACCCCAGTTTCTTAATACTGTGTATTGCCCCTTTAACATCAATGACAGCTTGAAGTCTTTTGTGGTATTTGTGGATGAGGCTCTTAATCTTCTCAGATAGTAAAGCTGCTCATTCCTCTTGGCAAAAAGCCTCCAGTTCCTGTAAATTCTTGGGCTGTCTTGCATGAACGGCACGTTTGAGATCTCCCCAGAGTGGCTCAATAATATTGAGGTCAGGAGACTGAGATGGCCACTCCAGAACCTTCACTTTATTCTGCTGTAACCAATGACAGGTCAACTTGGCTTTGTGTTTTGGATCATTGTCATGTTGAAATGTCCAAGTACGTCCCATGCTCAGCTTCCTGGCTGATGAATGCAAATGTTCCTCCAGTATTTTTTGATAACATACTGCATTCATCTTGCCATCAATTTTGACCACATTTCCTGTGCCTTTGTAGCTCATACATCCCCAAAACATCAGTGATCCACCTCCGTGTTTCATAGCAGGAATGGTGTACCTTTCATCGTAGGCCTTGTTGACTCCTCTCCAAATGAAGCGTTTATAGTTGTGACCATAAAGGTAAATTTTGGTCTCATTACTCCAAATGACATTGTGCCAGAAGGTTTGAGGCTTGTCTCTGTGCTGTTTGGCATATTGTAAGTGGGATACTTTGTGGCATTTGCGTAGTAATGTCTTTCTCTGGCGACTGGACCATGCAGCCCATCTTTCTTCTCCTTATTGTGCATCTTAAAACAGCCACACCACATGTTTCCAGAGAGTCCTGTATTTCACCTGAAGTTATTTGTGGGTTTTTCTTTGCATCCCAAACAATTTTCCTGGAAGTTGTGGCTGAAATTTTAGTTGGTCTACCTGACCATGGTTTGTTTTCAACAGAACCCCTCATTTTCCACTTCTTGATTAGAGTTTGAACACTGCTGATTGGCATTTTCAATTCCTTGGATATCTTTTTATATCCCTTTCCTGTTTTATACAGTTCAACTACCTTTTCCCGCAGATCCTTTGACAATTCTTTTGCTTTCCCCATGACTCAGAATCCAAAAAACGTCAGTGCAGTACTGGATGAAAGATGCAAGGGTCTGTCAGGAGTCCAGAAACTCATTGACCTTTTATACACACACTCTAATTACCGTATATACTCGAGTATAAGCCGAGTTTTTCAGCACATTTTTTTGTGCTGAAAATGCCCCCCCCCCCCCGGCTTATACTGGAGTCAAGCACTTTTTTGCAGCAGAGAATGACATTTTGCGACCCGACTTTGGGGCCCCAGTATCTCGGGGGCCACTTGGTGCTAGGAACTTTATCTTTGGATATGTTGTAGTGCTAGTTCCACTGGGTTTGCACACCAAATTCCTAGCCCCAAGTGACCCCGAGATACAGGGTCCCAAAGTCGGTCAATTGTGTCCATCTGTAGCAATGTAATTTCAGGACCCTTTGTATCCAGAGACCCCAAATTTTGTCTGCAGCTAGGGGGCATTTAGGAACCCTTAACTACCAAGTTTGAAGTTCGGGGGATCTATGGCTGCAAATGGGCACAGTGACACTGCAAATGGGCATTGTTGACCCTCTTTTCCACTTACAGAAGCTGCACATTTCTTACCCTAGGCTTATACTCAAGTCAATACGTTTTCCCATTTTTTTGGGGGTAAAAT
Source organism: Lithobates sylvaticus (assembly GCA_028564925.1). NCBI lineage: Eukaryota > Metazoa > Chordata > Amphibia > Anura > Ranidae > Lithobates > Lithobates sylvaticus. Next base: position 64,896,302 of record CM053029.1, read on the forward strand.
TATGTGCCTCAGCTTATATTCGGGTCGGCTTATACTCGAGTATATACGGTACAAGCAAACAGATCACAGGTGAGGATGGTTACCTTTAATAGCCATTCAACACCTTTGTGTCAACTTGTGTGCATGTTATCAGACCAAAATCACCAGGGTATGTAAACTTTTGATCAGGGTCATTTGGGTAGTTTCTGTTGTGATTATGATTTAAAAAGAGTAAACACAGTTGATTGATAATAAATGACTTCAGCCAAACACTAACCATGAGTGAAAGAAATGTTTTTGTGTTATCATTCATAGTCTCTGAAAAATGGCCAAGAAATCATAAATTATGCCAGGGTATGTAAACTTATGAGCACAACTGTATATGTGAAGCCGCTTATTGTATATATGTAGGCTTTTAAATAAATAAATGTTAATTTAATTACTTTCATAACTTAAAGCATATCAAAAGCCAAAACAGTGTGTGCTTTAGTAAAAAAAGTGAGAACAGTAACATCATGGAAATTAGTTTAAGGTTAAAGGAACCTGCAAACATACCATTATCTGTGCAGTTCTGCTCCGCTTGCGCTGTTTCCACCTTCACCTTGACATCCTGGAATATCTCCTCGTACTGATCCTCTATAGGCACATCTGTTCTGTATTCTATCTCCACAATCACTTCATGATTTACAATAATGCTGCCATTCCTGCCACAGATAAAGAATGTAAAATATTGCTGGGCACCGCAAATATTTCAACCAATTTTTATTTTGGTTTTCAAAATGGAGTGGCCAAGTATCATGGTGGCCACACATGCTTTAATTTTATTATCTGTTTAAATCTGCAAATGATTGAATAGCTTTAACTTCCCTTCCATTCAATTTAGGCCCCATGCACACGAGACACAGATGCAAACTCTGCTGGAAGCATGTTTCTGCTTTTAAAAATGCACGTTTTGCCAAGTTTTCATGCTGCGTTTAGCCGCGCTTTACCGCGTTTGCGTCTATAAGCGTTTGTAAAGATAACATCATATAGACCGTCCCCAAGTTCAGAAAGCATGTATTATCAACTATTTCTGCCATTTTGATCAGAGTGAGCAGCAGCAGCAGAGAGAGCAGTTGTACACTTGCATTTGCCTCTCTTTCTGTGTTTTTTTTTTTGAAATGGATCCCATATTGAATATGTTAGGAAATGCTCCTGATGTTGCTCTTGATGAGGCAGCAACGTCGTTGCAAATTGCGTGAGAGGTCCAGAGTCAGAGCTCGTCGATATTGGACCCATCCGTTGATGGCACAGCGAATGTCCGTTGGATATTTCACAAACATGGTGGGGGGTTGGGGCTGACTAGACATTGGTATGCAGGTTTTTCTTTGTGAAAAAAAGACATTGCTATGCTTTGGTCAGACTAGGTGGAGTCACTGATTAGATTAGAAATTGGATGAAGGATTGGGGCAAAGAAGTGGAGGCATTCCTCATTGTCTAAGCCACCTAAAAAACTAGAGTTTTTTTATGGCATTGCATCAGTGAGTATATATGCTCTATGAACTATCTAAAGTAATTACGACATTTTAAACCAATTTTTTTTGTATTTTTTATGGTTTAACATCAAATTTCTGAGTTTTCTGGTCCAAAAAACTGGGTTCTTTTAAAAACGCTTATAAACGCAAACGCGGCTAAACGCGGGTGCCAGATTTAGCCGCATTTAGCCGCGTTTAGCCGCGTTTTGCGTCTAAAACGTGGAAAAGCAAAGTGTTTGAACGCATTTTTTTGCTTCTGGAAAAACGAGGTTAAACGCAACTGCATAAAAACTGGAAAAAACGAGACTGTGTACATGGACACATAGGATAACATTGCATGCGTTCAGGGGCAGTTGAAAAAAGTGTTCAACTGCCTCTAAACGCGCGTTTAACAGCGTCTCGTGTGCATGGGGCGTAGACTCTGTTTAGATCGGATTCCATCAAACTGAGTTGATTGGAAGTAGGGGAGGAATATTGCGCTGTGATTGGTGGTTAGTTTGTAGAAAAAGCAGCAAACATTTGCCGAAAGACTAACGGTAGGTAAATTGGAAAAATAAATAATGTTGCGCTTTAAAAGTGGTGTGCGTAAGGTTAAATCTACCATACGGTGACAAATAGTGTGTTGGTAAAATATGATACAAATGAATAGTTAAAATCATACAGTTTTAAGAACACATGGATAAAATCAGATTGTGTGCTGATAAAATCGTGACCATCTGTCATAAAATTAGAAAGGTGATAATAAATAGAACTGAATCGCAGTCCATAGGTGCATGTGAGTGATCCACGTGTGGATATGAAGTGATCAAAAAAGTTTATAAAAATATCAATAAAAGCCAACTTTCCATTTGATATAAAGTGATTATGTGATCGGTGAATCATATAATGCAGTCCATGTGAATGGTGAAATTCATAACAAAGTCGCAATCTTGTGCGATCCTCCAGCCGCACTAAAAGTGCTTTAAGTGCGATGATGGTGGTTCGGTGGCATCAAGGCCCATAAGAATGCAGCTTACCGGAAAACACAGACTTGGGTAGGCATATGCTTTGCAAGTCGTGTTAGGCTTAGGTAAAGATGTTATTTGGTCGCTGTTCCACGATCTGTTCAGAGACTTCCCTCAAGGTATATGGCAATGGACAAAGGGTGGACGTCAAAAACGCTCCGTGTAGTCATGCGGTCATGCGCGCTCATTTAGTAGAATGGATAAAGAGAGATTGGTAATGGCGTAGTGCTGGTACTGTGGTCCACCCGACGCGTTTCGTCCTCTAAGACGTCATCTGGGGTATGGACCATCAGCTCCAGCAGCACGCTTATATTGGCATTGTGACCCCAAACGAAATTGAGGGAAACCGGAAGTAAACCGTCACTTCCGGTCCGGCTTGCTTTGAAAAACGTGGCCGTATGTGTGTATTAGTAATGTTGTTGATTGATGCTTTAATATGGGGATAGATTAATGCACTATTTGTAGTGCTAATCGCTCGATATTTGTAGTTATAATAGCGGTGTGCAGCCTCCGATTCTGGAAGTCTGCACCGCCGCTATGTATGGGAATTAGCGTGATGACGTCACGCGGCGTCGCAACGTCACGCGGCATCGTATCAGCCTATCCCAGCGAGGTGGAAACCAAGCCTCGCTGTGGATGCAATGGCTGAATGCCGTCTGGTTGTGTGTTGCGCCGCTGGATGCGGAGCCAAGCCTCGTTTTGGGTCTATGTGTTTAATGATGGGATGGGGCGGCGAATGCCCGGCCAAATCATAGTGCTAGTACGAAATCATGCCTTGCTGACACCCCGGACGAAAAACCGGAAGTCGGCAAAATGAATGCAGGAAATAGTAAAAGGCCCATTGTATTTATGTAAGTGCCAAAGGTTATGTGTAAATAATGGATGGCAAGTGTCCCAAAGGTTGCTACAGATTGGAATCACATTGCCAAAACATACATACAATTTAAAACTTACTATACAACTAAAGGCTTAAAATTTTTTCATAAAAATTGTAGTAGTAAAAGTGTATAAATATATATGTGGCCATGGAAGAGATGTATATGTGGCTGAAATATTTTAAGCGTAAAGGGTAAAAAATCTCAAAATGGTAAAAACACGGTCCACAGTAAAGATAAGTATTGATGCTTGATAAAATAACGTAAAATTCCTCAAATCTAAAAAATGATGAAATAAAGCGTTAAGACAATATAATACATCTAAAAATCTAAACATGATAAATACATACATCAAAAATGGTAAAAAAAATTGATAAAATACCATGATAACAATTTTAATACCAATAATACCAATGATGTTAAGATTGGTAAAATTATGCTGTTGAAACGATGCAATGTTATTCTTGTGTCGTATATAGAGGTATAGTTTAGTGATTAAGAATAGTCTTAGAACCTGATGTATTACATTAATGTGTAGCTGTTATGCTTTATTAATTAAGGCATTAATGTCCCACTCGACGTTTAAGCCGAGTGGAGAATAAGTTTGTAATGAATAGATCCAGAAGGTCTCAAGTCTTGATACACCCCTAGTTTTTGCACCACCCCTCCAAGGTGCAACAAATCTGTCAATGATCAAAAACTGGGTACCCCGAGGGTCTCTGTTGTGGCACTGACGATAATGTCTGGGGACTGTGTGTTTTATGCTGCCTCCCTTAATTTTCGTGATATGTTCACTAACTCTAGTAGTGAAAGAGCGTATTGTTCTCCCCACATATTGTTTGGAGCAAGGGCATGTTATGAGATATACCACATGTGTCGTAGAGCGGATACAGAATGGTTTAATAGGGAATTTTTTCTTCGTAACGGTTGACATGAACTCCTTACTTGTTTGTCTTCCATGTGTGTTAAAGCTGCATACTACACATCTTTTGCAAGGGTGGTAGCCCGTTAAGTTGTGAAAAAAAGAAGGTTTCACTGGGGGGGTTGATAATGGTGGGGGCGATTTTACTGCTGAGAGATGGCTCCTCTATATATGACCTTGGCTCTATGGGGTAGAAGGGGGCCCAGGATCCTGTCATTTTTTTAAAAATCCCAATGTTGCGAGAATATAGATTTAATCTGTTTATGTTGGACTGAAAAAGACGTAAGGAAAGACCACTTAAAAGTATCATCTGCAGTGGTTTGTCTATCAACAGAGAAGAGCGGTCGACCTCCAGTGCTTTGTTAAGGTCAGAGTCTACCCCATGCATTTCGTAGCCCTTCTCCTCGAACCGTTTCCTTAAGACATTAGCTTGTTCCTTAAAGACATTGATATCAGTACAATTTCTCCGTATGCGTAAAAACTGGCTCTTTGGGATAGATCTGAGCCAGGTATGATGATGGCAACTATCGATAGGTATAAAACCGTTTCTATCTGTAGGTTTAAAATAAGTACTGAATTCAAAGCGACGTCCCATGAGTTTAATTTCTAGATCTAAAAAATGTATCTTGGTCTCACTTGACTCATATGTTAAGGATATACCTCTACCATTATCATTAAGAAATGTAAAAAAGTTAGCCAAGGAGTCAGGTGAGCCGTTCCAGAGGAGGAGGATGTCGTCAATGTAACGTGCCCACAGCACCAGCTGCGGTGCCCGAACAGCATAGACGACATCCTCCTCCGCACAGTAAACACAGAGGGTGTATTCGTCGTGACAAACAACGACACCGCCATAAGTGGATTGTTCCTGAGACTCAGGAACATTATGGTCTCCGAGTTACACCTCCAGTGGGACCTTGCTTTTCTTGAGCAATACACCAGAGAACATATGGTTCCTCGGAGTCTCAGATGGTCTCAGATCAATATTTCAATACAGCAGGCATTGACTTTTTGGGTTTTCTCAAAACTAGAAAACAGAATCGTCTCTCTACTCTGGACAATGAGATTAAGGAAATAAAAGAGAACCTGCAGGTCTATAAAAACTCTGTAGAATACAACACTCTTTCCTCTAATCTCCAAGCCCACCTCATTAAAGAGGACAGAGACCAGAAAGCAAAGAAACACAAAAAATATACACGTGATATAAATGACTATAAATCCTGTAAAGTTTTCAACTGGCAGAAACAATCCACACCAGACGCTTCTATGGAAACTAACACCGCAAAAGTCAGCGATGTACATAGAAACACCCCCAACACACAACCCATTCCAAACAAAAAACTCCCCAATAGGAATACTCAACAAGGTAATCAATACCCCCAGAGAGGACCACCAACCAATGTTCGAACCCCGCTAAGGGGCAGGGGCAATAACAATAGCAACCCAAATAGGAGGGGACAACGGGGTGCTAGAGGGAACTACATGAACCAAGGTAACACTTATCATAACCATGATGACTACCAAAGGAATTCATCTGCTAGATACTATGAATATCCTAGCAATTACTCTAATCCCCAACACACTAATTATCCTCCCTTACCCCTCCAAAACCGGTATCTCCCGTTACGAGAACCCTATGACGACCTAGTTTATCCATACCCCAATGCGGAGTATGATCAACCAATATATGGATACAATCAGGCCAATCATCTTCCGAGTCAGGATTTTCACGGGGACCCCCAGAATCGAAAAAGGGGTCCAGAAATAAGAGAGGCTGTAGAGGAGGGAGGAGGCTACAGAGACGGAAAAAGAAAAAGAACTTAACTTGCCAGGGAGTATTTAATTTAAGCAGCGTACTTCTATCCGATGAAGAAAAGCAGGTGCTAGATAAAGGCCTTAAGTTCGCACCCTCTCGTAAACTCAATAAATTCGAGACATTCATTGATGTACATAAATTTATCCGTAAGGTCAATATTCAGAGATACATCATCTCCAATCCCACTAGATACCTAGCTAGGGCTGCTACTTCAGGTACCGTGCATTCTGGCCTTTCCAATCCCTCCCTCTTTAATCCTCCGACCCAACTAGCCCCCGCACTGAACATGTTTAGAGACTTGGTTTTAAAAGACCTAGCTAAACTTCAACCTAAACGCACTACTAACACTTTACCCATCACTGGGCTCAAATCTTTGTGTGACAACAAAGACTTAATTATTCGCCCCCCGCCGACAAAGGCGGTGGCATTGTTTTATTAGACAAATCAGCATACATGGAAGAGATGTATAAAATCCTTAGTGATAAGAACACATATAAGGAAATACCAACTGACCCTACAGTCCCTTATAAAAAAGCACTCACTGAGCTTATTGCCAAGGGCTCAGATCAATGCATTCTGAACCGTAAAGAGAGGGATTTTCTTGTCCCTCTAGCACCACGAATACCAACAATCTATTACCTGCCAAAAATTCACAAGGATGTTGCACATCCCCCAGGACGCCCAATCATAAGTGGGATAGATTCCGTCACATCCAGAATAGGCAAATATGTGGACCATTACCTTCAACCTATCGTTAAAAAAATCCCCTCCTACCTAAAGGACACCAAGCATGCGATTAACATCCTTTCATCAGTGAACATTGCTGGTGATTATATTTTGGCAACCGCGGACGTGGCCTCACTATACACTTGTATCGCCCACTCCAAAGGCCTGGAAGCAGTAAAAATCTTCCTTGAGAGAGAACCCACTCTAGCCAAACCACAGACCAATTTTATTATGGAACTTTTAAACTTTGCTACACACCATAATTATTTTTGGTTCAATGGAAGTTTTTACTTACAAGAAAGGGGTGTGGCCATGGGAGCCAAATTTGCTCCAAGTTTGGCAAATATTTTTATGGCCAAGTGGGAGGAGGATGTCGTCTATGCTGTTCGGGCACCGCAGCAGGTTTTGCTTTTAAAACTATTTTTATTGGAATGTATTCCGGAAGCAAATACAATTTTTAGCAATAAATTGAGTCCATGCCTGGACTTTTTACACGATGAGGAGGCCCTCTCTCTCTTTTTTTTTCTTTATCTCTATACTTCCACATGCTGAGATGATCTGAGTGCGGTGGCGAAAACCTAACTGTTGAAAGCGATCTGGTGATCCACTGGCGTCTGGTGAAGAGGAAGTGACATCTCCTGCTGAGCCTTACCTCAAGTATCCATCCAATATAGGCGTAAGCCTTAAAATTTTGAGCTCGTTTGACCCCTCACCATCGGTTAGTGGGTCCACCGGATGTGGTAAGCGTACCGTATTCCTTTATATGTCTTGTGGTTTGCAACTGAATCCGACATCAAGAGGATATATGTTTCAAGCTTGTCCCAAAAAGAAATTATTTTCCAGTTCTACTATGGACTTTTTCAATAACCCAATTGATGTCTGATTAATGTTTCACGTGACACTTTATACACATGCACCCCATTTGGCGTGTCTGTCTATAGATATCCATCCACTGATTGTTGTCAGGCCTAGGGTGGTTGTCCTCATATACAAATCTGTTCAGGTATCATTGAGTATGGTATCACCCAATATGATTGTATGAATATCTGTATACCAGCTCAACAGTCCATGTTTATTATTTCGTGTTTGTATGATTTCAAACAGTTGCTGTTTCTTTTTATTATTTTGACCTCAACATACAGTAGGCTGTGATCGTTTTCGTGTGCTCGTCTGAGCACGTGATTTCTATCAAGATCACTATCATCGCTCGATCAGAGCGTCTGATTCCTATTGTGATCATATGGTTCATATGTTTTAGCTATACCCCAGCACTTATTTCTAAGATTCGCACATTTCTTTTTTTGTCTAGTGCACATATCAGCGTCACCCTCTTCGTTCATGAAGATCGGCTGACTTGGCTGTTTTCACAAAGTGCACTTAACTAGCATTGTTTGTTAGCGTTATACGTTTTCACGTAGTGCACATAGGATAAAAGTTTTTACTTTTTTCACATCATATTTGAACGCTCAATAACGGCCGAGATTTTAAATTTTCGTCTGCAATGAGGGTTCTCACATGTTTAATTTAGCGCCACACTTTTTGCCTTTACATATATAGAGGAGCGCCATCTCTCAGCAGTAAAATCACCCCCACCATTATCAACCCCCCAGTGAAACCTTCTTTTTTTCACAACTTAACGGGCTACCACCCTTGCAAAAGATGTGTAGTATGCAGCTTTAACACACATGGAAGACAAACAAGTAAGGAGTTCATGTCAACCGTTACGAAGAAAAAATTCCCTATTAAACCATTCTGTACCTGCTCTACGACACATGTGGTATATCTCATAACATGCCCTTGCTCCAAACAATATGTGGGGAGAACAATACGCTCTTTCACTACTAGAGTTAGTGAACATATCGCGAAAATTAAGGGAGGCAGCATAAAACACACAGTCCCCAGACATTATCGTCAGTGCCACAACAGAGACCCTCGGGGTACCCAGTTTTTGATCATTGACAGATTTGTTGCACCTTGGAGGGGTGGTGCAAAAAACTAGGGGTGTATCAAGACTTGAGACCTTCTGGATCTATTCATTACAAACTTATTCTCCACTCGGCCTAAACGTCGAGTGGGACATTAATGCCTTCATTAATAAAGCATAACAGCTACACATTAATGTAATACATCAGGTTCTAAGACTATTCTTAATCACTAAACTATACCTCTATATACGACACAAGAATAACATTGCATCGTTTCAACAGCATAATTTTACCAATCTTAAAATCATTGGTATTAAAATTGTTATCATGGTATTTTATCAATTTTTTTACCATTTTTCATGTATGTATTTATCATGTTTAGATTTTTAGATGTATTATATTGTCTTAACGCTTTATTTCATAATTTTTAAGATTTAAGGAATTTTACGTTATTTTATCAAGCATCAATACTTATCTTTACTGTGGACCGTGTTTTTACCATTTTGGGATTTTTTACCCTTTACCCTTAAAATATTTCAGCCACATATACATCTCTTCCATGGCCACATATATATTTATACACTTTTACTACTACAATTTTTATGAAAAAATTTTAAGCCTTTAGTTGTATAGTAAGTTTTAAATTGTATGTATGTTTTGGCAATGTGATTCCAATCTGTAGCAACCTTTGGGACACTTGCCATCCATTATTTACACATAACCTTTGGCACTTACATAAATACAATGGGCCTTTTACTATTTCCTGCATTCATTTTGCCGACTTCCGGTTTTTCGTCCGGGGTGTCAGCAAGGCATGATTTCGTACTAGCACTATGATTTGGCCGGGCATTCGCCGCCCCATCCCATCATTAAACACATAGACCCAAAACGAGGCTTGGCTCCGCATCCAGCGGCGCAACACACAACCAGACGGCATTCAGCCATTGCATCCACAGCGAGGCTTGGTTTCCACCTCGCTGGGATAGGCTGATACGATGCCGTGTGACGTTGCGACGCCGCGTGACGTCATCACGCTAATTCCCATACATAGCGGCGGTGCAGACTTCCAGAATCGGAGGCTGCACACCGCTATTATAACTACAAATATCGAGCGATTAGCACTACAAATAGTGCATTAATCTATCCCCATATTAAAGCATCAATCAACAACATTACTAATACACACATACGGCCACGTTTTTCAAAGCAAGCCGGACCGGAAGTGACGGTTTACTTCCGGTTTCCCTCAATTTCGTTTGGGGTCACAATGCCAATATAAGCGTGCTGCTGGAGCTGATGGTCCATACCCCAGATGACGTCTTAGAGGACGGAACGCGTCGGGTGGACCACAGTACCAGCACTACGCCATTACCAATCTCTCTTTATCCATTCTACTAAATGAGCGCGCATGACCGCATGACTACACGGAGCGTTTTTGACGTCCACCCTTTGTCCATTGCCATATACCTTGAGGGAAGTCTCTGAACAGATCGTGGAACAGCGACCAAATAACATCTTTACCTAAGCCTAACACGACTTGCGAGGCATATGCCTACCCAAGTCTGTGTTTTCCGGTAAGCTGCATTCTTATGGGCCTTGATGCCACCGAACCACCATCATCGCACTTAAAGCACTTTTAGTGCGGCTGGAGGATCGCACAAGATTGCCACTTTGTTATGAATTTCACCATTCACATGGACTGCATTATATGATTCACCGATCACATAATCACTTTATATCAAATGGAAAGTTGGCTTTTATTGATATTTTTATAAACTTTTTTGATCACTTCATATCCACACGTGGATCACTCACATGCACCTATGGACTGCGATTCAGTTCTATTTATTATCACCTTTCTAATTTTATGACAGATGGTCACGATTTTATCAGCACACAATCTGATTTTATCCATGTGTTCTTAAAACTGTATGGATTTTAACTATTCATTTGTATCATATTTTACTAACACACTATTTGTCACCGTATGGTAGATTTAACCTTACGCACACCACTTTTAAAGCGCAACATTATTTATTTTTCCAAACTGAGTTGATTGGCCAGGGAGGAAAATCATTAAAAATTTTGCATTGACAGTACTGAGATACTTTGTTCATGAATACATAGTGGAAATAGAAGCATAACTTACAATCATTCGCTACAATAATGTCTTTAAGTGTTTGTAAAGGTACTTTTTTTTCTTAAAATTCCAAAATGATACACTTACCTGTTTTTTGCAATGATATTGCACAGAACGGCCACAAACCTCCTCTTCTGGGGTCCCCTGCCACTACACCAGGCTTCTCTTCTGAGTGTGCCCCATAAGCAAGCCGCTTGCTATACGAGCACACCTGCGGGCTCTATCCTGTGATGGGCTGTGTGTATCTACTGACACACACAGCACCGCTCAGCCCCACCCCCTTCTCTCTGCTCACAGGATTTGATTGGCAGCAACAGGAGCCAATGGCCGAGGCTCCTGTGAGAAGAGGGGAGAGAAGAGCAGCATTGCTTTCAGACTGGATCAAGGTAAGTATTTAAGCAGGGGCTGTGGGGGGAACTGACATTGAAAGGTTTTTTACCTTAATGCAGAGGAATGCTTTGGGGTAAAAATCCATTTGCCTTTAGAACCACTTTAACAATTGATTGTTAAAGTGACAAGCGGTGGGAGAAAAATTACAAATGTGCATATTTTTCAATTACTTCAAAAGCACCAAGCATAGTATGGGAATAAAGAAGAATCGTAGTTAGGCTATGGGCATGTAATTATTTATGTATCCTTAAAGGGGTTGTAAAGGCAGAACGTTTTTTATCTTAATGCTGTGACGATCCGGGGTGATTAGATTCAAGTGGTGCATGCGATTTTTCAGAAACGTGCCACTCCAGACTTGTGTTTTAGGGCATGGCAGCCCACTTTTATTTAAAGGAAACGAAAAAAGTTCAAATCAACAGAAATCTTCCCTCGAAGGGGGTTCCACCATCACTGCATAACCAAACGATAGTCTCCTGGCTTACTCATTGTCAGCTTCATGCTGCTTTAGTCGCAGGCTACACCTGCCTGCTTCAGACTGCCACCTACAGTCTTAGGCTCCTGTCTCTTCCTCCTGGAACTCTCCCAACCTCCTGGCCAGACTTCCTGTCTGCTGGGCGGAGCCGTCTCCAAGTCTGAGCACTGACTGCATTTCCTGGGATGTTTTTGAACCCAGCCCACAGGTGTGTAATTAGCATCCCTGCCAAAATCAGGCATGTGCTGCTTATATGCACCTGTGAGATGGGGTCGCATCTCCACATATCCTCCCCCCCTGTTTCGCACCGGAGGGAGAAATATAAAACCCTTCTTCCTAAAGGGGCACTCCACCCACCTCTTTTTCCGGGTATGCTTCCATGCGGACTTCTTCCTAATTTTTGGGAGCTTGCATTTCTTCTCACCTCCCCCAGATCTACTCTCCCAAGACTGTAGAGGTCCTACTTTGACATCTGTCTTAACTTTACCCAGCACTTTTTGGTTTTCAGGTTCGCTGATACCTGCGTAGTTACCCCTGGCAACCTCTTTCTCAAAATTACCCAGTTCAAAGCCACCAGGAACTCTGGTCCCACCGCTTGCTAGGACAGTGTCTGAGGAGGGACCACACACAGGGGAGCAGTTACTCTTTATGGGACCTTCCCACAGTTTCACATCGCCCCCTGTTGTCCAACACTCCATCAGCGACTGTTCTTGCACAACACTTTTTTCCAAATCAGTTTTCGCCATTTCTGTTACCGCTGGTATTTCCGATACCTCTGCCTTGTCTAACCGCGCTCCAGAGTGCTTATCATACACAATCTTTGTATGAAGCAATCCAGCACACTGCGAGACAACTTTCCACATCAATACAAAACATTGTATTAAACGATTCAAGCATTTGCGATTTCTGCACAGTACAGCCTGCAATATCCAGCTCCAATCAGTCATACCCCGTGGTACCAGTTCTCCAAACGCAGGAGAGGACGGAAGGATATATACTGGCTGTACACTCCATGATGCTAACATTTCATTAAGCATGTCTGTCACAAAATACACATTTTCTCCTTTTATCACTGTGGACACAATTTCCGCTGTGCGTTTACACTCGCTGGGACCTTCAGTCATGAGAGGATTAGTCTCTGCAACAACCCGTGCATCTTGGCCTATAGGCTGTTCTGCAGACACCTCTCCTGGCACAGCAGCCATAGCATCCACTACTCTTTTAGAAGCAAAAGCTTCTTCCAGCATTGCTATTAGTCTCTTGGCCAAGTCATCCCAGTAGGTATTGCTCTGTTGGACTACATCATCCAAATGAGACATAGACAGACCAAGAGGCTCAATAGCATCTGAAACACTGCTCTGGTCAGTTTTACACATCTCACCATGTTGCTGTATCCCACCCTCATCAGCATGAGCAGATGGGGTTTCATTACAGACCTCAATCTTTTTAACTTTAACTAAGCATGGCAGCCCACTTTTATTTAAAGGAAACGAAAAAAGTTCAAATCAACAGAAATCTTCCCCTTTGCAGGGGGTTCCACCATCACTGCATAACCAAACGATAGTCTCCTGGCTTACTCATTGTCAGCTTCGTGCTGCTTTAGTCGCAGGCTACACCTGCCTGCTTCAGACTGCCACCTACAGTCTTAGGCTCCTGTATCTTCCTCCTGGACCTCTCCCAACCTCCTGGCCAGACTTCCTGTCTGCTGGGCGGAGCCGTCTCCAAGTCTGAGCACTGACTGCATTTCCTGGGATGTTTTTGAACCCAGCCCACAGGTGTGTAATTAGCATCCCTGCCAAAATCAGGCATGTGCTGCTTATATGCACCTGTGAGATGGGGTCGCATCTCCACAATGCATTAATGCATTTATCTTAATGCAGCAGAAGAGGGACCTGGGAAGAGGAGGCTGCTCTGTGCAAATCCAACTGCACAGAGGAGGTAAGTATAACGTGTCTGTTATTTAATAAAACAAAAAAAACAAGACTTTACAATCACTTTAACAAGCAGCAAATAAGCTTTAAAACAAGCCCCCTGGCCAATGGTGGCTGGTGCTTCATTTCTTGAAGGGGGGTGGCAAAACCACACACACACCCGACCCCCCCTTCGGTCGGTAGGTCAGTCAGTCACATGCCCCCTGTTGCTCGATTGTCAGCCCACCAGCCCCGCACTTACCCCATCTAGTTTGCGGGCTGCGCTTCCTCCCTGCGTCTCCTCCTCCTCGGCTATCACGAGGATATCATGCGCATAGGCACCCGCAATCTCGCACCAGCTCGTGTAGAACTACTGTTCCCAGCAAGCTTTTCCTGACATTGGCTTCATGGTGGCTTATTCTCCTTCTCAGTGGCTAATATGTTAGCTTCTCCTCTTGATCAATTCCTCCCGATTGGCCAGAAGGAAAGTCGGGAAGACAATAGCAAATATTAATTTGCTATTGTCACACAACTGGGTGGGCTCAGTGTGCAGTACTCTGCGCCCCAAGCCAACCATTTTTTGAAGCCAATTAGAGTCTCTGGCTCTAAGCACGTGCTTCTAAAAAACAAAAGAAAAGAAAAACATTGGAATCATGTAGATAATGGGCAGGACACGTGGATTAGGGGGGGGCATCCTTATGGACAGGCTGCCACTGCCCCTGACCTCTGTAGTTATATCCACTGTGGAGCAATTCATTGTCAAAGTTCACAGTTCTTTGAACAGTGAAGTCGATCAAGTCTGATCTCAATGCTCTGCTCTCTCCTTCTGCCTGTGCAACTGTTCTGTGTTTGCATTAGAGATTAGCAGGTTGATGGACTGCCAAGCCACTGCTAGAAGCCACTATTTTTACTAGTTAGTAAGTTGCTCATTCATGTGTTTTTGTGTATTGTCATGGTTCACGCATAAGGCAGTCCATTCATTGCAAACGTAGAAAAAAAGCTCAAATCTCTTTTTAAGATTTGAGCTTTCTGCATTTCTTAACAGCATTTTTTTTTTATGTTTTGTCTCATGTGTATTTGTCTTTGTGTGTCTTGCTTCCCACGTTTGTGGTGTCATTAACAATGCGTGGCACTGCAAGCAAAAAAAAACATTTTTTGCGCACATTCACAAGCTACACAATGTCAATGCAGCCAAAGAAGGGAGCTGAGAAAAGATGAAATTAAAATGAGATTTCTGCTGCAAAATTTTGAGGATGAATTACATAACAGTGACTGTAGCTACAGAGATCAGTGAAGGCTTGTTTCAAAGTTTGTTTCCGTTTATGTCTGTATTTCAAAAGCCTGGCCTAAACTAAAAATCCCTGCTGTTGATAAACTTACTTTATTTCTGTAATGTTGACATCTTTGTATCCAGGGATGCTGGAATAGACCAATCTCATCTGCATGGAGAGACGTGATAGGTAATTCATTTTGTGTCATGCTGGTCCTAAGATAAATGATGTCTGTCAGAAGTTCTGATCACTCACCTCTGTTTTAAACTGAGCCTCAAAATCTTTATATTCTTCTGTTGTGGGGTCTTCTAGATCCTTTGTATAATTTTTGTTGGTGATTCTTAGCTCAACAGTCACAGAGGTGTCAACAGACTTGACTACAGGACAGAAAGAGAACAAATGTTATGGAATTTTCACAGATGTAGAGTCTATGCTTGGAGCTTTGGATAAAGTAGGTAAGAGTTATTATTATTTTTATTATACAGCATTTATATTGTGCCAACTGTTTGAGTAGCGCTTTACAACATAAAGGGGGACAATACAACAACAATACAAGTTAATACAAGAGGGTTAGGAGTGCCCTGCTCCAGTACCGGGACAGGGTTGTCCAGCACCCAGAGCTGGACAACCAGACAACCTGGGCAGGATCCAGAATTGCACCCACCCTAACCCACTATTAATACATGCCATAGAATTAGTGTACCACCCTGCATCCATTTTTTTTACCTTTTGCTTCACACTGCACCCAGGGCAACTGCCCCTCCTGCCCACCCTTTGTCCCAGCCACGCCCTGCTCCTGCAAACTTAAAATCCAACTTCTGTCATATACACAGTCTAAAGCCCCATACACACGGTCGGATTTTCCGATGGGTTCTGTCCTATCGGACAATGTTGTCGGAAATTCCGACCGTGTGTAGGCACCATCGGACATTTTCCATCGGATTGTCCGACGGACAAAGTTGTATCTCCTGCTCTAAAAATTTTCCGACAACAAAGTCCGATCACACCAATTCCGATCGTGTGTAGCGAATTCCGACGGACAAAGTGCCACGCATGCTCAGATCACATTACAAGACCAAAGCTATTGGCTACTAGCCTCTACGTAGTCCCGTCGTAGGCAACAAACGTCACCACGTTCAGAATGATCGGATTTTCCGACAACTTTGTCCGACCGTGTGTATGCAACACCAGTGTCGGACTAAATCCGTCGGACAAAATCCGATGGATTTTGTGGTCGGATTTTCCGACCGTGTGTAGGGGGCATAAGAGGGGATTTTCTTCACTCTGAAGAGATGTCCTCTTGCTTTTTGTGGTCTTAAGCATAAAGAAAGAGGGGAAATATCCCTAATTGGACGCAGACAGAAAAAATAAAAATAAAAATAAATAAAAAGGGGAAAGAAAACCCCAAATCTGACAAGGAGATTAATCATTTCATAATTTCATACGCTATCCAAAACTAAAAAAGTTATGGCTTTTAATTTAATTTGAAGTCTAACTCCAGCTTTGCTATCATTATAATTAGTGTGTTTGGGCAGGCCAAGCTAGCACAAATAAATAATTTCCTTTTCTAACCCGAGTCAGCTGACCACATGTAAACAGACTTGCTGGTTATCAGCAGCCCTTTCCTCCCATGCTGTGTCTGTAAGGAAAAGAGAGCCGTTAACCGGCAAGAATGTCAGTAAATTGTTTACACTGATCATCAGTGCAGCCTATCAGTGCCACTTATCAGTGCTCATCAATGCCGCCTATCAGTGCTGCATTTCAGTGCTGCCTATCAGTGCCAATTAATTCCACCTATCAGTGCCCGTCAATTGTGCCTATTAGTGCTGATCAATGCCGCCTATCAGCGTCCATCAGTGCCACCTATCGGTGCTCAGCAATGCCACCTATCAGTGCTGCATTTCAGTGCCACCTATCAGTGCCCATTAATTCTGCCTATCAGTGCCCATCAATTCTGCCTATAAGTGCCACCTATTAGTGCTTATCAATGCCGCCCATCAGCGTCCATCAGTGCCACATATCAGTGCTCATCAATGGTGCCTATCAGCGTCTATCAGTGTTGCCTATCAGTGCTCAATGCCCATCAGTGCCACCTATCAGTGCTCATCAATGCCGCATACCAGTGCTCATCAATGCTGCCTATCAGTGCCACCTATCAGTGCTCATCAATGCTGCCTATCAGTGCTACCTATCAGTGCTCATCAATGCTGCCTATCAGTGCTCATCAATGCCGCCTATCAATGCCGCCTATCAGTGCTCAATGCCCATCAGTGTGCCCATCAGTGCCCATCAGTGCCACCCATATCAGTGCCCAACAGTGCCCATTAGTGCTGCATATCAGTGTCCATCATTGCCCATCAATTCCGCCTATCAGTGCCCATCAGTGCAGCATATCAGTGTTTATCAATCCCACCTATCATTGCTCATTGATTAATGTCACCTGCCAAGAGCAAAACAGGTGTATAGGCATATATATGTCCCTTTTGCATTTTTAATTCACCTGTGTTGGTTAATCATGTGACCTTTGTATATACTATTTTTTTGTTTTTTATCAGCCATGACTAAGGACTAACGTCTGAAATGCAAAGGCTGTTTTACAGCTTTGTACATGTATCTAATAAAGAAATACCATTTTGGATGTCATCCTGAGTTCCGATCATCCCTTTCCTTACTCTGAACCGAGTCTCTCTCAAACAGCTCAGAGCCATCATTGACAGTTCCCCTCTCTCCTCTCTAGCATGGGATGAGAGAGGAGACAGCCAATCTGCTTCATCCCCCCCCATCCTGTGTGTGCACTGCAGGAAGTAAGTCAGGTGTGAAGATAGCGAGTGAGGATAGAGGGGGAACTGTCAATGACAGCTCTGAGCTGTATGAGAGAGATGCTCTCGGCTCAGAGACCTGCGATTAGCAACCCCGCTTGGGCCCCCTGACAGTGGCAGAATGCCAGGGCCCGGTCGCAAGTGCGACTGCTGCGACCCTGGTAGTTCCGCCACTGCCTCCTAGTGTAACTGTGACTTTCCATGGAACTATAGCAATACTGTATTACCTCACCTCGTGGTGTTTTGTTTGTTCTTTCCCTTTAAATAGGAAGTAAACCCTGATGGATTTACTTCCTCTATGTTTCCCTGCAAAGGTAAAGCATAATTGACTACTATGCATCGCATAGTAGCCCATTATGTGTCACTTACCTGACACAGGAGCCAGCGATGTCACCGCTGTCCCCTGTAGCACAAAGCGTCCATCTTCCTTCCGGGTATCACTGCTCTGGCGCATGCGCGCGGAAGCCGTAAGTGACGCCATGTTTGCCTTCACTTGCGGCGCGCCCAGTGCGCCTGCGCTGTTGTCTACGGTGCGCATGCACCGGTGTCTACGGTGTGCATGCGCCGTTGTCTACGGCGCATGTGCGCTGTAGACAGCGGTGCCCTATTTTTGTAAAATATCTCCTTAACCATGTAGGTTAAGGAGATATTTCTTCGACCTACAGGTAAGCCTTAATCTAGGCTTACCTGTAGGTCAAAGTGGTCTGTAAGGATTTACAACCACTTTAAAGGCCGGGAGTTTGCATGTTCTCCCTGTGCGGGTTTCCTCCATGTACTCCAGTTTCCTCTCACACTACAAAGACATGCCGGTAGGTTAGTTGGCTCCTGTCTAAAATTGGCCCTAATATGTGTATGTATGAATGTGAGTTAGGTATCTTAGATTGTAAGCTCCTTGAGGGTAGGGAATATATAATAAATATGTAAAGCACATAAAACATAAATTGACAGCATTATACTGTATAAGTATCTGTAATAAATATTAAAGTGGCTCTAAAGGCAGAACATTTTTTACTATGCATTAATGGTAAAGGTAAAAAACCTTCTGTGTGCAGTTCCTTCACTCTTATATTTACTTCAGCCCATCTCGTTCCAGCGATGTGCATGAGAGCAGAGGCTCTCTGGGGTCTCTCTGTCCTCATTGGCTCACACAGCAGCGGGAGCAGCCAGTGAGACAATGAGGAAAGAGTGTGAATGGACAATGTTCATTCACAGGGGCGTGGCTCAGAAGTGAGCGCTTGCATAGCAAGAGGCTTTCTATTGAGGGCACTCAGCAGGGGGTAGGAGTCAGTACCTCCGGCAGGGGACCCAAAAAGAAGAGGATTGCACAGAGCAGGTAAGTATAGTATGTATGTTTAAAAAAGCAACAACCTTTAGAATTTCTTTAACCCTCTTGTGAAGATAATTTTTTTTCTTGTTCAAAGATTTTATTGAATAAAACCTCATGGCGTACAAGCATTTCAATAAATGAACTGAATAACAATGCGGTACACTCCGAAGCATTTAAGAAACATATCAAATCTCCTTTCATGTTGTGAGCTGTCTGTCTGCTTTCCATAACTTCCTGGATTCTCTGCATGCTTTGCAGCTTCCCCTCAATTTCTAATGACTACATATCCCATGGTACTTTGCTGCCTGCAAGAAGCTATTCCTGTACTGACTCCGCCTAGCTTCCCCTCAATTTCCAAAGACTACATATCCCATGGTACCTTATTGCCTGTACTGACTTTGCCTCCTGACACTCCTCCTCTCAGCACCTCTGTAGTTTAGAAGGTAGGCTCTGTAAAATGTGTGACACAGCAGTGCCTACCTACAGGGCATAATGACTACTAGAGCTGGGCTGAACACTCTAGTTTGGTTCTCACCAGAACTCCTGAACAGAGAAAAAGTTCTTACCCAAACAGCAAACCCTATTAAAGTCCATTTTGAAGGCTTATATGCAAGTTATTGCCCATAGAAAGAGTATGGGGGCCTGGGTGCTGCCCTGGGGGACATGTATCAATGCAAAAACACTTTTTTTTAAAGATCTTTTTTTACGGGAGCAGTGATTATAATGATGCTTAAAGTGCAACAATAAAAATGAAAAATTCCTTTAAATTTAGTGCTTGGGGGGGGGGGTCCCCTTACACCCCTGTAAAGTGGTTCATCTGTACCGTGGATAGAACCTACTGCAGAAAAACTGGCATTTCTAAAGAAAAAAAATTGTAAAATCACATGAGGCCCTGCAGGTTTGGAAAGGGGGGAAACGAGTGAGTGCCCCCCTCCTCTGGTATGGATTTTAAGGGGGGACCCCACACCCCATTTTTATTGTCGGCAATGTTTGTTTGTTTTTTTTTTTCCTCAACTCTCAGAGGAGAAGCCCATTGACAGCTGACTCATCGGTTGTTAGGGACACCGCGGCTGGCTTCCCGGCCCGTTCCTTAACAACCAGCTATTCACTGCGCCCTGATTGGACAAAGCTTTGCCCAATTGGGGCTTAGAATGCACTGTGCAGAGCAGGGCATTCAGGGTGTTCGCTGAATGAGCGGGCCAAACTTTTACTCGGTCTGAATCATTCGCCCCATCTCTAGCAACTACTTGTTACAGAATTCAAGGAAGGAAATGTGTGGGGATCTTTATAAAGTGAGTTTAAAAGCTTCAAAACTATTTAGACTACTAAGAGTAGGCGGAAAATAATTGGTATTTGATGTGGAAATAAAAAAATTATTTTACATTTTGCCTATAGATAAGTAACATTCAGACTAGACATGTGCACTGACAAAAAATTCATTCATTTTCGTTTCATTCGTTTTTTTGCTTTTTTCGGAAATTCGGAAATTCGGGAATTTGGAAATCCGGAAATTCAGGAATTTGGAAATCCGGAAATTCAGGAATTTGGAAATCCGGAAATTCGGTAATTTTTGGAAATCCGGAAATTCGGGAATTTGGAAATCCGGAAATTCAGGAATTTGGAAATTCGGAAATTCGGAAAATTCGGAATTCGTAAATTTCGGGAATTTTCACATTTCTATTTTTCGGATTTCCAAATTTCCGGATTTCGAATTTTCGGATTTCCGAATTTTCGAATTTCCAAATTTCAGAATTTAGTGTTTTCGATTTCCGAATTTTCGAATTTGCAAATTTCTGAATTTCGTATTTTCGTATTTCCGAATTTTTGAATTTCTGAATTTCGTATTTTCGGGTTTAAGAATTTACGAATTTATGAATTTAGAATTTTCAAATTTTCGGATTTCCGGATTTCCGAAATTCCGAATTTTCGAATTTCCGAATTTTGAATTTTCGTATTTTCGGATTTCCGGATTTTATTATTCGTATTTGATTATTTTATTATTATATTTTATTATTATTTTATTATTATTAGATTGTTCCGTTCCATTTGGTTAGATGCGGCATTCGTTATTTCAGATAATTCGTAACTTTGGATAAATTCGTACTCGTTACGTTCACTAACAAACAAATTTGAAAGGGAATTCCAATACCTATAATTTAATAGTTAGTTATTATTTAGAATTAAACAGATTTTCTTTCTTTTTTTCAGGATTTCTATTTTTTTAATTTTTTAATTTCCGAATTCCGAAAATTCGGAATTCCGAAAATCCAAAAATCAGAAATTCGGAATTCGGAAATTCGAAAATTCGAAAATCCGAAAATTCGGAAATCCGAAAATCCGAAATCCTGAAATCCTGAAATCCCAAAATTCGGAAATCCGAAAATACCAAATTCGGAAATTAAAAATTCAGAAATTCGGAAATCCGAAAACACGAAAATACGACATTCGAAAATTCTGAAATTCTGAAATCCAAAAATCCGAAAATCCGAAATTCCGAAATTCTGAAATCCGAAAATTCAAAAGTTCGGAAATTCGGAAATTCGGAAATCCGAAAACTCGAAATTCGGAAATCCGAAAATTCGAAATTCAAAATTCGTTAATTCGGCAATTTCGGAAATTTCGGACATTTGTAATTTTGCAAATTTTGCAAATTTAGAAATTCGGAAATTTGGAACTAAACGAATTGCACATGTCTAATTCAGACACTCACCAGGCGGAGATCTATCGATGATATTCTCACAGTAAGTCCCGTAAGACAATTTTAAACGGATAAAAAATACGGATTAAAAAATAATATTTTATTATTATATATATATATTAATTTATTATTATTATTATAAGATTATTGTATTATTATATTTTATCATTATTTTATTATTATTAGATTTTTCCGTTCCATTTGGTTAGATGCGGCATTCGTTATTTCAGATAATTCTTAACTTCGGATAAATTCGTACTCGTTACGTTCACTAACAGACAAATTTGAAAGGGAATTCCAATACCTATAATTTAATAGTTAGTTATTATTTAGAATTAAACAGATTTTCTTTCTTTTTTTCAGATTTTCTATTTTTTTAATTTTTGAATTTCAGAATTCCGAAAATTCGGAATTCCAAAAATCCTAAAATCCGAAATTCGGAATTCGGAAATTCGAAAATTTGAAAATCCGAAAATTCGGAAATCCGAAAATCCGAAATTCGGAAATCCTGAAATCCCAAAATTCGGAAATCCGAAAATACCAAATTCGGAAATTAAAAATTCAGAAATTCGGAAATACGAAAATACGACATTCGAAAATTCGGAAATTCTGAAATCCGAAAATCCAAAAATTCGAAATTCCGAAATTCTGAAATCCGAAAATCCGAAAATTCAAAAGTTCGGAAATTCGGAAATTGTGCCTATTAGTGCTGATCAATGCCGCCTATCAGCGTCCATCAGTGCCACCTATCGGTGCTCAGCAATCCCACCTATCAGTGCTGCATTTCAATGCCACCTATCAGTGCCCATTAATTCTGCCTATCAGTGCCCATCAATTCTGCCTATAAGTGCCACCTATCAGTGCTTATCAATGCCGCCCATCAGCGTCCATCAGTGCCACATATCAGTGCTCATCAATGGTGCCTATCAGCGTCTATCAGTGTTGCCTATCAGTGCTCAATGCCCATCAGTGCCACCTATCAGTGCTCATCAATGCCGCATACCAGTGCTCATCAATGCTGCCTATCAGTGCCACCTATCAGTGCTCATCAATGCTGCCTATCAGTGCTCATCAATGCCGCCTATCAGCGTCTATCAGTGCCACTTATCAGTGCTCAATGCCCATCAGTGCCACCTATCAGTGCCCATTAGTGCTGCATATCAGTGTCCATCATTGCCCATCAATTCCGCCTATCAGTGCCCATCAGTGCAGCATATCAGTGTTTATCAATCCCACCTATCATTGCTCATTGATCAATGTCACCTGCCAAGAGCAAAACAGGTGTATAGGCATATATATGTCCCTTTTGCATTTTTAATTCACCTGTGTTGGTTAATCATGTGACCTTTGTATATACTATTTAAGTGTTACTTTTTTTTGTTTTTTATCAGCCATGACTAAGGACTAACGTCTGAAATGCAAAGGCTGTTTTACAGCTTTGTACATGTATCTAATAAAGAAATACCATTTTGGATGTCATCCTGAGTTCCGATCATCCCTTTCCTTACTCTGAACCGAGTCTCTCTCATACAGCTCAGAGCCATCATTGACAGTTCCCCTCTCTCCTCTCTAGCATGGGATGAGAGAGGAGACAGCCAATCTGCTTCATCCCCCCCCCATCCTGTGTGTGCACTGCGGGAAGTAAGTCAGGGGAGGATAGAGGGGGAACTGTCAATGATAGCTCTGAGCTGTATGAGAGAGATGCTCTCGGCTCAGAGACCTGCGATTAGCAACCCCGCTTGGGCCCCCTGACAGTGGCAGAATGCCAGGGCCCGGTCGCAAGTGCGACTGCTGTGACCCTGGTAGTTCCGCCACTGCCTCCTAGTGTAACTGTGACTTTCCATGGAACTATAGCAATACTGTATTACCTCACCTCGTGGTGTTTTGTTTGTTCTTTCCCTTTAAATAGGAAGTAAACCCTGATGGATTTACTTCCTCTATGTTTTCCTGCAAAGGTAAAGCATAATTGACTACTATGCATCGCATAGTAGCCCATTATGTGTCACTTACCTGACACAGGAGCCAGCGATGTCACCGCTGTCCCCTGTAGCACAAAGCGTCCATCTTCCTTCCGGGTATCACTGCTCTGGCGCATGCGCGCGGAAGCCGTAAGTGACGCCATGTTTGCCTTCACTTGCGGCGCGCCCAGTGCGCCTGCGCTGTTGTCTACGGTGCGCATGCGCCGGTGTCTACGGTGTGCATGCGCCGTTGTCTGCGGCGCATGTGCGCTGTAGACAGCGGTGCCCTATTTTTGTAAAATATCTCCTTAACCATGTAGGTTAAGGAGATATTTCTTCGACCTACAGGTAAGCCTTAATCTAGGCTTACCTGTAGGTCAAAGTGGTCTGTAAGGATTTACAACCCCTTTAAAGGCCGGGAGTTTGCATGTTCTCCCTGTGCGGGTTTCCTCCATGTACTCCAGTTTCCTCTCACACTACAAAGACATGCCGGTAGGTTAGTTGGCTCCTGTCTAAAATTGGCCCTAATATGTGTATGTATGAATGTGAGTTAGGTATCTTAGATTGTAAGCTCCTTGAGGGTAGAGAATATATAATAAATATGTAAAGCACATAAAACATAAATTGACAGCATTATACTGTATAAGTATCTGTAATAAATATTAAAGTGGCTCTAAAGGCAGAACGTTTTTTACTATGCATTAATGGTAAAGGTAAAAAACCTTCTGTGTGCAGTTCCTTCACTCTTATATTTACTTCAGCCCATCTCGTTCCAGCGATGTGCATGAGAGCAGAGGCTCTCTGGGGTCTCTCTGTCCTCATTGGCTCACACAGCAGCGGGAGCAGCCAGTGAGACAATGAGGAAAGAGTGTGAATGGACAATGTTCATTCACAGGGGCGTGGCTCAGAAGTGAGCGCTTGCATAGCAAGAGGCTTTCTATTGAGGGCACTCAGCAGGGGGTAGGAGTCAGTACCTCCGGCAGGGGACCCAAAAAGAAGAGGATTGCACAGAGCAGGTAAGTATAGTATGTATGTTTAAAAAAAACAACAACCTTTAGAATCTCTTTAACCCTCTTGTGAAGATATTTTTTTTTCTTGTTCAAAGATTTTATTGAATAAAACCTCATGGCGTACAAGCATTTCAATAAATGAACTGAATAACAATGCGGTACACTCCGAAGCATTTAAGAAATATATCAAATCTCCTTTCATGTTGTGAGCTGTCTGTCTGCTTTCCACAACTTCCTGGATTCTCTGCATGCTTTGCAGCTTCCCCTCAATTTCTAATGACTACATATCCCATGGTACTTTGCTGCCTGCAAGAAGCTATTCCTGTACTGACTCCGCCTAGCTTCCCCTCAATTTCCAAAGACTACATATCCCATGGTACCTTATTGCCTGTACTGACTTTGCCTCCTGACACTCCTCCTCTCAGCACCTCTGTAGTTTAGAAGGCAGGCTCTGTAAAATGTGTGACACAGCAGTGCCTACCTACAGGGCATAATGACTACTAGAGCTGGGCTGAACACTCTAGTTTGGTTCTCACCAGAACTCCTGAACAGAGAAAAAGTTCTTACCCAAACAGCAAACCCTATTAAAGTCCATTTTGAAGGCTTATATGCAAGTTATTGCCCATAGAAAGAGTATGGGGGCCTGGGTGCTGCCCTGGGGGACATGTATCAATGCAAAAACACTTTTTTTTAAAGATCTTTTTTTACGGGAGCAGTGATTATAATGATGCTTAAAGTGCAACAATAAAAATGAAAAATTCCTTTAAATTTAGTGCTTGGGGGGGGGTCCCCTTACACCCCTGTAAAGTGGTTCATCTGTACCGTGGATAGAACCTACTGCCGAAAAACTGGCATTTCTAAAGAAAAAAAATTGTAAAATCACATGAGGCCCTGCAGGTTTGGAAAGGGGGGAAACGAGTGAGTGCCCCCCTCCTCTGGTATGGATTTTAAGGGGGGACCCCATTTTTATTGTCGGCAATGTTTGTTTGTTTTTTTCCTCAACTCTCAGAGGAGAAGCCCATTGACAGCTGACTCATCGGTTGTTAGGGACACCGCGGCTGGCTTCCCGGCCCGTTCCTTAACAACCAGCTATTCACTGCGCCCTGATTGGACAAAGCTTTGCCCAATTGGGGCTTAGAATGCACTGTGCAGAGCAGGGCATTCAGGGTGTTCGCTGAATGAGCGGGCCAAACTTTTACTCGGTCTGAATCATTCGCCCCATCTCTAGCAACTACTTGTTACAGAATTCAAGGAAGGAAATGTGTGGGGATCTTTATAAAGTGAGTTTAAAAGCTTCAAAACTATTTAGACTACTAAGAGTAGGCGGAAAATAATTGGTATTTGATGTGGAAATAAATAAATTATTTTACATTTTGCCTATAGATAAGTAACATTCATGCTTTTTTCGGAAATTCGGGAATTTGGAAATCCGGAAATTCGGGAATTTTGAAATCCGGAAATTCGGGAATTTAGAAATCCGGAAATTCGGAAAATTCGGAATTCGTAAATTTCGGGAATTTTCACATTTCTATTTTTCGGATTTCCAAATTTCCGGATTTCGAATTTTCGGATTTCCGAATTTTCGAATTTCCAAATTTCAGAATTTAGTGTTTTCGATTTCCGAATTTTCGAATTTGCAAATTTCTGAATTTCGTATTTTTGTATTTTCGTATTTCCGGATTTTATTATTATTATTAGATTATTTTATTATTATATTTTATTATTATTTTATTATTATTAGATTGTTCCGTTCCATTTGGTTAGATGCGGCATTCGTTATTTCAGATAATTCGTAACTTCGGATAAATTCGTACTCGTTACGTTCACTAATTCACTAATTTATGAATTTAGAATTTTAAAATTTTCGGATTTCCGGATTTCCGAAATTCCGAATTTTCGAATTTCCGAATTTTGAATTTTCGTATTTTCGGATTTCCGGATTTTATTATTATTATTAGATTATTTTATTATTATATTTTATTATTATTTTATTATTATTAGATTGTTCCGTTCCATTTGGTTAGATGCGGCATTCGTTATTTCAGATAATTCGTAACTTCGGATAAATTCGTACTCGTTACGTTCACTAACAAACAAATTTGAAAGGGAATTCCAATACCTATAATTTAATAGTTAGTTATTATTTAGAATTAAACAGATTTTCTTTCTTTTTTTCAGGATTTCTATTTTTTTAATTTTTTAATTTCCGAATTCCGAAAATTCGGAATTCGGAAAATCCAAAAATCAGAAATTCGGAATTCGGAAATTCGAAAATTCGAAAATCCGAAAATTCGGAAATCCGAAAATCCGAAATCCTGAAATCCCAAAATTCGGAAATCCGAAAATACCAAATTCGGAAATTCGTAAATTCGGAAATCCGAAAACACGAAAATACGGCATTTGAAAATTCGGAAATTCTGAAATCCAAAAATCCGAAATTCGTAATTTTGGAAATTCGTTAATTAGGCAATTTCGGAAATTTCGGACATTTGTAATTTTGCAAATTTTGCAAATTTAGAAATTCGGAAATTTGGAACTAAACGAATTGCACATGTCTAATTCAGACACTCACCAGGCGGAGATCTATCGATGATATTCTCACAGTAAGTCCCGTAAGACAATTTTAAACGGATAAAAAATACTGATTAAAAAATAATATTTTATTATTATATATATATATATATTAATTTATTATTATTATTATTAGATTATTTTATTATTATATTTTATCATTATTTTATTATTATTAGATTTTTCCGTTCCATTTGGTTAGATGCGGCATTCGTTATTTCAGATAATTCGTAACTTCGGATAAATTCGTACAGATTTTCTTTCTTTTTTTCAGATTTTCTATTTTTTAAATTTTTGAATTTCCGAATTCCGAAAATTCGGAATTCCAAAAATCCTAAAATCCGAAATTCGGAATTCGGAAATTCGAAAATTTGAAAATCCGAAAATTCGGAAATCCGAAAATCCGAAATTCGGAAATCCTGAAATCCCAAAATTCGGAAATCCAAAAATACCAAATTCGGAAATTAAAAATTCAGAAATTCGGAAATACGA
The DNA here is from genome assembly GCA_028564925.1 of Lithobates sylvaticus. Lineage (NCBI taxonomy): Eukaryota > Metazoa > Chordata > Amphibia > Anura > Ranidae > Lithobates > Lithobates sylvaticus. The sequence goes on from CM053029.1 coordinate 64,924,118, forward strand.
AAATACGACATTCAAAAATTCAGAAATTCTGAAATACGAAAATCCGAAAATTCGAAATTCCGAAAGTCTGAAATCCGAAAATCCGAAAATTCAAAAGTTCGGAAATTCGGAAATCCGAAAACTCGAAATCCGGAAATCCGAAAATCCGAAATTCGGAAATTTGTCATTTTGGAAATTCGTAATTTCGGAAATTCGTAATTTCGGAAATTCGGCAATTCGCCAATTTCGGAAATTTCGGACATTCGTAATTTTGCAAATTTTGCAAATTTTGCAATTTTTTTAATTTTGCTAATTTTTCAATTTTGCTAATTTTTAAATGTTGCTAATTTTTAAATTTTGCTCATTTTTAAATTTCGGAAATAGGAACTAAACAAATTGCACATGTCTAATTCAGACACTCACCAGGCGGAGATCTATCGATGATATTCTCACAGTAAGTCCCGTAAAACATTTCTGGACAAATACACTTGATTGCGTCATAGGTACCTCCATTTTTGCAGTCTGTGGACAAGAATTTAAGAGTCAGAAAAGGCAAATAAATTAACAATTATCATACCATTTTTTAACTTAAAGCTGAAATCCAGGAAAAGGGATAAAAATACAGATAAAATGCATGTATTGGAGCTATGTTACCTGCCAAAGGACCTTATATTTCTGTCCCTCAAGCCCTATGATTTCTGCCACAAAGCATATCCCTGTCTGGCAGGACAGTAGAAATCATTTTTTTTCTCTGCTGCAGTTAAAGCGGTATTAAACTCAAAACCAAAAATGTAATATATTGCAGCTTACCAATCATTAGATGTGGTGGCTAGATTCGTTTTTATAAGGCTTCCCCCTTCAGTTTTTACCTGGTGATCTGGCCAGTAACACACCTCCTGTCTTAGAGTGACCCAACTCTGGATGAAGGAGCACAGGGGACACCTTTGGACAGCAGCATTTTCAGTCTGGTGGGAGGGGAGTGTTAGATGTTCTAGCAGGTTTACATGCACTAACAAACTGAAGCTAATGCTAATTCTTAGGATAAAGGTTTTCCATAAATAAATAAATGCTGATCATTGAAAGCACTTCTGTCAGTAGCAAATTGTTTGCCTCAACTTCCTAACTGCTACATTTGCCAGCCAGCTTGTTCTGTTGAAAAATAACAAACCTACTGGCTGGATCACCAGATGAAAATTGAAGCAAGAAAGCCTAAAAGCCTGACAGAAAACGAATACAACCATTGCATCTAAGAATTGATAAGCTGCAATATAATAAATGTTTGATTTTGGATTTTATACCACTTTAAGTAACACTTTCAGGTCTTGATCTTTCCCCAGCCTGTGACTGGACAGTAAAAGAAGAAGCAGCAGATGGATGAGCTATTCATATTCTCACTCTGTTCTCTCCCATTATTACCTTGTTCCTTGTCATCATGTTTGCATGCAGCACACCTGATTGGTATTTTCGGATTTACGAATTTATGAATTTAGAATTTTCAAATTTTCAGATTTCCGGATTTCCGAAATCCCGAATTTTCGAATTTCCGAAATCCCGAATTTTCGAATTTTCGAATTTTCGGATTTCTGGATTTTATTATTATTATTAGATTATTTTATTATTATATTTTATTATTATTTTATTATTATTAGATTGTTCCATTCCATTTGGATAATTCGTAACTTCGGATAAATTCGTACTCGTTACGTTCACTAACAGACAAATTTGAAAGGGAATTCCAATACCTATAATTTAATAGTTAGTTATTATTTAGAATTAAACAGATTTTCTTTCTTTTTTTCAGCTTTTCTATTTTTTTAATTTTTTAATTTCCGAATTCCAAAAATTTGGAACTTCCGAAAATCCAAAAATCTGAAATTCGGAATTCGGAAATTCTAAAATTCTAAAATTCGGAAATCCGAAAATCCGAAATTCGGAAACCTGAAATCCCAAAATTTGGAAATCCGAAAATACCAAATTCGGAAATTAAAAATTCGGAAATTCGGAAATTAAAAATTCGGAAATTCGGAAATACGAAAATACGAAAATACGACATTCGAAAATTCTGAAATCTGAAAATACGAAAATTTGAAATTCTGAAATTCTGAAATCCAAAAATCCGAAAATTCAAAAGTTCGGAAATTCGGAAATTTGGAAATCCGAAAACTCGAAATTCGGAAATTCAAAAATTCGGAAATCCGTTAATTCGGCAATTTCAGAAATTTCGGACATTCGTAATTTTGCAGATTTTGACATTTGGAAATTCGGAAATTCGGAAATTTCGGAAATTGAAAAATTCGGAAATTTAAAAATTCGCAAATTCAAAATTAATTGATTTTTGATTTTATACCACTTTAAGTAACACTTTCAGGTCTTGATCTTTCCCCAGCCTGTGACTGGACAGTAAAAGAAGAAGCAGCAGATGGATGAGCTATTCATATTGTCACTCTGTTCTCTCCCATTATTACCTTGTTCCTTGTCATCATGTTTGCATGCAGCACACCTGATTGGCTCTCCCAGGATTTTCTGTATAGGAGATTGTGATAGTCTGATACTAAGTCAAAATTAGGTACATAGAGTAGATGGAGTATAGGGGGGGTTTTAACCCCATCACTTTTTTTGCCATCTGTGTTGGATAGATTTACCTTCACTTCCTGTCACAGAGCCAAAACAGGAAGTGAGTTGAAATCTCCCCATTGGAAGATTTCTCTCTATTCCTGTGCGGGTGACAACCCAAAATTGTTTCACTTTCTTTCTTGGTGATAACATTCACCAATACAAAAAAAAAAAAAAAAAAACCTGGATAGGGATGAATATGGTGCAAAATCAGGTGTGTAAAATTGGAGTTGGGATGGGCTGGCCAATGGGAAGTAGTTTGGCATAGAGAGAATGGTTCACCAAGTCATTGGAGGTGGTTTCAACTCTTCAAAAAGGGCAAATGCACTTTATTCCATCATAGAAACCTCCGTTTCTGCAGGCGACTGTGGAAGAGAATTTCAAAGGCAGGAAGAAAGGTAAATAAATGAATGATTATCATACCATTACTTTGCCTAAAGCTAAACTCCAGCATAGGGACCTCATACAGTGCCTTGAAAAAGTATTCATACCCCTTGAAATTTTCCACATTTTGTCATGTTACAACCAAAAATGTTAATGTATTTTTATTGGGATTGTATGTGATAGACCAACACAAAGTAGCACATGTTTATGAAGTGGAAGGAAAATGATAAATGGTTTTCAATTTTATTTACAAATAAATATCTGAAAAGTGTGGCGTGCATTTGTATTCAGCACCCTTTACTCTGATACCCCTAACTAAAATCTAGTGGAACCAATTGTCTTCAGACATCAGCTAATTAGTACATTTTGTGCAATTTAATCTCAAAACAAACAGCATCATGAAGGCCAAGCAACACACCAGACATGTCAGGGATAAAGTTGTGGAGAAGTATAAAGCAGGGTTAGGTTATAAAAAAAAAATATCCCAAGCTTTGACCACCTCACGGAGCACTGTTCAATCCATCATCTGAAAATGGAAAGAGTATGGCACAACTGCAAACCTACCAAGACATGGCCGTCCACCTAAACTGACAGGCCGGGCAAGGAGATCATTAATCAGAGAAGCAGCCAAGAGGTCCATGGTAATTCTGGAGGAGCTGAAGAGATCCACAGCTCAGGTGGAAGAATCTGTCCACAGGACAACTATTAGTCGTGCACTCCACAAATCTGGCCTTTATGGAAGAGTGACAAGAAGAAAGCCATTATTGAAAGAAAGCCAAAAGAAGTCCCAATTTCAGTTTGAGAGAAGCCATGTGGAGGACACAGCAAACATGTGGAAGAAGGTGTTCTGGTCAGATGAGACCAAAATTGAACTTTTTGACCTAAAAACAAACTCTATGTGTGGTGGAAAACTAACACTGCACAGCTCCCTGAACACACCATCCCCACCGTGAAACATGATGGTGGCAGCATCATGTTGTGGGGATGCTTTTCTTCAGCAGGGACAGGGAAGTTGGTCAGAGTTGATGGGAAGATGAATGGAGCCAAATACAGGGCAATCTTAGAAGAAAACCTGTTAGAGTCTGCAAAAGACTTGAGCTTGGGGGGGAGGTTCACTTTCCAGCAGGACAACGACCCTAAACATACAGTCAGAGCTACAATGGAATGATTTAGATCAAAGCATATTTATGTTAGAATGGCCCGGATAAAATCCAGACCTAAATCCAATTGAGAATCTGTGGCAAGACTTGAGAATTGCTGTTCACAGACGCTCTCCATCCAATCTGACAGAGCTTGAGCTATTTTGCAAAGAAGAATGGGAAAAAATGTCACTCTCTAGATGTGCAAAGCTGGTAGAGACATCCCCAAAAAGACTTGCAGCTGTAATTGCAGTGAAACATGGCTCTACAAAGTATTGACTCAGGGGGGCGCCATACAAATGTACCCCACACTTTTCACGTTGTTATTTGTAAAAAACTTGGAAAACCATTTATCATTTTCCTTCCACCTCACAATTATGTGCCACTTTGTGTTGGTCTGCCACATAAAATCCCAATTATATACATTTACGTTTTTGGTTGTAACATGACAAAATGTGGAACATTTCAAGGGGTAGGAATAGTTTTTCAAGGCACTGTATACAGATAAAATACATGTATAAATGTATTTTTAATGTAAAAATGTTTAAATTTAAGCTGTCACTTTTTGACAATTCATCGCAGAGCGCACAAAGATAAAAAATAACGGGGAAAAACATTTATGATAGCAAACACAGATTGCTTGTGATGATCCACCTGTGAATGAATAAACTACAAGTACCATCTTCCACTGCGGCAGATGAACTTGTAGTTTCAATTGGCTGAGGGGGAGCTAATGAGCGCTCTTGTAGTCCACTGACATGTGCTACGGCTTTTGAAACAGAAAGCCTGTACAAAGGAACGAGCTGAAAGCTGGAGGACACGTCTGCAGGAATCCACATTGCACCCATGATTTACTGATCAAGGGTCTAATGCTTTCCAGGCTACTGCAAAAAAATTATTTTCTTTCTGTAAAGGTAAACATAGCCTTTAAAGTGAAACACATAGAGCTGCAAACACTTACGAGTAGTTGGCGAGGCAGTAGTAGTAGTAGTAGTTGTTGTTGTAATGGTAGTAGTAATTGTTGTAGAAGTAATTTCAGCTTCAGATGTAGTAGAAGCTCTGGTAGTAGCAGTAGTTACAGCTGCAGTTGTAGTGGGAGTTATTGTAGAAGCAATAGTTTCAGATGCAGTTTTTGTAGGAGTTGCAGTGGCTATAGTAGTTTTAGCTGCATTTGTAGTAGGAGTCATTGTAGAAGCAATAGTTTTAGATGCAGTTGTTGTAGGCGTTGCAGTTGCTATAGTAGTTTCAGCTGCATTTGTAGCAGGAGTCATTGTAGAAGCAATAGTTTTAGGTGCATTTGTTGTAGGCGTTGCAGTGGCTATAGTAGTTTCAGCTGCAGATGTAGTAGAAGCTCTGGTAGTAGCAGTAGTTACAGCTGCAGTTGTAGTGGGAGTTATTGTAGAAGCAATAGTTTTAGATGCAGTTGGTGTAGGCGTTGCAGTGGCTATAGTAGTTCTAGCTGCATTTGTAGTAGGAGTCATTGTAGAAGCAATAGATTTAGATGCGGTTGTTGTTGGCATTGCAGTGGTTTTAGTAGTTTCAGCTGCATTTATAGTAGGAGTCATTGTAGAAGCAATAGTTTTAGGTGCAGTTGTTGTAGGCGTTGCAGTGGCTATAGTACTTTCAGCTGCATTTGTAGTAGGAGTCATTGTAGAAGCAATAGTTTTATATGCAGTTGGTGTAGGCGTTGCAGTGGCTATAGTAGTTTCAGCTGCATTTGTAGTAGGAGTCATTGTAGAAGCAATAGTTTTAGATGCAGTTGTTGTAGGCGTTGCAGTGGCTATAGTAGTTTCAGCTGAATTTGTAGTAGGAGTCATTGTAGAAGCAATAGTTTTAGGTGCAGTTGTTGTAGGCGTTGCAGTGGCTATAGTAGTTTCAGCTGCATTTGTAGTAGGAGTCATTGTAGAAGCAATAGTTTTAAGTGCAGTTGTTGTTGGCGTTGCAGTGGCTATAGTAGTTTCAGCTGCATTTGTAGTAGGAGTCATTGTAGAAACAATAGTTTTAGATGCAGTTGTTGTAGGCGTTGCAGTTGCTATAGTAGTTTCAGCTGCATTTGTAGTAGGAGTCATTGTAGAAGCAATAGTTTTAGGTGCAGTTGTTGTAGGCGTTGCAGTGGCTATAGTAGTTTCAGCTGCATTTGTAGTAGGAGTCATTGTAGAAGCAATAGTTTTAGATGCAGTTGTTGTAGGCGTTGCAGTTGCTATAGTAGTTTCAGCTGCATTTGTAGTAGGAGTCATTGTAGAAGCAATAGTTTTAGGTGCAGTTGTTGTAGGCGTTGCAGTGGCTATTGTAGTTTCAGCTGCATTTGTAGTAGGAGTCATTGTAGAAGCAATAGTTTTAGATGCAGTTGTTGTAGGCGTTGCAGTGGCTATAGTAGTTTCAGCTGAATTTGTAGTAGGAGTCATTGTAGAAGCAATAGTTTTAGGTGCAGTTGTTGTAGGCGTTGCAGTGGCTATAGTAGTTTCAGCTGCATTTGTAGTAGGAGTCATTGTAGAAGCAATAGTTTTAGGTGCAGTTGGTGTAGGCGTTGCAGTGGCTATAGTAGTTTCAGCTGCATTTGTAGTAGAAGTCATTGTAGAAGCAATAGTTTTAGATGCAGTTGTTGTAGGCGTTGCAGTGGCTATAGTAGTTTCAGCTGCATTTGTAGTAGGAGTCATTGTAGAAGCAATAGTTTTAGATGCAGTTGTTGTTGGCATTGCAGTGGCTTTAGTAGTTTCAGCTGCATTTGTAGTAGGAGTCTTTGTAGAAGCAATAGATTTAGATGCAGTTGTTGTAGGCGTTGCAGTGGCTATAGTAGTTTCAGCTGCATTTGTAGTAGGAGTCATTGTAGAAGCAATAGTTTTAGATGCAGTTGTTGTAGGCGTTGCAGTGGCTATAGTAGTTTCAGCTGCATTTGTAGTAGGAGTCATTGTAGAAGTAATAGTTTTAGATGCAGTTGTTGTAGGCGTTGCAGTGGCTATAGTAGTTTCAGCTGCATTTGTAGTAGGAGTCATTGTAGAAGCAATAGTTTTAGATGCAGTTTTTGTAGGCATTGCAGTGACTATAGTAGTTTCAGCTTCAGTTGTAGTTGAAACTGTGGTAGTAGTGATAGATCCAACTGAAGTTGCAGAGTTAGTCAATGTAGTAGTAGGGGTTTCAACTGCATCTGTAATAGGAGTTGTGTAAGCCACAGTAGAGGCAAGTGTGTTTGTAGGAGGGGTTGTGGTAGAAGCAGTAGTAGTTCCAGCTGCAGTTATATTTGGAATCAGAGTATGAGCAGTAGATTCAACTGGTGTTGTAGTAGGAGTTGTGGTAGTAGCCACAGTTTCAACTGCAGCTGTAATAGGAGTTGTGGTAGTCACAGCTGATGTTGCAGTGGGAACTGCAGTAGTAGTAGGAGTTTGAGCTGCAGTAGTAGAATAAATTGTACTAATAACAGCAGTTTTGGCTGCAGTAGAAGACATAGTAGCAGCAGTTACAATTGCAGCTGTAATAGGAGTTGTGTTAACTAAAGTAGTTTCAGCTTTAGTTGTAGTAGGAGTTGTACTGGTAGGAGTAAAAGTTTCAGGTGCAGTTGTAGTTGTAATCCGAGCACTAGTAAATTCATCTTGTGCTGTAGTTAGAGAAGTGGCATTAGCAGCAGTTTCAACTGCGGTTGTAATTGGAATTGTTGTAGCCACAATCATTTCAGCTGTAGTTGTAATTGGGGCTGATGTAGAAGTTGTCGTTTCTGTGGCAGTTGTAGTTGAATTCATGATAACAGTTGTAATTTCTGCTGGGTTTGTAGTAGGAGTTGTAGTAATAACAGCAGTTTTATCTGCAGCTGTAATAGGAGTTGTAGTAGCTAAAGTGATTAAAGCTGCAGTTGGAGCAGAAGTCGTCGCAGTAGTATATCCATCTACAGCTGTACTAACAACTATGGTAGTAGCAGTAAGCTCAGCTGCAACTGTAGTACAAGTTGTAGTAGCAATAGTAGATCCAGTTGCAGAAGGAATTATAGTAGTAGCAGAAGCAAGGGTTGTATTTATTGTCTCCGGAGCAGTTGTGTCCGGGTGGAGTGATGTGTCTGCTGTTGCATCAGGCATGGTCGATGTTTCTGGTGTTTTAGTTGTAGTATCAAGTATGGTTGATATTTTTGATAGAGTTGTTTGTGGAACAACTGCTGTTACAACTGTTGTTTCAGATACGCTGGACAACTCAGCTGTGCTTGTTTCAGGAACCATTGTTGTTTCTGCTGTTGCGTCAGAAACTGTTGTTAAATTTGCTGCAGTTGGGTCAGTACCGGGTGATGTTTCTGTTGCTTGGTCAGGCAAAGTAGACGTTTCTGCTTTTTCAGTTCTTGTATAAAGTAAGGTTGAAATATCTGCTGTAGCTGTCTCATGGACAAGTGTTGTTTCAACAGTGGCATAAGTCATAGTAAGGGTTTCTAAAGTAGTTGTAGCTATTGGGACTGTGGTTTCAGCTGATGCATCAAGCACAGTCGATACATCTGACGTAGCTGTGCTAGGAGCAAGAGTTTCTATAGTTGTATCAGGCATAGTCACTACTGTTGTACTCTTTTCAAAAACCAGTGTTGTATCTGCTGCTGTGCCAGGCATAAGTGTTGAATCTGCTGTAGTTGGGTTAGGGTGTAGTGTTGTATTTGCTGTTGTGCCAGGAATAGATGTTAAATCTGCTGTTGTTGTGTCAGGGAGGAGTGTTGTATCTGCTGCTGTGCCAGGAATAAGTGTTGAATCTGCTGTAGTTGGGTCTGGGTGTAGTGTTGTATTTGCTGTTGTGCCAGGAATAGATGTTGAATCTGCTGTAGTTGTGTCAGGGAGGAGTGTTGTATCTGCTGCTGTGCCAGGAATAAGTGTTGAATCTGCTGTAGTTGGGTCTGGGTGGAGTGTTGTATCTGCTGCTGTGCCAGGAATAAGTGTTGAATCTGCTGTAGTTGGGTCTGGGTGTAGTGTTGTATTTGCTGTTGTGCCAGGAATAGATGTGGAATCTGCTGTAGTTGTGTCAGGGAGGAGTGTTGTATCTGCTGCTGTACCAGGAATAAGTGTTGGATTTGCTGTAGTTGTGTCAGGGTGGAGTGTTGTATCTGCTGCTGTGCCACTAATAAGTGTTGAATCTGCTGTAGTTGGGTCTGGGTGTAGTGTTGTATTTGCTGTTGTGCCAGGAATAGATGTGGAATCTGCTGTAGTTGTGTCAGGGAGGAGTGTTGTATCTGCTGCTGTACCAGGAATAAGTGTTGGATTTGCTGTAGTTGTGTCAGGGTGGAGTGTTATCTCTGCTGTTGTGTAAGATGTAGTTGATGTTTCTGCTTTTCCAGTTGATGTATCAAGTATGGTGGCTGTAGCTGATGTTGTTGATTCAGCAACAAGTGTTGTTTCTGTTGTATCAGGCATTCTTGAAACATTAGCTGTGGTTGTCTCAGAAGCCAGTGTTATGTCTGCTGGTGTCTCAGGAACGGTTGTAAAATCTGCTGTGGTGGTACCAGCAGGAATTGTTGTTTCTGCTGTTGGTTCAGATCTGGCAGATGTTTCTGCTTTTTCAGCTGTTGTACCAAGTAGGGTTGTCATACCTGTTGTAACCATTTCTGTCAACATTGTTTCAGCTGTTGAACCATAAACACTTGACACTGCAGCTGTGGTTGTTTCAGAAGCCAGGGTTGTATGCACTGCTGTCTCAGGGATAGTTATTAAAACATCTGTAATTGTGTCGGGGGGTAGTGATGTTTCTGCTGTTTCTGCTGTTGCTTCAGAGGTGGCAAATGTTTCTGCTATTTTAGTTGTATCAAGCACAGTTGATAACGCTGATGTAGTGGTTTCTGGAACAATTGTTATTTCTGCTGTTGTATCAGATACACTGGACAATTCAGATGTGCTTGTTTTGGGAACCAATGTTGTTTCTTCTGTTGTTTCAGGAATTATTGTTAAACCTGCTATAGTTGTGTCAACATTGGGTAATGTTTCTGTGTCGGACAAAGTAGATGTTTCTGCCTTTTCAGTTGTTGAATCCAGCCCAGTTGTTTTATGTGGTGTAGTCTCAGGAATAAGTGTTGTACCAGACATTGTATGAGTATCTACAGTAGGTGTAACTGTAAATCTTGTTTTAGCTGATGTATCAAAGACCGTTGATACTTCTGATGCAGTTGAGCCAGAAACAGGAGTTTCCTTTGTTGTTTCTACTGTTGTATGTGATGCAGGCTCTACATCTGCTGTGCTTGTTTCAAAATTCAGTGTTGCCTCTGCTGAGGTGTCAGGAACAATCGTTGTTTCTGTTGCTGCCCCGGACACACTAGATACTTCAGGAGTTGTTTCAAAAGCCAGTGTTGTATCTGCTGTTGTCCCAAGAACAGTTGTTAAATCATCTATAGTGCTGTCAGGGAGAAGTGTAGCTTTTGTTGTTGATTCCGACACAGTCGACATTTTAGTTTTTTCAGCTGTATCAAGAACGGTGGTTTTATGTAATGTGGCCGTTTGAGGAACAAGTGTTGTCTCTGCATCAGTTGTAGCTATTACAACTGAAGTTTCAGCTGGTGTATCAAGTACTGTTGTTAAATTTGGTGTTGCTGTGCCAGATGCAACAGTTTCCTTGGTTGTTCCTGCTGTTGAATCACGCGTACTTGACACTGCAGCTGTGGTAGTTTTAGAAACAGGCACACTTGACATCTCAGCGATTGTTGATTCAAAATCTGGTGTTATGTCTGCTGTTGTCTCAGGAACATTTGTTAAGGCTGATGTAACTGTTTTTGAAACAATTGTTTCTGCTGTTGTTTTAGATATACTGGACAACTCAGTTGTGCTTGTTTCAGGAACCAGTGTTTTTTCTTCTCCTGTTTCAGAAACTGTTGTGAAATCTACTGCAGTTGTGTCATCAATGGTTGAGGTTTCCATTGTCATGACAGGCAAATTAGATGTTTCTGCTTCTTCAGTTGTATCGAGTACAGTAGATCTTTCTGGTGTAGTTGTCTCAGGAGCAAATGTTTCCATGGTTGTATCAGGCAGAGTGTGTGTTTCTTCAGTCAGTGTAACTATTAGGACTGTTGTTTCGGTTGAAATATCAAGGGCAGTCGACACTTCTATTGCGCCTGTTTCAGAATCTACTGTTATATCAGCTGGGGTTTCAGCAAGAGTTGGTAATTCCACTGTAGTAGTTTCAGGGTGAAGTGATGTTTCTGATGTTGTATGAGACATGGTAGACATTTCAGCTTTTACAGTTGTTGTATCAAGTATGGTCGTTATGTCTAATGTGGCTGTTTCAGAAACAGGCACACTTGACACCTCAGCCATTGTTGGTTTAAAATCTGGTGTTATGTCTGCTGTTGTCTCAGGAGCATTTGTGAAGTCTGATGTAACTGTTTTTGAAACAATTGTTGTTTCTGCTGTTGTTTTAGATATGCTGGACAACTCAGTTGTGGTTGTTTCAGGAACCAGTGTTATTTCTTCTCCTGTTTCAGAAACTGTTGTGAAATCTACTGCAGTTGTATCATCAATGGTTGAGGTTTCCGTTGTCATGCCAGGCAAATTAGATGTTTCTGCTTCTTCAGTTGTATCGAGTACAGTAGATCTTTCTGGTGTAGTTGTCTCAGGAACAAATGTTTCCATGGTTGTATCGGGCAGAGTGTGTGTTTTTTCAGTCGGTGTAACTATTAGGACTGTTGTTTCGGTTGAAATATCAAGGGCAGTCGACACTTCTATTGCGCCTGTTTCCAAATCTAGTGTTGTATCAGCTGGGGTGTCAGAAAGAGTTGTTAATTCCCCTCTAGTAGTTTCAGGGTGAAGTGATGTCTCTGATGTTGTATGAGACATGGTAGACATTTCAGCTTTTACAGTTGTTGTATCAAGTGTGGTCGTTATGTCTAATGTGGCTGTTTCAGAAACAGGCACACTTGACACCTCAGCCATTGTTGGTTTAAAATCTGGTGTTACGTCTGCTGTTGTCTCAGGAGTATTTGTGAAGTCTGATGTAACTGTTTTTGAAACAGTTGTTGTTTCTGCTGTTGTTTTAGATATACTGGACAACTCAGTTGTGCTTGTTTCAGGAACCAGTGTTTTTTCTTCTCCTGTTTCAGAAACTGTTGTGAAATCTACTGCAGTTGTATCATCAATGGTTGAGGTTTCCGTTGTCATGCCAGGCAAATTAGATGTTTCTGCTTCTTCAGTTGTATCGAGTACAGTAGATCTTTCTGGTGTAGTTGTCTCAGGAGCAAATGTTTCCATGGTTGTATCAGGCAGAGTGTGTGTTTCTTCAGTCGGTGTAACTATTAGGACTGTTGTTTCGGTAGAAATATCAAGGGCAGTCGACACTTCTATTGCGCCTGTTTCCAAATCTAGTGTTGTATCAGCTGGGGTGTCAGAAAGAGTTGTTAATTCCCCTCTAGTAGTTTCAGGGTGAAGTGATATCTCTGATGTTGTATGAGACATGGTAGACATTTCAGCTTTTACAGTTGTTGTATCAAGTGTGGTCGTTATGTCTAATGTGGCTGTTTCAGAAACAGGCACACTTGACACCTCAGCCATTGTTGGTTTAAAATCTGGTGTTACGTCTGCTGTTGTCTCAGGAGTATTTGTGAAGTCTGATGTAACTGTTTTTGAAACAATTGTTGTTTCTGCTGTTGTTTTAGATATGCTGGACAACTCAGTTGTGCTTGTTTCAGCAACCAGTGTTATTTCTTCTCCTGTTTCAGAAACTGTTGTGAAATCTACTGCAGTTGTATCATCAATGGTTGAGGTTTCCGTTGTCATGCCAGGCAAATTAGATGTTTCTGCTTCTTCAGTTGTATCGAGTACAGTAGATCTTTCTGGTGTAGTTGTCTCAGGAACAAATGTTTCCATGGTTGTATCGGGCAGAGTGTGTGTTTCTTCAGTCGGTGTAACTATTAGCACTGTTGTTTCGGTTGAAATATCAAGGGCAGTCGACACTTCTATTGCGCCTGTTTCCAAATCTAGTGTTGTATCAGCTGGGGTGTCAGAAAGAGTTGTTAATTCCCCTCTAGTAGTTTCAGGGTGAAGTGATGTCTCTGATGTTGTATGAGACATGGTAGACATTTCAGCTTTTACAGTTGTTGTATCAAGTGTGGTCGTTATGTCTAATGTGGCTGTTTCAGAAACAGGCACACTTGACACCTCAGCCATTGTTGGTTTAAAATCTGGTGTTACGTCTGCTGTTGTCTCAGGAGTATTTGTGAAGTCTGATGTAACTGTTTTTGAAACAATTGTTGTTTCTGCTGTTGTTTTAGATATGCTGGACAACTCAGTTGTGCTTGTTTCAGGAACCAGTGTTTTTTCTTCTCCTGTTTCAGAAACTGTTGTGAAATCTACTGCAGTTGTATCATCAATGGTTGAGGTTTCCGTTGTCATGCCAGGCAAATTAGATGTTTCTGCTTCTTCAGTTGTATCGAGTACAGTATATCTTTCTGGTGTAGTTGTCTCAGGAGCAAATGTTTCCATGGTTGTATCAGGCAGAGTGTGTGTTTCTTCAGTCGGTGTAACTATTAGGACTGTTGTTTCGGTAGAAATATCAAGGGCAGTCGACACTTCTATTGCGCCTGTTTCCAAATCTAGTGTTGTATCAGCTGGGGTGTCAGAAAGAGTTGTTAATTCCCCTCTAGTAGTTTCAGGGTGAAGTGATATCTCTGATGTTGTATGAGACATGGTAGACATTTCAGCTTTTACAGTTGTTGTATCAAGTGTGGTCGTTATGTCTAATGTGGCTGTTTCAGAAACAGGCACACTTGACAGCTCAGCCATTGTTGGTTTAAAATCTGGTGTTACGTCTGCTGTTGTCTCAGGAGTATTTGTGAAGTCTGATGTAACTGTTTTTGAAACAATTGTTGTTTCTGCTGTTGTTTTAGATATGCTGGACAACTCAGTTGTGCTTGTTTCAGCAACCAGTGTTATTTCTTCTCCTGTTTCAGAAACTGTTGTGAAATCTACTGCAGTTGTATCATTAATGGTTGAGGTTTCCGTTGTCATGACAGGCAAATTAGATGTTTCTGCTTCTTCAGTTGTATCGAGTACAGTAGATCTTTCTGGTGTAGTTGTCTCAGGAACAAATGTTTCCATGGTTGTATCAGGCAGAGTGTGTGTTTCTTCAGTCGGTGTAACTATTAGGACTGTTGTTTCGGTTGAAATATCAAGGGCAGTCGACACTTCTATTGCCCCTGTTTCCAAATCTAGTGTTGTATCAGCTGGGGTGTCAGAAAGAGTTGTTAATTCCCCTCTAGTAGTTTCAGGGTGAAGTGATGTCTCTGATGTTGTATGAGACATGGTAGACATTTCAGCTTTTACAGTTGTTGTATCAAGTGTGCTCGTTATGTCTAATGTGGCTGTTTCAGAAACAGGCACACTTGACACCTCAGCCATTGTTGGTTTAAAATCTGGTGTTACGTCTGCTGTTGTCTCAGGAGTATTTGTGAAGTCTGATGTAACTGTTTTTGAAACAATTGTTGTTTCTGCTGTTGTTTTAGATATGCTGGACAACTCAGTTGTGCTTGTTTCAGGAACCAGTGTTTTTTCTTCTCCTGTTTCAGAAACTGTTGTGAAATCTACTGCAGTTGTATCATCAATGGTTGAGGTTTCCGTTGTCATGCCAGGCAAATTAGATGTTTCTGCTTCTTCAGTTGTATCGAGTACAGTATATCTTTCTGGTGTAGTTGTCTCAGGAGCAAATGTTTCCATGGTTGTATCAGGCAGAGTGTGTGTTTCTTCAGTCGGTGTAACTATTAGGACTGTTGTTTCGGTAGAAATATCAAGGGCAGTCGACACTTCTATTGCGCCTGTTTCCAAATCTAGTGTTGTATCAGCTGGGGTGTCAGAAAGAGTTGTTAATTCCCCTCTAGTAGTTTCAGGGTGAAGTGATATCTCTGATGTTGTATGAGACATGGTAGACATTTCAGCTTTTACAGTTGTTGTATCAAGTGTGGTCGTTATGTCTAATGTGGCTGTTTCAGAAACAGGCACACTTGACACCTCAGCCATTGTTGGTTTAAAATCTGGTGTTACGTCTGCTGTTGTCTCAGGAGTATTTGTGAAGTCTGATGTAACTGTTTTTGAAACAATTGTTGTTTCTGCTGTTGTTTTAGATATGCTGGACAACTCAGTTGTGCTTGTTTCAGCAACCAGTGTTATTTCTTCTCCTGTTTCAGAAACTGTTGTGAAATCTACTGCAGTTGTATCATCAATGGTTGAGGTTTCCGTTGTCATGACAGGCAAATTAGATGTTTCTGCTTCTTCAGTTGTATCGAGTACAGTAGATCTTTCTGGTGTAGTTGTCTCAGGAACAAATGTTTCCATGGTTGTATCGGGCAGAGTGTGTGTTTCTTCAGTCGGTGTAACTATTAGGACTGTTGTTTCGGTTGAAATATCAAGGGCAGTCGACACTTCTACTGCGCCTGTTTCCAAATCTAGTGTTGTATCAGCTGGGGTGTCAGAAAGAGTTGTTAATTCCCCTCTAGTAGTTTCAGGGTGAAGTGATGTCTCTGATGTTGTATGAGACATGGTAGACATTTCAGCTTTTACAGTTGTTGTATCAAGTGTGGTCGTTATGTCTAATGTGGCTGTTTCAGAAACAGGCACACTTGACACCTCAGCCATTGTTGGTTTAAAATCTGGTGTTACGTCTGCTGTTGTCTCAGGAGTATTTGTGAAGTCTGATGTAACTGTTTTTGAAACAATTGTTGTTTCTGCTGTTGTTTTAGATATGCTGGACAACTCAGTTGTGCTTGTTTCAGGAACCAGTGTTTTTTCTTCTCCTGTTTCAGAAACTGTTGTGAAATCTACTGCAGTTGTATCATCAATGGTTGAGGTTTCCGTTGTCATGCCAGGCAAATTAGATGTTTCTGCTTCTTCAGTTATATCGAGTACAGTAGATCTTTCTGGTGTAGTTGTCTCAGGAACAAATGTTTCCATGGTTGTATCAGGCAGAGTGTGTGTTTCTTCAGTCAGTGTAACTATTAGGACTGTTGTTTCGGTTGAAATATCAAGGGCAGTCGACACTTCTATTGCGCCTGTTTCAGAATCTACTGTTATATCAGCTGGGGTTTCAGCAAGAGTTGGTAATTCCACTGTAGTAGTTTCAGGGTGAAGTGATGTTTCTGATGTTGTATGAGACATGGTAGACATTTCAGCTTTTACAGTTGTTGTATCAAGTGTGTTCGTTATATCTAATGTGGCAGTTTCAGAAACAGGCACACTTGACACCTCAGCCATTGTTGGTTTAAAATCTGGTGTTACGTCTGCTGTTGTCTCAGGAGTATTTGTGAAGTCTGATGTAACTGTTTTTGAAACAATTGTTGTTTCTGCTGTTGTTTTAGATATGCTGAACAACTCAGTTGTGCTTGTTTCAGGAACCAGTGTTTTTTCTTCTCCTGTTTCAGAAACTGTTGTGAAATCTACTGCAGTTGTATCATCAATGGTTGAGGTTTCCGTTGTCATGCCAGGCAAATTAGATGTTTCTGCTTCTTCAGTTGTATCGAGTACAGTATATCTTTCTGGTGTAGTTGTCTCAGGAGCAAATGTTTCCATGGTTGTATCAGGCAGAGTGTGTGTTTCTTCAGTCGGTGTAACTATTAGGACTGTTGTTTCGGTAGAAATATCAAGGGCAGTCGACACTTCTATTGCGCCTGTTTCCAAATCTAGTGTTGTATCAGCTGGGGTGTCAGAAAGAGTTGTTAATTCCCCTCTAGTAGTTTCAGGGTGAAGTGATATCTCTGATGTTGTATGAGACATGGTAGACATTTCAGCTTTTACAGTTGTTGTATCAAGTGTGGTCGTTATGTCTAATGTGGCTGTTTCAGAAACAGGCACACTTGACACCTCAGCCATTGTTGGTTTAAAATCTGGTGTTACGTCTGCTGTTGTCTCAGGAGTATTTGTGAAGTCTGATGTAACTGTTTTTGAAACAATTGTTGTTTCTGCTGTTGTTTTAGATATGCTGGACAACTCAGTTGTGCTTGTTTCAGGAACCAGTGTTTTTTCTTCTCCTGTTTCAGAAACTGTTGTGAAATCTACTGCAGTTGTATCATCAATGGTTGAGGTTTCCGTTGTCATGCCAGGCAAATTAGATGTTTCTGCTTCTTCAGTTATATCGAGTACAGTAGATCTTTCTGGTGTAGTTGTCACAGGAACAAATGTTTCCATGGTTGTATCAGGCAGAGTGTGTGTTTCTTCAGTCAGTGTAACTATTAGGACTGTTGTTTCGGTTGAAATATCAAGGGCAGTCGACACTTCTATTGCGCCTGTTTCAGAATCTACTGTTATATCAGCTGGGGTTTCAGCAAGAGTTGGTAATTCCACTGTAGTAGTTTCAGGGTGAAGTGATGTTTCTGATGTTGTATGAGACATGGTAGACATTTCAGCTTTTACAGTTGTTGTATCAAGTGTGGTCGTTATATCTAATGTGGCAGTTTCAGAAACAGGCACACTTGACACCTCAGCCATTGTTGGTTTAAAATCTGGTGTTACGTCTGCTGTTGTCTCAGGAGTATTTGTGAAGTCTGATGTAACTGTTTTTGAAACAATTGTTGTTTCTGCTGTTGTTTTAGATATGCTGGACAACTCAGTTGTGCTTGTTTCAGGAACCAGTGTTTTTTCTTCTCCTGTTTCAGAAACTGTTGTGAAATCTACTGCAGTTGTGTCATCAATGGTTGAGGTTTCCGTTGTCATGCCAGGCAAATTAGATGTTTCTGCTTCTTCAGTTGTATCGAGTACAGTAGATCTTTCTGGTGTAGTTGTCTCAGGAACAAATGTTTCCATGGTTGTATCGGGCAGAGTGTGTGTTTCTTCAGTCGGTGTAACTATTAGCACTGTTGTTTCGGTTGAAATATCAAGGGCAGTCGACACTTCTATTGCGTCTGTTTCCAAATCTAGTGTTGTATCAGCTGGGGTGTCAGCAAGAGTTGTTAATTCCCCTCTAGTAGTTTCAGGGTGAAGTGATGTCTCTGATGTTGTATGAGACATGGTAGACATTTCAGCTTTTACAGTTGTTGTATCAAGTGTGGTTGTTATGTCTAATGTGGCTGTTTCAGAAACAGGCACACTTGACACCTCAGCCATTGTTGGTTTAAAATCTGGTGTTACGTCTGCTGTTGTCTCAGGAGCATTTGTGAAGTCTGATGTAACTGTTTTTGAAACAATTGTTGTTTCTGCTGTTGTTTTAGATATGCTGGACAACTCAGTTGTGCTTGTTTCAGGAACCAGTGTTTTTTCTTCTCCTGTTTCAGAAACTGTTGTGAAATCTACTGCAGTTGTATCATCAATGGTTGAGGTTTCCGTTGTCATGCCAGGCAAATTAGATGTTTCTGCTTCTTCAGTTGTATCGAGTACAGTATATCTTTCTGGTGTAGTTGTCTCAGGAGCAAATGTTTCCATGGTTGTATCAGGCAGAGTGTGTGTTTCTTCAGTCGGTGTAACTATTAGGACTGTTGTTTCGGTAGAAATATCAAGGGCAGTCGACACTTCTATTGCGCCTGTTTCCAAATCTAGTGTTGTATCAGCTGGGGTGTCAGAAAGAGTTGTTAATTCCCCTCTAGTAGTTTCAGGGTGAAGTGATATCTCTGATGTTGTATGAGACATGGTAGACATTTCAGCTTTTACAGTTGTTGTATCAAGTGTGGTCGTTATGTCTAATGTGGCTGTTTCAGAAACAGGCACACTTGACACCTCAGCCATTGTTGGTTTAAAATCTGGTGTTACGTCTGCTGTTGTCTCAGGAGTATTTGTGAAGTCTGATGTAACTGTTTTTGAAACAATTGTTGTTTCTGCTGTTGTTTTAGATATGCTGGACAACTCAGTTGTGCTTGTTTCAGCAACCAGTGTTATTTCTTCTCCTGTTTCAGAAACTGTTGTGAAATCTACTGCAGTTGTATCATTAATGGTTGAGGTTTCCGTTGTCATGACAGGCAAATTAGATGTTTCTGCTTCTTCAGTTGTATCGAGTACAGTAGATCTTTCTGGTGTAGTTGTCTCAGGAACAAATGTTTCCATGGTTGTATCAGGCAGAGTGTGTGTTTCTTCAGTCGGTGTAACTATTAGGACTGTTGTTTCGGTTGAAATATCAAGGGCAGTCGACACTTCTATTGCCCCTGTTTCCAAATCTAGTGTTGTATCAGCTGGGGTGTCAGAAAGAGTTGTTAATTCCCCTCTAGTAGTTTCAGGGTGAAGTGATGTCTCTGATGTTGTATGAGACATGGTAGACATTTCAGCTTTTACAGTTGTTGTATCAAGTGTGCTCGTTATGTCTAATGTGGCTGTTTCAGAAACAGGCACACTTGACACCTCAGCCATTGTTGGTTTAAAATCTGGTGTTATGTCTGCTGTTGTCTCAGGAGTATTTGTGAAGTCTGATGTAACTGTTTTTGAAACAATTGTTGTTTCTGCTGTTGTTTTAGATATGCTGGACAACTCAGTTGTGCTTGTTTCAGGAACCAGTGTTTTTTCTTCTCCTGTTTCAGAAACTGTTGTGAAATCTGCAGTTGTATCATCAATGGTTGAGGTTTCCGTTGTCATGCCAGGCAAATTAGATGTTTCTGCTTCTTCAGTTGTATCGAGTACAGTATATCTTTCTGGTGTAGTTGTCTCAGGAGCAAATGTTTCCATGGTTGTATCAGGCAGAGTGTGTGTTTCTTCAGTCGGTGTAACTATTAGGACTGTTGTTTCGGTAGACATATCAAGGGCAGTCGACACTTCTATTGCGCCTGTTTCCAAATCTAGTGTTGTATCAGCTGGGGTGTCAGAAAGAGTTGTTAATTCCCCTCTAGTAGTTTCAGGGTGAAGTGATATCTCTGATGTTGTATGAGACATGGTAGACATTTCAGCTTTTACAGTTGTTGTATCAAGTGTGGTCGTTATGTCTAATGTGGCTGTTTCAGAAACAGGCACACTTGACACCTCAGCCATTGTTGGTTTAAAATCTGGTGTTACGTCTGCTGTTGTCTCAGGAGTATTTGTGAAGTCTGATGTAACTGTTTTTGAAACAATTGTTGTTTCTGCTGTTGTTTTAGATATGCTGGACAACTCAGTTGTGCTTGTTTCAGCAACCAGTGTTATTTCTTCTCCTGTTTCAGAAACTGTTGTGAAATCTACTGCAGTTGTATCATCAATGGTTGAGGTTTCCGTTGTCATGACAGGCAAATTAGATGTTTCTGCTTCTTCAGTTGTATCGAGTACAGTAGATCTTTCTGGTGTAGTTGTCTCAGGAACAAATGTTTCCATGGTTGTATCGGGCAGAGTGT
The DNA here is from genome assembly GCA_028564925.1 of Lithobates sylvaticus. Lineage (NCBI taxonomy): Eukaryota > Metazoa > Chordata > Amphibia > Anura > Ranidae > Lithobates > Lithobates sylvaticus. Next base: position 64,944,431 of record CM053029.1, read on the forward strand.
GTGTTTCTTCAGTCGGTGTAACTATTAGGACTGTTGTTTCGGTTGAAATATCAAGGGCAGTCGACACTTCTACTGCGCCTGTTTCCAAATCTAGTGTTGTATCAGCTGGGGTGTCAGAAAGAGTTGTTAATTCCCCTCTAGTAGTTTCAGGGTGAAGTGATGTCTCTGATGTTGTATGAGACATGGTAGACATTTCAGCTTTTACAGTTGTTGTATCAAGTGTGGTCGTTATGTCTAATGTGGCTGTTTCAGAAACAGGCACACTTGACACCTCAGCCATTGTTGGTTTAAAATCTGGTGTTACGTCTGCTGTTGTCTCAGGAGTATTTGTGAAGTCTGATGTAACTGTTTTTGAAACAATTGTTGTTTCTGCTGTTGTTTTAGATATGCTGGACAACTCAGTTGTGCTTGTTTCAGGAACCAGTGTTTTTTCTTCTCCTGTTTCAGAAACTGTTGTGAAATCTACTGCAGTTGTATCATCAATGGTTGAGGTTTCCGTTGTCATGCCAGGCAAATTAGATGTTTCTGCTTCTTCAGTTATATCGAGTACAGTAGATCTTTCTGGTGTAGTTGTCTCAGGAACAAATGTTTCCATGGTTGTATCAGGCAGAGTGTGTGTTTCTTCAGTCAGTGTAACTATTAGGACTGTTGTTTCGGTTGAAATATCAAGGGCAGTCGACACTTCTATTGCGCCTGTTTCAGAATCTACTGTTATATCAGCTGGGGTTTCAGCAAGAGTTGGTAATTCCACTGTAGTAGTTTCAGGGTGAAGTGATGTTTCTGATGTTGTATGAGACATGGTAGACATTTCAGCTTTTACAGTTGTTGTATCAAGTGTGTTCGTTATATCTAATGTGGCAGTTTCAGAAACAGGCACACTTGACACCTCAGCCATTGTTGGTTTAAAATCTGGTGTTACGTCTGCTGTTGTCTCAGGAGTATTTGTGAAGTCTGATGTAACTGTTTTTGAAACAATTGTTGTTTCTGCTGTTGTTTTAGATATGCTGGACAACTCAGTTGTGCTTGTTTCAGGAACCAGTGTTTTTTCTTCTCCTGTTTCAGAAACTGTTGTGAAATCTACTGCAGTTGTATCATCAATGGTTGAGGTTTCCGTTGTCATGCCAGGCAAATTAGATGTTTCTGCTTCTTCAGTTGTATCGAGTACAGTATATCTTTCTGGTGTAGTTGTCTCAGGAGCAAATGTTTCCATGGTTGTATCAGGCAGAGTGTGTGTTTCTTCAGTCGGTGTAACTATTAGGACTGTTGTTTCGGTAGAAATATCAAGGGCAGTCGACACTTCTATTGCGCCTGTTTCCAAATCTAGTGTTGTATCAGCTGGGGTGTCAGAAAGAGTTGTTAATTCCCCTCTAGTAGTTTCAGGGTGAAGTGATATCTCTGATGTTGTATGAGACATGGTAGACATTTCAGCTTTTACAGTTGTTGTATCAAGTGTGGTCGTTATGTCTAATGTGGCTGTTTCAGAAACAGGCACACTTGACACCTCAGCCATTGTTGGTTTAAAATCTGGTGTTACGTCTGCTGTTGTCTCAGGAGTATTTGTGAAGTCTGATGTAACTGTTTTTGAAACAATTGTTGTTTCTGCTGTTGTTTTAGATATGCTGGACAACTCAGTTGTGCTTGTTTCAGCAACCAGTGTTATTTCTTCTCCTGTTTCAGAAACTGTTGTGAAATCTACTGCAGTTGTATCATCAATGGTTGAGGTTTCCGTTGTCATGACAGGCAAATTAGATGTTTCTGCTTCTTCAGTTGTATCAAGTACAGTATATCTTTCTGGTGTAGTTGTCTCAGGAGCAAATGTTTCCATGGTTGTATCAGGCAGAGTGTGTGTTTCTTCAGTCGGTGTAACTATTAGGACTGTTGTTTCGGTAGAAATATCAAGGGCAGTCGACACTTCTATTGCGCCTGTTTCCAAATCTAGTGTTGTATCAGCTGGGGTGTCAGAAAGAGTTGTTAATTCCCCTCTAGTAGTTTCAGGGTGAAGTGATGTCTCTGATGTTGTATGAGACATGGTAGACATTTCAGCTTTTACAGTTGTTGTATCAAGTGTGGTCGTTATGTCTAATGTGGCTGTTTCAGAAACAGGCACACTTGACACCTCAGCCATTGTTGGTTTAAAATCTGGTGTTACGTCTGCTGTTGTCTCAGGAGTATTTGTGAAGTCTGATGTAACTGTTTTTGAAACAATTGTTGTTTCTGCTGTTGTTTTAGATATGCTGGACAACTCAGTTGTGCTTGTTTCAGGAACCAGTGTTATTTCTTCTCCTGTTTCAGAAACTGTTGTGAAATCTACTGCAGTTGTATCATCAATGGTTGAGGTTTCCGTTGTCATGCCAGGCAAATTAGATGTTTCTGCTTCTTCAGTTATATCGAGTACAGTAGATCTTTCTGGTGTAGTTGTCTCAGGAACAAATGTTTCCATGGTTGTATCAGGCAGAGTGTGTGTTTCTTCAGTCAGTGTAACTATTAGGACTGTTGTTTCGGTTGAAATATCAAGGGCAGTCGACACTTCTATTGCGCCTGTTTCAGAATCTACTGTTATATCAGCTGGGGTTTCAGCAAGAGTTGGTAATTCCACTGTAGTAGTTTCAGGGTGAAGTGATGTTTCTGATGTTGTATGAGACATGGTAGACATTTCAGCTTTTACAGTTGTTGTATCAAGTGTGGTCGTTATATCTAATGTGGCAGTTTCAGAAACAGGCACACTTGACACCTCAGCCATTGTTGGTTTAAAATCTGGTGTTACGTCTGCTGTTGTCTCAGGAGTATTTGTGAAGTCTGATGTAACTGTTTTTGAAACAATTGTTGTTTTTGCTGTTGTTTTAGATATGCTGGACAACTCAGTTGTGCTTGTTTCAGGAACCAGTGTTTTTTCTTCTCCTGTTTCAGAAACTGTTGTGAAATCTACTGCAGTTGTATCATCAATGGTTGAGGTTTCCGTTGTCATGACAGGCAAATTAGATGTTTCTGCTTCTTCAGTTGTATCGAGTACAGTAGATCTTTCTGGTGTAGTTGTCTCAGGAACAAATGTTTCCATGGTTGTATCAGGCAGAGTGTGTGTTTCTTCAGTCAGTGTAACTATTAGGACTGTTGTTTCGGTTGAAATATCAAGGGCAGTCGACACTTCTATTGCGCCTGTTTCAGAATCTACTGTTATATCAGCTGGGGTTTCAGCAAGAGTTGGTAATTCCACTGTAGTAGTTTCAGGGTGAAGTGATGTTTCTGATGTTGTATGAGACATGGTAGACATTTCAGCTTTTACAGTTGTTGTATCAAGTGTGGTCGTTATATCTAATGTGGCAGTTTCAGAAACAGGCACACTTGACACCTCAGCCATTGTTGGTTTAAAATCTGGTGTTACGTCTGCTGTTGTCTCAGGAGTATTTGTGAAGTCTGATGTAACTGTTTTTGAAACAATTGTTGTTTCTGCTGTTGTTTTAGATATGCTGGACAACTCAGTTGTGCTTGTTTCAGGAACCAGTGTTTTTTCTTCTCCTGTTTCAGAAACTGTTGTGAAATCTACTGCAGTTGTATCATCAATGGTTGAGGTTTCCCTTGTCATGCCAGGCAAATTAGATGTTTCTGCTTCTTCAGTTATATCGAGTACAGTAGATCTTTCTGGTGTAGTTGTCTCAGGAACAAATGTTTCCATGGTTGTATCAGGCAGAGTGTGTGTTTCTTCAGTCGGTGTAACTATTAGGACTGTTGTTTCGGTAGAAATATCAAGGGCAGTCGACACTTCTATTGCGCCTGTTTCCAAATCTAGTGTTGTATCAGCTGGGGTGTCAGAAAGAGTTGTTAATTCCCCTCTAGTAGTTTCAGGGTGAAGTGATATCTCTGATGTTGTATGAGACATGGTAGACATTTCAGCTTTTACAGTTGTTGTATCAAGTGTGGTCGTTATGTCTAATGTGGCTGTTTCAGAAACAGGCACACTTGACACCTCAGCCATTGTTGGTTTAAAATCTGGTGTTACATCTGCTGTTGTCTCAGGAGTATTTGTGAAGTCTGATGTAACTGTTTTTGAAACAATTGTTGTTTCTGCTGTTGTTTTAGATATGCTGGACAACTCAGTTGTGCTTGTTTCAGCAACCAGTGTTATTTCTTCTCCTGTTTCAGAAACTGTTGTGAAATCTACTGCAGTTGTATCATCAATGGTTGAGGTTTCCGTTGTCATGACAGGCAAATTAGATGTTTCTGCTTCTTCAGTTGTATCGAGTACAGTAGATCTTTCTGGTGTAGTTGTCTCAGGAACAAATGTTTCCATGGTTGTATCGGGCAGAGTGTGTGTTTCTTCAGTCGGTGTAACTATTAGGACTGTTGTTTCGGTTGAAATATCAAAGGCAGTCGACACTTCTACTGCGCCTGTTTCCAAATCTAGTGTTGTATCAGCTGGGGTGTCAGAAAGAGTTGTTAATTCCCCTCTAGTAGTTTCAGGGTGAAGTGATGTCTCTGATGTTGTATGAGACATGGTAGACATTTCAGCTTTTACAGTTGTTGTATCAAGTGTGGTCGTTATGTCTAATGTGGCTGTTTCAGAAACAGGCACACTTGACACCTCAGCCATTGTTGGTTTAAAATCTGGTGTTACGTCTGCTGTTGTCTCAGGAGTATTTGTGAAGTCTGATGTAACTGTTTTTGAAACAATTGTTGTTTCTGCTGTTGTTTTAGATATGCTGGACAACTCAGTTGTGCTTGTTTCAGGAACCAGTGTTTTTTCTTCTCCTGTTTCAGAAACTGTTGTGAAATCTACTGCAGTTGTATCATCAATGGTTGAGGTTTCCGTTGTCATGCCAGGCAAATTAGATGTTTCTGCTTCTTCAGTTATATCGAGTACAGTAGATCTTTCTGGTGTAGTTGTCTCAGGAACAAATGTTTCCATGGTTGTATCAGGCAGAGTGTGTGTTTCTTCAGTCAGTGTAACTATTAGGACTGTTGTTTCGGTTGAAATATCAAGGGCAGTCGACACTTCTATTGCGCCTGTTTCAGAATCTAGTGTTGTATCAGCTGGGGTGTCAGAAAGAGTTGTTAATTCCCCTCTAGTAGTTTCAGGGTGAAGTGATATCTCTGATGTTGTATGAGACATGGTAGACATTTCAGCTTTTACAGTTGTTGTATCAGGTGTGGTCGTTATGTCTAATGTGGCTGTTTCAGAAACAGGCACACTTGACACCTCAGCCATTGTTGATTTAAAATCTGGTGTTACGTCTGCTGTTGTCTCAGGAGTATTTGTGAAGTCTGATGTAACTGTTTTTGAAACAATTGTTGTTTCTGCTGTTGTTTTAGATATGCTGGACAACTCAGTTGTGCTTGTTTCAGGAACCAGTGTTTTTTCTTCTCCTGTTTCAGAAACTGTTGTGAAATCTACTGCAGTTGTATCATCAATGGTTGAGGTTTCCGTTGTCATGCCAGGCAAATTAGATGTTTCTGCTTCTTCAGTTATATCGAGTACAGTAGATCTTTCTGGTGTAGTTGTCTCAGGAACAAATGTTTCCATGGTTGTATCAGGCAGAGTGTGTGTTTCTTCAGTCAGTGTAACTATTAGGACTGTTGTTTCGGTTGAAATATCAAGGGCAGTCGACACTTCTATTGCGCCTGTTTCAGAATCTACTGTTATATCAGCTGGGGTTTCAGCAAGAGTTGGTAATTCCACTGTAGTAGTTTCAGGGTGAAGTGATGTTTCTGATGTTGTATGAGACATGGTAGACATTTCAGCTTTTACAGTTGTTGTATCAAGTGTGGTCGTTATATCTAATGTGGCAGTTTCAGAAACAGGCACACTTGACACCTCAGCCATTGTTGGTTTAAAATCTGGTGTTACGTCTGCTGTTGTCTCAGGAGTATTTGTGAAGTCTGATGTAACTGTTTTTGAAACAATTGTTGTTTCTGCTGTTGTTTTAGATATGCTGGACAACTCAGTTGTGCTTGTTTCAGGAACCAGTGTTTTTTCTTCTCCTGTTTCAGAAACTGTTGTGAAATCTACTGCAGTTGTATCATCAATGGTTGAGGTTTCCGTTGTCATGCCAGGCAAATTAGATGTTTCTGCTTCTTCAGTTATATCGAGTACAGTAGATCTTTCTGGTGTAGTTGTCTCAGGAACAAATGTTTCCATGGTTGTATCAGGCAGAGTGTGTGTTTCTTCAGTCGGTGTAACTATTAGGACTGTTGTTTCGGTAGAAATATCAATGGCAGTCGACACTTCTATTGCGCCTGTTTCCAAATCTAGTGTTGTATCAGCTGGGGTGTCAGAAAGAGTTGTTAATTCCCCTCTAGTAGTTTCAGGGTGAAGTGATATCTCTGATGTTGTATGAGACATGGTAGACATTTCAGCTTTTACAGTTGTTGTATCAAGTGTGGTCGTTATGTCTAATGTGGCTGTTTCAGAAACAGGCACACTTGACACCTCAGCCATTGTTGGTTTAAAATCTGGTGTTACGTCTGCTGTTGTCTCAGGAGTATTTGTGAAGTCTGATGTAACTGTTTTTGAAACAATTGTTGTTTCTGCTGTTGTTTTAGATATGCTGGACAACTCAGTTGTGCTTGTTTCAGCAACCAGTGTTATTTCTTCTCCTGTTTCAGAAACTGTTGTGAAATCTACTGCAGTTGTATCATCAATGGTTGAGGTTTCCGTTGTCATGACAGGCAAATTAGATGTTTCTGCTTCTTCAGTTGTATCGAGTACAGTAGATCTTTCTGGTGTAGTTGTCTCAGGAACAAATGTTTCCATGGTTGTATCGGGCAAAGTGTGTGTTTCTTCAGTCGGTGTAACTATTAGGACTGTTGTTTCGGTTGAAATATCAAGGGCAGTCGACACTTCTATTGCGCCTGTTTCCAAATCTAGTGTTGTATCAGCTGGGGTGTCAGAAAGAGTTGTTAATTCCCCTCTAGTAGTTTCAGGGTGAAGTGATATCTCTGATGTTGTATGAGACATGGTAGACATTTCAGCTTTTACAGTTGTTGTATCACGTGTGGTCGTTATGTCTAATGTGGCTGTTTCAGAAACAGGCACACTTGACACCTCAGCCATTGTTGGTTTAAAATCTGGTGTTACGTCTGCTGTTGTCTCAGGAGTATTTGTGAAGTCTGATGTAACTGTTTTTGAAACAATTGTTGTTTCTGCTGTTGTTTTAGATATGCTGGACAACTCAGTTGTGCTTGTTTCAGCAACCAGTGTTATTTCTTCTCCTGTTTCAGAAACTGTTGTGAAATCTACTGCAGTTGTATCATCAATGGTTGAGGTTTCCATTGTCATGACAGGCAAATTAGATGTTTCTGCTTCTTCAGTTGTATCGAGTACAGTAGATCTTTCTGGTGTAGTTGTCTCAGGAACAAATGTTTCCATGGTTGTATCGGGCAAAGTGTGTGTTTCTTCAGTCGGTGTAACTATTAGGACTGTTGTTTCGGTTGAAATATCAAGGGCAGTCGACACTTCTATTGCGCCTGTTTCCAAATCTAGTGTTGTATCAGCTGGGGTGTCAGAAAGAGTTGTTAATTCCCCTCTAGTAGTTTCAGGGTGAAGTGATATCTCTGATGTTGTATGAGACATGGTAGACATTTCAGCTTTTACAGTTGTTGTATCACGTGTGGTCGTTATGTCTAATGTGGCTGTTTCAGAAACAGGCACACTTGACACCTCAGCCATTGTTGGTTTAAAATCTGGTGTTACGTCTGCTGTTGTCTCAGGAGTATTTGTGAAGTCTGATGTAACTGTTTTTGAAACAATTGTTGTTTCTGCTGTTGTTTTAGATATGCTGGACAACTCAGTTGTGCTTGTTTCAGCAACCAGTGTTATTTCTTCTCCTGTTTCAGAAACTGTTGTGAAATCTACTGCAGTTGTATCATCAATGGTTGAGGTTTCCGTTGTCATGACAGGCAAATTAGATGTTTCTGCTTCTTCAGTTGTATCGAGTACAGTAGATCTTTCTGGTGTAGTTGTCTCAGGAACAAATGTTTCCATGGTTGTATCGGGCAGAGTGTGTGTTTCTTCAGTCGGTGTAACTATTAGGACTGTTGTTTCGGTTGAAATATCAAGGGCAGTCGACACTTCTATTGCGCCTGTTTCCAAATCTAGTGTTGTATCAGCTGGGATGTCAGAAAGAGTTGTTAATTCCCCTCTAGTAGTTTCAGGGTGAAGTGATATCTCTGATGTTGTATGAGACATGGTAGACATTTCAGCTTTTACAGTTGTTGTATCAAGTGTGGTCGTTATGTCTAATGTGGCTGTTTCAGAAACAGGCACACTTGACACCTCAGCCATTGTTGGTTTAAAATCTGGTGTTACGTCTGCTGTTGTCTCAGGAGTATTTGTGAAGTCTGATGTAACTGTTTTTGAAACAATTGTTGTTTCTGCTGTTGTTTTAGATATGCTGGACAACTCAGTTGTGCTTGTTTCAGGAACCAGTGTTTTTTCTTCTCCTGTTTCAGAAACTGTTGTGAAATCTACTGCAGTTGTCTCATCAATGGTTGAGGTTTCCGTTGTCATGCCAGGCAAATTAGATGTTTCTGCTTCTTCAGTTATATCGAGTACAGTAGATCTTTCTGGTGTAGTTGTCTCAGGAACAAATGTTTCCATGGTTGTATCGGGCAGAGTGTGTGTTTCTTCAGTCGGTGTAACTATTAGGACTGTTGTTTCGGTTGAAATATCAAGGGCAGTCGACACTTCTATTGCGCCTGTTTCAGAATCTACTGTTATATCAGCTGGGGTTTCAGCAAGAGTAGGTAATTCCATTTTAGTAGTTTCAGGATGAAGTGATGTCTCTGATGTTGTATGAGACATGGTAGACATTTCAGCCTTTACAGTTGTTGTATAAAGTGTGGTTGTTATATCTAATGTGGCAGTTTCAGAAACAGGCACACTTGACACCTCAGCCATTGTTGTTTCAAAATCTGGTGTTATGTCTGCTGTTGTCTCAGGAACATTTGTTAAGTCTGATGTAACTGTTTTTGAAACAATTGTTGTTTCTGCTGTTGTTTTAGATATGCTGGACAACTCAGTTGTGCTTGTTTCAGGAACCAGTGTTTTTTCTTCTCCTGTTTCAGAAACTGTTGTGAAATCTACTGCAGTTGTCTCATCAATGGTTGAGGTTTCCGTTGTCATGACAGGCAAATGAGATGTTTCTGCTTCTTCAGTTGTATCGAGTACAGTAGATCTTTCTGGTGTAGTTGTCTCAGGAGCAAATGTTTCCATGGTTGTATCAGGCAGAGTGTGTGTTTCTTCAGTCGGTGTAACTATTGGGACTGTTGTTTCGGTTGAAATATCAAGGGCAGTCGACACTTCTATTGCGCCTGTTTCAGAATCTACTGTTATATCAGCTGGGGTTTCAGCAAGAGTTGGTAATTCCACTGTAGTAGTTTCAGGGTGAAGTGATGTTTCTGATGTTGTATGAGACATGGTAGACATTTCAGCCTTTACAGTTGTTGTATAAAGTGTGGTTGTTATATCTAATGTGGCAGTTTCAGAAACAGGCACACTTGACACCTCAGCCATTGTTGGTTTAAAATCTGGTGTTACGTCTGCTGTTGTCTCAGGAGTATTTGTGAAGTCTGATGTAACTGTTTTTGAAACAATTGTTGTTTCTGCTGTTGTTTTAGATATGCTGGACAACTCAGTTGTGCTTGTTTCAGGAACCAGTGTTTTTTCTTCTCCTGTTTCAGAAACTGTTGTGAAATCTACTGCAGTTGTATCATCAATGGTTGAGGTTTCCGTTGTCATGCCAGGCAAATTAGATGTTTCTGCTTCTTCAGTTATATCGAGTACAGTAGATCTTTCTGGTGTAGTTGTCTCAGGAACAAATGTTTCCATGGTTGTATCAGGCAGAGTGTGTGTTTCTTCAGTCGGTGTAAATATTAGGACTGTTGTTTCGGTAGAAATATCAAGGGCAGTCGACACTTCTATTGCGCCTGTTTCCAAATCTAGTGTTGTATCAGCTGGGGTGTCAGAAAGAGTTGTTAATTCCCCTCTAGTAGTTTCAGGGTGAAGTGATATCTCTGATGTTGTATGAGACATGGTAGACATTTCAGCTTTTACAGTTGTTGTATCAAGTGTGGTCGTTATGTCTAATGTGGCTGTTTCAGAAACAGGCACACTTGACACCTCAGCCATTGTTGGTTTAAAATCTGGTGTTACGTCTGCTGTTGTCTCAGGAGTATTTGTGAAGTCTGATGTAACTGTTTTTGAAACAATTGTTGTTTCTGCTGTTGTTTTAGATATGCTGGACAACTCAGTTGTGCTTGTTTCAGCAACCAGTGTTATTTCTTCTCCTGTTTCAGAAACTGTTGTGAAATCTACTGCAGTTGTATCATCAATGGTTGAGGTTTCCGTTGTCATGACAGGCAAATTAGATGTTTCTGCTTCTTCAGTTGTATCGAGTACAGTAGATCTTTCTGGTGTAGTTGTCTCAGGAACAAATGTTTCCATGGTTGTATCGGGCAGAGTGTGTGTTTCTTCAGTCGGTGTAACTATTAGGACTGTTGTTTCGGTTGAAATATCAAGGGCAGTCGACACTTCTATTGCGCCTGTTTCCAAATCTAGTGTTGTATCAGCTGGGGTGTCAGAAAGAGTTGTTAATTCCCCTCTAGTAGTTTCAGGGTGAAGTGATATCTCTGATGTTGTATGAGACATGGTAGACATTTCAGCTTTTACAGTTGTTGTATCAAGTGTGGTCGTTATGTCTAATGTGGCTGTTTCAGAAACAGGCACACTTGACACCTCAGCCATTGTTGGTTTAAAATCTGGTGTTACGTCTGCTGTTGTCTCAGGAGTATTTGTGAAGTCTGATGTAACTGTTTTTGAAACAATTGTTGTTTCTGCTGTTGTTTTAGATATGCTGGACAACTCAGTTGTGCTTGTTTCAGCAACCAGTGTTATTTCTTCTCCTGTTTCAGAAACTGTTGTGAAATCTACTGCAGTTGTATCATCAATGGTTGAGGTTTCCGTTGTCATGACAGGCAAATTAGATGTTTCTGCTTCTTCAGTTGTATCGAGTACAGTAGATCTTTCTGGTGTAGTTGTCTCAGGAACAAATGTTTCCATGGTTGTATCGGGCAGAGTGTGTGTTTCTTCAGTCGGTGTAACTATTAGGACTGTTGTTTCGGTTGAAATATCAAGGGCAGTCGACACTTCTATTGCGCCTGTTTCCAAATATAGTGTTGTATCAGCTGGGGTGTCAGAAAGAGTTGTTAATTCCCCTCTAGTAGTTTGAGGGTGAAGTGATGTCTCTGATGTTGTATGAGACATGGTAGACATTTCAGCTTTTACAGTTGTTGTATCAAGTGTGGTCGTTATGTCTAATGTGGCTGTTTCAGAAACAGGCACACTTGACACCTCAGCCATTGTTGTTTCAAAATCTGCTGTTATGTCTGCTGTTGTCTCAGGAACATTTGTTAAGTCTGATGTAACTGTTTTTGAAACAATTGTTTCTGCTGTGGTTTTAGATATGCTGGACAACTCAGTTGTGCTTGTTTCAGGAACCAGTGTTTTTTCTTCTCCTGTTTCAGAAACTGTTGTGAAATCTGCTGCAGTTGGGTCAACACTGATTGAAGTTTCTGTTGGCATGCCAGGCAAGCTGGATGTTTCTTCTTTTTCAGTTGTATCAAGTACAGTAGATGTTTCTGGTGAAGATGTCTTATATGTCTCAGGAACAAATGTTTCTACAGTTGTATCAGACAAAGTGTGTGTTTCTTCAGTTGATGTAAATATTAGGACTGTTGTTTCAGTTGAAATATCAAGGGCAGTCGACACTTCTATTGCGCCTGTTTCCAAATCTAGTGTTGTATCAGCTGTGGTGTCAGCAAGAGTTGTTAATTCCACTGTAGTAGTTTCAGGGTTAAGTGATGTCTCTGATGTTGTATGAGACATGGTAGACATTTCAGCCTTTACAGTTGTTGTATAAAGTGTGGTTGTTATATCTAATGTGGCTGTTTCAGAAACAGACACACTTGACACCTCAGCCATTGTGGTTTCAAAATCTGGTGTTATGTCTGCTGTTGTATCATGAGTATTTGTTAAGTCTGATGTAACTGTTTTTGAAACAATTGTTGTTTCTACTGTTGTTTCTGATATGCTGGGCAACTCGGTTGTGCCTGTTTCAGGAACCAGTGTTTTTTCTTCTCCTGTTTCAGAAACTGTTGTGAAATCTACTGCAGTTGTGTCATCAATGGTTGAGGTTTCCGTTGTCATGCCAGGCAAATGAGATGTTTCTGCTTCTTCAGTTGTATCAAGTACAGTAGATCTTTCTGGTGTAGTTGTCTCAGGAACAAATAATTCCATGGTTGTATCGGGCAGAGTGTGTGTTTCTTCAGTCGGTGTAACTATTAGGACTGTTGTTTCGGTTGAAATATCAAGGGCAGTCGACACTTCTATTGCCCCTGTTTCCAAATCTAGTGTTGTATCAGCTGGGGTGTCAGCAAGAGTTGTTAATTCCCCTCTAGTAGTTTCAGGGTGAAGTGATGTCTCTGATGTTGTATGAGACATGGTAGACATTTCAGCTTTTACAGTTGTTGTATCAGGTGTGGTCGTTATGTCTAATGTGGCTGTTTCAGAAACGGGCACACTTGACACCTCAGCCATTGTTGGTTTAAAATCTGGTGTTACGTCTGCTGTTGTCTCAGGAGTATTTGTGAAGTGTGATGTAATTGTTTTTGAAACAATTGTTGTTTCTACTGTTATTTCTGATATGCTGGGCAACTCGGTTGTGCCTGTTTCAGGAATCAGTGTTTTTTCTTCTCCTGTTTCAGAAACTGTTGTGAAATCTACTGCAGTTGTGTCATCAATGGTTGAGGTTTCCGTTGTCATGCCAGGCAAATGAGATGTTTCTGCTTCTTCAGTTGTATCAAGTACAGTAGATCTTTCTGGTGTAGTTGTCTCAGGAACAAATGTTTCCATGGTTGTATCGGGCAGAGTGTGTGTTTCTTCAGTCGGTGTAACTATTAGGACTGTTGTTTCGGTTGAAATATCAAGGGCAGTCGACACTTCTATTGCCCCTGTTTCCAAATCTAGTGTTGTATCAGCTGGGGTGTCAGCAAGAGTTGTTAATTCCCCTCTAGTAGTTTCAGGGTGAAGTGATGTCTCTGATGTTGTATGAGACATGGTAGACATTTCAGCTTTTACAGTTGTTGTATCAAGTGTGGTCGTTATGTCTAATGTGGCTGTTTCAGAACCAGGCACACTTGACACCTCAGCCATTGTGGTTTCAAAATCTGGTGTTATGTCTGCTGTTGTATCAGGAGCATTTGTTAAGTCTGATGTAACTGTTTTTGAAACAATTGTTGTTTCTACTGTTGTTTCTGATATGCTGGGCAACTCGGTTGTGCCTGTTTCAGGAACCTGTGTTTTTTCTTCTCCTGTTTCAGAAACTGTTGTGAAATCTGCTGCAGTTGGGTCAACACTGATTGAAGTTTCTGTTGGCATACCAGGCAAGCTAGATGTTTCTTCTTTTTCAGTTGTATCAAGTACAGTAGATGTTTCTGGTGTAGATGTCTCAGGATCAAACGCTTCTACAGTTGTATCAGACAAAGTTTGTGTATCTTTAGTCAGTGTAACTATTAGGACTGTTGTTTCGGTTGAAGTATCAAGAACAGTCGACACTTCCATTGAGCCTGTTTCAGAATCTACTGTTATATCATCTGGGGTTTCAGCAAGAGTTGTTAATTCCACTGTAGTAGTTTCAGGGTGAAGTGATGTCTCTGATGTTGTATGAGACATGGTAGACATTTCAGCTTTTACAGTTGTTGTATAAAGTGTGGTAGTTATACCTAATGTGGCTGTTTCAGAAACAGACACACTTGAAACCTCAGCTATTGTTGTTTCAAAATCTTGTGTTATGTCTTCTGTTGTCTCAGGAACATTTGTTATATCTCCTGTAGTTGAGTCAGAGTGGAGTGATGTTCCTTCTTTTTCATCAGTTGGGGTTATTGTTTCTGTATTTTCAGTCGATGTATCAAATACAGTGGTTAGATCTGTTTTTGTTGTTTCAGGAACAAGTGGTGTTTCTGTTGTGTCAGGCACACTTGACACTTCAGCTTTCGAAGAAGCTAGTGTTATGTCCCCTGTTGTCTCAAGAATGGTTGTTAAATATGCTGTGGTGGTTCCAAGAGTTATGGATGTTACTGCTGTTGGCTTAGACCGGGCAGATGTTTCTGCTTTTTTAGTTGTTTCAGGAACAATTGGTGAAGTTGTATCAGGGTCGAATGACGTTTCTGTTGTTGCATCAGTTGTGAAAAATGTTTCTGCTTTTTCAGTCGTATCAAGTATAGTTGATATTTCCGATGTAGATTCTGGAACAATTGCTGTTTCTTCTGTTGTTTTAGATACACTGAACAATTCAGATGTGCTTGTTTCAGGAACCATTGTTGTTTCTTCTGCTGTTTCAAGAACTGTTGTTAAATCTCCTTCGGTTGTATCAACACCGGGTGATGTTTCTAGTGTTGTGCCAGAGAAAGTAGAAGTTTTAGATTTTTCACTTGTTGAATCCATTGTAGTGTATATATCTGATGTAGTCTCAGGAGCAAGTGTTATTTCTACAGTTGTATCAGACGTCATATGTGTTTCTACAGTAGGTGTAACTGTAACCATTGTTTCAGCTGATATATCAAAAACCGTTGATACTTCTGATGTATCTGTACCAGATACAAGGATTTCCTTAGTTGTTTGTTCTGTTGTGTCAGACACAGTCTCTTCATTTGTTGTGTCTGTTTCTAAAGTCAGCGTTGTATCTGCTATTGTATCGTCTGTTGTCAAAAGAACAACTGTGAAAGCGTCTGTAGGGAAAAGGGATGTTTCTGCTGTTGATCCAGGCATGGTTGACCTTTCGTGATTTTCATTTGTTGTATCAAGCATGGTGCTTATATATGATGTGGCTGTTTCAGTAATAATTGTTGTTTCTGTTGCTGCATCAGGCACAGTATTTTCTTCTTCTGTAGCAGTAACTATTACAACTGATGTTTGAACTGTTGTATCCAGCAAAGTTGTTAAGTCTTTTGGTGTTTCTGCTGTTGAATCAAGCGTACTTAACACCACATCTGTTGTTTCTGAAGCCAGGGTTGTATCTTCTGTTGTGTCTGGAACAATTGTTAAATCTCCTGTAGTTATGTCAGGGTGTTGCGATGGTCCTGCTGTTGCATCAGCTGTGTTAAATATGTCCGGTGTTTCAGTTGTAGTATCAAGTACAGTTGATATACCTGATGTATCTGTTTCTAGAAAAAAATGTGTTTCTGCTGTTGTATCAGATACACTGGACAATTCAGCTGTGTGTGTTTCAGGAGCCAGCGTTGTTTCTTCTGTTGTTTCTGGATCTAGCGTTAAATCCGTTCCAGTTGTGTCAACACCGGTTGATGTTTCTATTGTTGTGCCAGACAAAGTAGAAGTTTCATTTTTTTCAGTTGTTGAATCCAGTACAGTATTTATATCTTTTGTAGCCTCAGAAATATGTGTTGTTTCTACAGTTGTATCAGACATTGTATGTGTTTCTATAGTAGGTGTAACTGTAATTTCAGCTGATGTAATAAAGACGGTTGATATGTCTGATGTGACTGTGCCAGGATCAAAAGTTTTCATTGTTGTTTCTGCTGTTGTATCAGATGCAGTCTTAACATCTGTTGTGCTTATTTCTGAAGTCGGTGTTATATCGGCCGTGGTGATTGTAAAAAGTGTTGTTTCTGTTGTTCCATCAGGCACACTTGACAATTCAGTGGTTATGCCGGAAACCAGGCTTGCATCTGCTGTTGTCTCTGGAACAAATGTTAAATCTTCGGTAGATGTGTCTGGGTGGAGTGACGCTGCTGCTGTTGCATCAAACGTGATCAATGTTTCTGTGTTTTCAATTGTTGTTCTGTGTTCAGTTGATATGTCTGATGTAGCTGTTTCTGGAAAAAGTGTTGTTTCTGCTGTTGTATCAGAAACACTGGATAATTCTGCTGTGCTTGTTTCAGGTTGTTCGGTCGTTTCAGAAACTGGTGTTAAATCTGCTGCAGTTGGATCAACGCTGGGTAAGGCTTCTGTTGTTGCGTCAGACAAAGTAGAAGTTCCTGCTTTTTCAGTTGTTGAATCCAGCACAGTTGATGTATATGATGTAATCTCAGGAACAGCGGTTGTATCCACTGTTGTATGCTCTGTTGTATGCTCTGTTGTATCCCCTGTTGTATCCTCTGTTGTATCCCCTGTTGTATCCCCTGTTGTATCCTCTGTTGTATCCCCTGTTGTATCCTCTGTTGTATGCACTGTTGTATGCTCTGTTGTATCCTCCGTTGTACCTCCTGTTGTATCCTCTGTTGTACCCTCTGTTGTATCCTCTGTTGTATTCCCTGTTGTATGCTCTGTTGTATCCTCCGTTGTACCTCCTGTTGTATCCTCTGTTGTACCCTCTGTTGTATCCTCTGTTGTATTCCCTGTTGTATTCTCTGTTGTATCCTCTGTTGTATCCTCTGTTGTATCCTCTGTTGTATTCCCTGTTGTATCCTCTATTGTCTCATAAGTGTCTGTAAAATCTTCTGTTCCTACACCATACCAAATATCTGTGTCCATTGATTTTTTAAATATGTTCACTGACATTTCAGCAGAGCTTCCTGATGTTTGCATTGGACTTCCTAGAATATAAAATAGGAACAGTGTATTAGTGAGAGCTATACCCCTCTATTTAACCTTAGCAGTTAGGAACAGGTTGTATATAAGTGAAATGGATTTTACTAGCAATCTCCCAGACATATGTAAAATAATATTTGTGGGTAATTTAGATGCAAAATTTAATCTATCAAGGTGGGGTATTGGCTTAGATCAATCATTTAGGTATACTAAAATATGGGTTCCATTGAGACCTATCAGTTCCAGTGCATTGTGTTGACACATGCTCTCGATGCAAACCATGTCACACATTAAAGTCATACTAAAAAAAATATAGTTACCTGTTCTGTGCAGTGGTTTTGCACAGAGCAGCCCCAATCATCTTTGAGTCCCCAATTTCCCCGCTGGCACTCTCAGCTCCAGCTCCCTGCTGAGTGCCCCAATAGCAGGCCGCTTGCTCTGGGGGTGCATTCTTGCTCCTGAGTCCTTGTCCATAACCCTGCTCCCTCCTTACTGATTGTAATTGACAGCAGTGGGAGCCAATGGCTCCTGCTGCTGTGTCTGAGCCATTGAGGAAGAGAGAGAATCAGGACAGCAGTTGTTTTCATGCACACTGCGGACTCAGGTAAAAATAATGGGGGGGGGGGCTGCATACTGAAGTTTTTTTACCTTCATGCATGTAAAAAACCTTAAGCCTTTAGAATCAGTTTAACATGTGTTGTGTTAAACAGGTAGTTAATTCTGTATGTAAAGTTGTACCAGCATGTAAGCTTAGAACAAGGCTTACCTGTAGGTACAATGAATATCTCCTAAACGTGCACTATTTAGGAGATATTTACATCGGCAATACCCAATGATGTCATCTGTGCATGAGCAGTGATACTCTCCATTCAGGGCACACCAAGTGTGCCGTAGAATGCATAGTGCAATGCCATAATAGTGACATCATCTTGGTTCGACCATTCAAACCACACATGTAGTTAAGTGCTCTGTCTGATCAATTGCAACCAGGACCAGGAAGGGATAGAGAACTTAACCACTTCAGCCCCGGACCAATTGTCAGCTTAAGGACCAGAGGTCTTTTTTCAATTTCGCACTGCACTACTTTAACTGGTAATTGCGCGGTCATGCAATTTTGTAACCAAACGAAATTTGCGTCCTTTTCTTCCCACAAATAGAGCTTTCTTTTGATGGTATTTGATTGCCTCTGTGATTTTTATTTTTTGAGATATAAACGGAAAAAGAGCGAAAATTTTGAAAAAAAAAGAGATTTTCTACTTTTTGTTATAAAAAAAATCTAATAAACTCAATTTTAGTCAAACATTTGGGCCAAAATGTATTCAGCCACATGTCTTTAGTAAAAAAAATGCCAATAAGCGTATATTTATTGGTTTGCGCAAAAGTTATAGCGTCTACAAACTAGAGTACATTTTCTGGAATTTACACCGCTTTTAATTTATGACTGCCTATTTCATTTCTTGAGGTGCTAAAATGGCAGAGAAGTACAAAACCCCCCCAAATGACCCCATTTTGGAAAGTAGACACCCCAAGCTATTTGCTGAGAGGCATGTTGAGCCCATTGAATATTTTTTTTTTTTTAGTCCCAAGTGATTGAATAAAGACAAAAATAAAAAAGATTTTTTTTTTTTCAAAAAGTTGTCACTAAATGATATATTGCTCACACATGCCATAGTTATATGTGGAATTGCACCCCAAAATACATTTTGCTGCTTCTCCTGAGTATGGGGATACCACATGTGTGGGACTTTTTGGGAGCCTAGCCGCGTACGAGGCCCCGAAACCCAAGCACCGCCTTCAGGATTTCTAAGGGTGCAAATTTTTGATTTCACTCCTCACTACCTATAACCGTTTCGAAGGCCATAAAATGCCAAAATAGCACAAAACCCCCCCAAATGACCCCATTTTGGAAAGTAGACACCCCAAGCTATTTGTTGAGAGGCATGGTGAGTATTTTACAGCTCTCATTTGTTTTTGAAAATGAAGAAAGTAAAGAAAAAAAAAATTTTTTTTTCTTTTTTCAATTTTCAAAACTTTGTGACAAAAAGCGAGATCTGCAAAATACTCACAATACCTCTCAGCAAATAGCTTGGGGTGTCTACTTTCCAAAATGGGGTCATTTTGGGGGGTTTTATGCCATCTGGGCATTCCATGGCCTCCGAAACTGTGATTGGCAGTGAGAAGTGAAATAAAAAAATTACACCCTTAGAAAGCCTGAAGGCGGTGATTGGTTTTTGGGGTTCCGTACGCAGCTAGGCTCCAAAAGTCCCACACATGTGGTATCCCCGTACTCAGGAGAAGCAACAGAATGTATTTTGGGGTGTATTTCCACATATGCCCATGACATGTTTGAGCAATATATCATTTAGTGACAACTTTTTGTAAAAAAAATATATATATTTTTTTTTTTTCATTATTCAATCTCTTGGGACAAAAAAAAAAAATATTTAATGGGCTCAACATTGCTCTCATCAAATAGCTTGGGGTGTCTACTTTCCAAAATGGGGTCATTTGGGGGGGGTTTGAACTGTCCTGGCATTTTATGCACAACATTTAGAAGCCTATGTCACACGTCACCCACTCTTCTAACCACTTGTAGACAAAGCCCTTTCTGACACTTTTTGTTTACATGAAAACATATTTTTTTTTTGCAAGAAAATTACGTTGAACCCCCAAACACTATATATAATGTTAAAGCAAAGGCCCTACAGATTAAAATGGTGGGTGTTGCATTTTTTTTTTCCACACAGTATTTGCGCAGCGATTTTTCAAACGCATTTTTTGTGGAAAAAATACACTTTTTTTTATTTTAATGCACTAAAACACACTATATTGCTCAAATTTTTGATGAAATAAAAAATATGATCTTAGGCCGAGTACATGGATACCAAACACGACATGCTTTAAAATTGCGCACAAACACGCAGTGGCGACAAACTACATACATTTTTAAAAGCCTTTAAAAGCCTTTACATGATACCACATTAGATTCACGGAGGAGGTCTACTGCTAAAATTACTGCCCTCGATCTGACCTTCGCGGTGATACCTCACATGCATGGTGCAATTGCTGTTTACATATGACGCCAGACCAACGCTTGTGTACGCCTTTGCGCAAGAGAAGGGGGGGCAGGGGTGCTTTTTTTTTTTTTTTTTTGTTTTTTTTTTTATTTATTTAGCTTTTTTATTTTATTTTTAAACTGTTCCTTCCATTTTTTTTCTTTGTTATGATTTTTATTGTTATCTCAGGGAATGTAAATATCCCCTATGATAGCAATAGGCAGTGACAGGTACTCTTTTTTTGAAAAAAATTGGGGTCTATTAGACCCTAGATCTTTCCTCTGCCCTCAAAGCATCTGACCACACCAAGATTGGTGTGATAAAATGCTTTCCCAATTTCCCAATGGCGCGGTTTATATCCGGGAGGGGGGACATTCCCTCCCACTGCTTGTAAAAGCAGTCTAGAGGCTAATTACCCGCTAGAATTGCTTTTACATGAAAGCCGATCACTGGCTGAAAAGAATGATACCAAGATGATACCTAAACCTGCAGGCATCATTCTGGTATAACCATTCAAAGTCCAGCAACATACTGGACATATATTGTAATCTTTTTTTTTTCATGCAGCCTCTTGGCTGAACGAAAAAAAGAGATTGATTGGTGGGTATGCCCACCATTAGAATACCTCCCTTCATCCACCCACTTCTAATGATGGGCATACATGCACCATTTATATATGCCGATGCATGGGGGCATCCTCCCGCAAAAGTTATGCCGTGTACACACGGTCGGAATTTCGACCGTATGTACGTGGCATTAGGAGCCAATCGCTCCTCCCCCCCCCCCCCTGCTGCCCCCATGCTTCGGCATATATGCTCTTTTTTTTAACTGTGGTGGTGAAATCACCTCCTACAGCGTTGGAGTCGCGGCTTTATGTATCGTGGGAGCAAACGCTGTTGCTGTCAAGATAAATAAATCCGCGTTGCAACTGAATGGCGCACCTGAAAACAAAAAAAATGCTCAACACTAAAACACAGTAAACAAAATTACATACCTGAAAAGCAAGCATGATAAAACATGATAAAACATAATAAAACATTGCAGAATAGAATGGAGTAAAAAAAGAGCAACAATAGAGAGAGAATAGAGTGAGAGAGAGAACAATAAAACGACAACTATTTTATTTTTTTTTTTATTTTTTTGAGATTCACAGGTAAAAAAGCTCCTGACTGAAGCGACTGAATCAAAACGCTACCACAAAAAAACTGTTAGCGATCGCAGGGATCAGGCCTGACTCTGCGAACGCTGCAGTTATGTGTGCTTAGTGTTTTGTAAGTGACAGTGATCGATCGATACTGCACTTGGGTGGGCTGGGCTGGGCGGAGGGGGAAAACGCAGGTGCTAGCAGGTATCTGGGCTGATCCCGCTAACAATGCGGTTTTTTTTGGAACCCTAAACTGCTGGGACGCTAGTATAGATCTGATCAGATCAGATATTGATCTGTTCAGATACTGTGCCACTAAGGGAGGTGTATGCTTTGTGCGTGGGTGTTTGCGGTACTGGCACTAACCTGGGGCGACGCAGACCTTATTTGACCCTAAAACCTAATTGATATCACCCGCCGGGCGATCAGGGGGTTAAACCGTTATTGGGTAATAAATGGCGGGTGCCCTGACAGTATAAAAAACAAGCTAACTAACCAGCGTCACCCGTAACAGTAATACAAAAAAAAACTGGTTACCTAGCGACACTAATGCAGCGATCAGAAAAACGATCGCTTAGTGACACTGGCAAAAGGGGGTGAAAGGGTTAACTAGGGGCAATCAGGGGGTTAAACCTTTATTAGGTAATATATGGGGGTACCTGACGCTATATAAAAACCTGACGGGGAACCTAAATAACGAAATAACTAACTGGCTAACCAGCGTCACCAGTGACAGTTATACAGTGATCACTGGTGAAAGGGTTAACTCTAGGGGCAATCAGGGGGTTAAAACCTTTATTTAGGTTGTAATATGGGGGTACCTGACCTATAAACCTATTTATGAACCTATATAAACATGGCGGTTACCTAAAAAAAAAAAATGGTTACCTAGCGACACTAATGCAGCGATCAGAAAAACGATCGCTTAGTGACACTGGCAAAAGGGGGTGAAAGGGTTAACTAGGGGCAATCAGGGGGTTAAAACCTTTATTAGGTAATATATGGGGGTACCTGACGCTATATAAAAACCTGACGGGGAACCTAAATAACGAAATAACTAACTGGCTAACCAGCGTCACCAGTGACAGTTATACAGTGATCACTGGTGAAAGGGTTAACTCTAGGGGCAATCAGGGGGTTAAAACCTTTATTTAGGTTGTAATATGGGGGTACCTGACCTATAAACCTATTTATGAACCTATATAAACATGGCGGTTACCTAAAAAAAAAAAATGGTTACCTAGCGACAGCAGTGACACTAATACAGCGATCAGAAAAACGATCGCTTAGTGACACTGGCAAAAGGGGGTGAAAGGGTTACCTGGGGGGCAATCAAGGGGTTAAACCTTTATTAGGGGGGGGTAGGGGGCTACCTTGGACCTAAAACTAACTGCCCTGACAGTTATTACAGTCACACTGACACTAAATGCAGTGATCAGTAAATAAATGATCACTGCAATTAGTGACACTGTGACTGGGGGGGGAGGGGGTGATCTGGGGGGTGATCAGGGGGTGACAGGGGGGTGGAATATGTGCCTAACTGTACTGGTGTCAGTGTAGTGTTGTGCACTGACCTGTACATGTTCGCCGCTCGGCGTCTCCGGTCACATAGACCGGCGCACCGAGTGTGACATCACTTCCGCCTTCCTGTCTATACAATAGACAGGAAGGGGAAGCTTTTCATTGGCCAGGAGCGATCGCGAGGGGGTGGCCAGAAACCACTGGCCGTCCCCTCGTCCCGGATCGCTCCTGAAGCGATCCCGACCGTCCCCGCCGGCGGAGGGGGGTCCGATCGGACCCCCCAACCGCCGGAAGAATGTCACGTACAGGTACGTGATTCTGCCTGTACGTGCCATTCTGCCGACGTATATATACAGGGGGCGGTCGGCAAGTGGTTAACTAACTACATGTGTGGTACATAATATTTTGTCTATTTCTTTAAGTGATACAGAGTTGCAGGTTTTGAACAAAGGTCTTAAAGGGGTTGTAAAGGTTTGTTTTTTATTTTCTAAATAGGTTCCTTTAAGCTAGTGCATTGTTGGTTCACTTACCTTTTCCTTCGATTTTCCTTCTAAATGTTTTTTTTTTTCTTTGTCTGAATTTCTGACTTCCTGTTTCTCCTCAGTAAACTTCACACCATCATCCGAGCGGTGTTTAGTCAGCCAGAACAGCTTACTGAACAGCTTACTGAGGAGGAACAGGAAGTGAGAAATTCAGACAAAGAAAACAAAGAAAAAAAAACATTTAGAAGGGAAATCGAAAGAAAAGGTAAGTGAACCAACAATGCACTAGCTTAAAGGAACCTATTTAGAAAATAAAAAAAATAACCTTTACAACCCCTTTAATTTGTCCTACAATAAAAACGGATACATTTGTATTGAGGCAGGGTTTGTATAGTTTTTTTTTTAGACATGTTTGTTTAAAATCTTTTCTCTCCTCTAGACCTGCTCTAAATAATGTCCGCTCACTAGCGTTATCTATTTCTAATTTAGAGCTGAAAAACAAAAGTAATTTTGTTCTACCTACTTCTTGTGCAGCAGCTGAATTATTCATTAGCAAAGTCGAGGAGGACATTGATCTGTTTTTGCGTAATCATTCAAGGAGGGACCACATACCAAACAATCTTAGTCAGGAGAAGGCTAAAGTTCTTACTGCTTTATCTACATGGAAGGAAATCACTATCAAGGCCCCTGATAAGGGGGGTTTGATAGTGATAATGGACACAGATCAAAATGAGAGGGAGATTTACATACAATTGGCAGATACCAATGTATACACATGTCTGCAGACCAATCCCACATACCGCGTGTTAAATAGAATAAAAACCACTGTGCTACACAGGCAGTACGACAAAACATCATTGACATCAATACACAATCATATTTAATTTCTGAGCATTCTGTTACCCCGATTATTTACGTATTTCCCAAAATACACAAAGATCCAATAAAAAACCTGGACGCCCCATTGTGTCCAGCACCGACTCAGTGACTATGCCATTAGTTAATATTTGCACAAGTGTTTAATTGTCCATAATTGTCCATACCCGTTCATATATACAGGATACTCAGGATTGTTTAAGTAAGATCCAAAGTCTTACATTACCTCCTGGCTCAGTGCTGGTCACATGGGACGTGGCTAATTTATATACAGCCATTCCACACACTCTTGGCCTGGAAGCATGTCAACATCTATTAGACAGGTCTAAAATATACACTCCTGCATACATTTATTTTCTTTTGGCTCTGTTGAAGATAGTTTTGGAAAATATTTTTTTTTTTCTATTTAAGGATTCATACTACTTGCAGCTTGCTTGAGCTGCAATGGGTTCAAATGTGGTGCCTCCATATGTCAACGCATTTATGGACATGTTAGAACAGGCATTCATCTATAATTGTACACTTTTCAGTGATAAATGTACAGTTTGGTACAGGTTCATTGATGACGCCTTCACCATCTGGGTAGGCGATCTTGAATATCTATCATTGTTCAATACATATTTAAATCTATTGATTCCAGGTCTAAGATTCAACATGTTCGTTAATCATGAGGAAATTAAATTTTTTAGATACATTGTTATCAATTAAAGAAGGACACATTGTTATAATTTATTTACAGCCATTCCACACACTCTTGGCCTGGAAGCATGTCAACATCTATTAGACATGTCTAAAATATACACTCCTGCACACATTTCTTTTCTTTTGGCTCTGTTGAAGATAGTTTTGGAAGAGATTTTTTTTCTATTTAAGGATACATTACTCACTGGAGCTGCGATGGGTTCACATTTGGCACCTCCATATGCCCATGCATTTATGGACATGTTAGAACAGACATTCATCTATAATTGTAAACTTTTCAGTGATAACTGTACAGTTTAGTACAGGTTCATTGATGACGCCTTTGCCATCTGGCTAGGCGACCTTGAATCTCTATCATTGCTCAATACATATTTAAATCTATTGATTCCAGGTCTAAAATTCAACATGTCCGTTAATCATGAGGACATTCCATTTTTAAATACATTGTTAGTAATTAAAGAAGGACACATTGTTAGTGACCTATACAGGAAACCAACTGACCGTAACCAATTATTAAAATTCTGTAGTTTTCATTCCCCCTGGAGTTTTTTAAATCCAGCCCCCGGAGTCAATTTAAACGGGTAGCAAGGATTATTAGTAATCCTGATACACGAGAGTTTAGACTAGGGGAAATGGAGGACAGGCTGCAAAAACAATGATATCCCAAAGACATGATTAGTAAAGAACGTATTGGTCTATATGATAATACCAAAATCCCCACCTCTGGTCGCAGATGCCCTTCATTTCTCAATTTCATCAATATTCTCACAAAATAAATAATATTATTAAAAAACATTGGTCCATTTTGATCAATAGTTACCCTTCGGTCGCAGAGTTTTACCACCCCCCTAGAGTCGTACTGTCGAGGGAAGAGTATTTATGACAGATTGGTTAAATCTGATCAGTAATCTGTATCTACCACTCATGTGACCTTTTTAGGTCCCAAAAACAAGGGATCGTTCCCTTGTCTTTGCTGCATACAATGTACAAGTATGATGAAGGGCAAATGTTTTTCACACCCTCAAAAGGGTTATGACATACCTATTAAAGATTACTATACTTGCCAATCCTCCTATGTCATTTATATCATCAAATGTCCCTGTGGTCTCCTCTATGTGGGGGAGACTACATAGAAAATAAAAGATCGCATAGCAAGACACAAATATTCCTTTAGGGACAAATTGGATAAATTACCACTAGCCAGACATTTCATGGAAAAAGGTCATACGGTTTCCCAGCTCAGATTTATGGAGATTGATGGTGTGTCAAAAAACAGACGGGAGGGGGCGTGGCTTGCGCGCGGACTTGAATGGACGCCTGAGCAGTGAGCTCCGCCATCCAGACCGGCCGGGAAGCTACGATCGGGCCACAAAGCGACGAATCTCGGCTCCCCACGCTCACCGGAGAACCCCAAAGACCCGCAGACCACAATGTCCCGAAAACGGAACCAAGACAAAGGACCAAGGCGGCTGGAATCGTTTTCGTTCCAGCCGCGCCGTCAGTACAACAAGGCCCAAGATGGCGCCGACGGGGAATCCTTACACCAGGCCCTGGGACACTCTACAGGGCCCGGACAACACCATCCTCAGCCGATTCACCCAGGAATGGGACCAGCCACATCCCCGGACCTGTTCCCCACCACTCCGGAGATACGCAGCCCATCGAAATCCAGGATGAAGCTGGATTTGCAACAGCAGGCCCCAGGCGCAGTGAGTACAGCACTACATGATATATCCACCATCTCCTCACTGCAGTCATCCATTGCCCAATTCCCCACAACTGGCCAACCAGTGTTAGACACCACTATGAAGGACATGCTATTATCCCTGCAATCCTCCCTTATGTCTAACTTCACTACTCTGATCAACCAGTTCTCCCTGGAATTGAAGCATGTTGACAATAGAGTAGCCTTTATGGAACACAAAATGGAGGACTGCACAGACACCATTAATGACCTTGTTGATGCCTACACTGAACAAAGGGAGGACTCTCTCTGGGTAAAAGCGAAGCTCGCTGACCTTGAAGATCGCTCCAGGAGAAACAACATCAAAATTAGGGGTATCCCCGAATCTGTGCAACCCAAAGAACTCCACGGTTATGCCAGCACCATGTTTTCCAGTATGCTCCCTGATCTTTCTCCTATCGAGCTCACCATAGACAGAATCCACCGCCTGCCCAAGCCCCGCCATCTTGAAGCAGACATACCTAGAGATGTACTCCTGAGGGTGCACTTTTATCAGGCAAAAGAGCAGATTCTCCTAAAAGCCAGAGAATTGTCGCCCCTACCCCCACCTTACTCAGACATCCAACTATATGCTGACCTATCCCAATACACCCTCCAAATGCGAAGACAACTCAAAACGATCACCAAGGCTCTCAACAATCACAAAATAACATACAAATGGCGCCACCCGGCTACAATCCTAATCACCTACAATGGTATACCCCATACCGTCTCAACACTGGAAGGCGGATTGAAACTGCTGCGCTCGTGGGATATCATCCCTGACCCCCCTCTCAACTCGCAACAACCCCACAACAAGAGGAACCCCTTCTCCTTTGGATCTGAACGGGCACCACTAAAGAACAAAATGACTTAAACCACTTGCCCACCTGCATCGGCAAACTTCTAACCCGGACCGGTCTGGGTATGGCCACTGTCACCTGCTTGCCTGACTTTCCCCACACTCTAGTCAGCTGACCAGTTGGGAATACCCCACACTGACCTACCTGGCTACCAGTAACCAGTTACCAGCAACTGGTCTCAAAAATTTTTTTTGTTCCTTTTCTCCTTCTAATTTTTATTTTTTGCTCAAATCCATTCTCTTCCCACCGAGGCACTCTATTTCGCTCCAAGTTAGCGGACAAACACATCGCAATTGTTGACTGATTTATTGCACTAACCTATATTCTCTCCTAGCAGACTCCCACAGCCCTGTGGACCAAAGCCTCCACCATTCAACCAACCTTCTCATCCAACATCGTCTAAAAAACCGGAACAGCAATCCAGGCATCTACCTCCACCCGACTGTCCCCAATCCGGAAGAACCCACCGGACGCCTCACCCGACCTTCTCATCCAACATCACTAAGATTCCCAGCACCTACGAACGATCCTACGAACCGTGAGTAACTTCTGCACTTACACCCACAACCACCGCACCAAAGATGAGTATCACAATACTCTCCCTCAATGCCAAGGGCCTCAACCACCCAGCTAAACGGGCATCACTTTGGAAAACTGCACTCTCCCAGAACTGTGATATTCTTTGCATTCAAGAAACCCACTTTGCTACTGATGCCTCACCCAAATGCCTAAATAGGCACTTCCCCCACATCTACCAATCTACCTACCATAAGAAACAAAGGGGAGTAATGATTGCCATCAGGGACACTGTATCTTTCCAACCAATTCACTGCGAACTGGACCCCGAAGGCCGCTTCATCATACTAATTTGCTCTGTGAACAATGTCCAATACACCCTGGTCTCTGTATATGCCCCTAATGCAGGCCAAATGCCATTTATCAGGAAGACGCTCCGAATAGCACGTAAGATCCAAAAAGGCCAACTACTAATGTGTGGTGACTTTAACCTGGTACCAAACAACTCTCTTGACTCTACCGCTAGCACTAAACGTCATGCGTCCCCTCTGGACAAATTTATCACTGATAATGAACTGTATGATGTATGGAGGTGTTGTCACGCGAGCGAGAGAGACTTTACTTTCCTCTCCCCGCGTCACAACACCTACTCAAGAATAGATCTTTTTTTGGCAGACAAAAAACTGCTACACTCTGTCTCACAATCCACTATCCACGCCACCACCTGGTCAGACCATGCACCTGTCAGCATCACGATATCGGGAGCATTACCCCGAACAGCCACATATATCTGGAGGGTAAATAACTACCTCCTCAATACCCCATGCTATCAAACCCCCATTACCCAAAGCTTAAAAGAATTCTTCTCTCACAACCAAGGCTCAGTGTCTGACCCGCTGGTGATATGGAACGCCCACAAGGCAGTAATCAGGGGGGTTTTTCTACAAATGGGAGCTAGAGCAAAAAAGAATAGAACTAAAAAACTAGACGACCTAACGACCGACATAGCCATGACTGAATCTCTAAACAAAACACACCCCTCCCCTACCCTACAAGCTAAAATATTTACCCTACGCCACGAACTAAGAGCTTTCCTTTTGGAGAAATATGAAAAATCATACAAAATTCTCAAAGCCACCTCATACACCACGGGCAACAAAGCCGGTAAAGCCATGTCCCTGAAAATCAAAGGATTCAGATCTAAAACCAAAATACCCTTCATATATCACCCACATTCCAATGACAAACTCCTCAAGCCACAACAAATCGCTGATGCATTCAGTACATACTATGCCGACCTGTACAATCTCAATACTGACCCAGGCACCCCACAACCCTCTACTGACGCAATACAATCCTTTCTAGACCAACAAAAACTCCCATCCCTGACAAAAGACCAGCTTTCCTCCCTAAATGAACCCTTCACTTTAGAAGAAACACTTAAAGTAATCGGAAAACTACCCAGCTCCAAATCCCCGGGCCCAGATGGTTTCACGGGGGAATACTACAAACAATTCCAACATATACTAGCCCCTACCCTCTGCCAAGTCTTCAACTCAGCAACCTCAACCGCCTCCTTCCCGAAAGAAATGCTTAATGCCATGATTGTCACATTGCCCAAGCCGGGCAAAGAACCCACAACCCCCAAAAATTTTCGCCCCATATCTCTCCTCAACACAGATGTCAAAATTTACGCTAGAATTCTCGCCCATAGACTTGAAACTATCCTGCCCTCCCTTATTGCCCCAGACCAATCTGGATTCACTAGAGGACGCCAAGCTTCAGACGCCACCAGACGCATGATTAACATAATCCACCACCTAGACTCCTCCAACACCCCATCCCTCCTCCTATCCCTAGACGCCGAAAAGGCATTTGATAGGGTACATTGGGGTTACCTATCTGCAGTACTACATAAATTTGGATTCACCGGCCCTATCCACAATGCCATTATGGCCCTATACTCCAACCCCTCAGCCCAGGTATACTCCGCGGACACTTTGTCCACGCCATTCCTCATATCCAACGGCACGAGACAGGGGTGCCCCCTCTCCCCTCTCATATTTAATATGGTCATGGAACCCCTAGCCGAATCCATCAGATCCAACCCACTAATATCGGGCATCCCATTGGGGGGTATAGAGCACAAAATTAGCTTGTTTGCAGATGACGTGATCCTTATGATCACACATCCGGAACAGTCCCTACCTGAAATTCAACGAACTCTTACATCCTTCAGCGACATATCCTACTACAAAGTAAACGATACTAAATCGAATATTCTAGATATAAACATAACTGACACCACCCGCACACAGCTCCAACAACGTCTTCCTTACGCCTGGGCAACCACTAGCATAACGTATCTCGGTATCCAATTAACAAGATCAACCAAAGAACTGTTCTCAGCTAACTACCTCCCACTTAAGCTCAAACTTCAACACCAACTGACTAAACTCGCACTCACTGAACTCTCCTGGCTAGGACGCTTAGCAGCATTTAAAATGATACATCTACCGCAAATACTTTATTTCTTTCGCACTGTACCCGTCCCCTTGCCAATACACTATTTTAGAGCGCTACAATCACTACTTTCCTCGTACATTTGGCAAGGGAAAAAATCCAGATGCAAACATCACCAGCTTATTAAACAAAGACACACTGGAGGGGTGGGATACGTAGACTTCCAGGACTACTACATGTCCTCCCTACTATCGCAAGCTAAGGAATGGTTCCTTCCTTTCCCTCTACCCTCGATCTGGGGCAAGATCGAATCAACAATGGTCCAAGCGGGTAATCTCCCAGCCTGGCTTCATGCTACCTCGCTAGGAGCAAAGATTCCACCCCACATATCCCCCACATTGGTAGCTACATACAGAGCCTGGTCCAAACTCACACAAACCCTGTCGGTAAACTCGACCCCTGCCAAACTTCAGGTCCCAATAGAATCTCTCCAATACCTAATGGAGTACACCTCCTTCACATCCTGGAAAAAACATGGCATTACCCATGTCACAGATCTCACAGACGATAACAAACTGAAAACCTTCCCAACCCTCCAAAAAGAATTCCAACTACCCAACTCGGATATATTTTTATATATTCGCACCCAGCACTGCATGAAATCACTGAAATTCTGGTCATGTTCACTTCCCCAAGAAGCATGGATCTTCTATAGAGCCCCGTCTCCTCATCGCAAGGGCATCTCACTTTTCTATAATTTACTACAACACAAAAACATGTTCACCAAGACGTCACCTATACTTAAATGGGAGGAAGAACTAAATAAAACATACACGACAGACCACTGGGAGGCAGCATGTAAATCTATATACAAAGCTACCTGCTGCTCGACACTATGGGAGCTAGCGTACAAAATCACATACCGCTGGTACCTGACACCTGATCGAATATCCAAATTTGATAGGAACACGAAACACACTTGCTGGAGAAACTGTGGAATGAAAGGCGACCTTTTCCACATACTTTGGGACTGTCCCAAAATCAAACCTTATTGGACACAAATCTTCCATATCCTAAACAGAATCACCAACATTCTCACCCCCGTTACCCCCTCTTTAGCTCTCCTATCCCTAGACATTAACCTTTACCCACCCCACTTGAAACCCATTGTGACCCACATACTACTAGCAGCGAGACTATCCATCACCAGAAGGTGGAAAAACACAGACCCCCCCCACAACGCAGGAAGTGCTACACACAGTACAAACTCACTTTGTACACGAAACCACCCTGCAACTCAGAAAAGATCGAAAACTCACATCTCAAACCTGGTCCCCCTGGATTGACTGGACCAAAACCTCACACTTTACAGAATACTTTGACATCTCTGACAGCTCGTAATAAGGAGCCTAATACCTATGTACTGCCAGGTTATCACTCTTTGATGGACTAAGACTCCCCTCCTCCGACTTTATATCAAGTCATCATCTACACGGGCACAGAATTGATCCCTAATAGGGGTGCCCGGACAGAATAAACACCACACTCCCCCCCTGATTATCATTAACGCTACCTATGTTCGTACATATTTTAAACAATGGTTAAGTGACGAAGTTAGAAGCCACCACGAGATAGTTCACAATAGCTTTATTTTCTCAAGTTATATAAGATGTGTTTGTCATACGCTCAAATACCTGTGCCTAGATTTGTTTATCTCTCTACCACTATATGTAGTAATACGCATTTACTGATGCAATCTGTTACTGTACAGCATTTCGTAATGTTTGTATTTTCTTGAAAACTTAATAAAAATTTATTGTTTAAAAAAAAACAGACGGGATAGCAATAGGGGATTTAAGTTGAGAAAAAGAGAAGTGAATTGGATACATCGGCTTGATACCCTCCAACCTAAGGGCTTCAATTCAGATTTTGATTTGTATCTATTTCTTTAATGGTATATTTTTATTATTTTTCCTTGTCAATATGTTTATTATTGCATTATACTTTTTCTTCATATATTCTCATATTGTTTATGTTATACATAATTTTGATATATAACTTTTGTTTTAAGTAGGTTTATGTTTATGTGTGCATGTATATATAAACATGTTTCCTATTTCTTTCTTTTTTTCATTTTTATTTTTATCTTCTATAGGATTCCCGATCGATTGATACAATCTGTGAAGTGTAGGAATACTGTTACACCTGTTGATCTTTTTGTTCCGAGATTATATTATATATTTCACTATAAGTTTTTGGTCACTGTGATTCACTGATTAATTGATTCCAGACAGACTGTTTTATTGCTTAATAGATTACATATGAGTTTTCTCTATATAAATCGTACCTTGTATGTAGTCATTCACAGCATGAAGTTTTGAAGAAGGGCGCGATCTGTATTAGCCAGAAACTGTTACTACTACTATGACTGCCTGTATATTTTTATTTGTGCAGCAATCCCTCTTGATTTTTTATATATACTAGTAGACTGTATATATATATATATATATATATATATATATATATATATATATATATATATATCTCAAATACACAGCCTGTACTGACTGAATATAGAGTCTACACCATATA
The DNA here is from genome assembly GCA_028564925.1 of Lithobates sylvaticus. Classification (NCBI taxonomy): domain Eukaryota; kingdom Metazoa; phylum Chordata; class Amphibia; order Anura; family Ranidae; genus Lithobates; species Lithobates sylvaticus. The sequence continues at coordinate 64,976,963 of CM053029.1, forward strand.
TATAGGCTACGCTGAAAGCAGAGTATATATATATGTATATATATATATATATATATATATATATATATATATATATATATATATATATATACATACATACAGTATCTCACATAAGTAAGTACACCCCTCACATTTTTGTAAATATTCTATTATATCTTTTCATGTGACAACACTGAAGAAATTACAATTTGCTACAATATAAAGTAGTGAGTGTACAGCTTGTATAACAGTGTAAATTTGCTGTCCCCTCAAAATAACTTAACACACAACCATTAATGTATAAACCGCTGGCAACAAAAGTTAGTACAACCCTAAGTGAAAATATCCAAATTGGGCCCAATTAGCCATGTTCCTTCCCCGGTGCCATGTGACTCATTAGTGTTACAAGGTCTCAGGTGTGAATGGGGAGCAGGCGTGTTAAATTTAGTGTTCTCACTCTCACTCTCTCATACTGGTCACTGGAAGTTCAACATGGCACCTCATGGCAAAGAACTCTCTGAGAATCTGAAAAAAAAGAATTGTTGCTCTACATAGAGATGGCCTAGGCTATAAGAAGATTGCCAAGACCCTGAAACTGAGCTGCAGCACAGTGGCCAAGATCATACAGCGGTTTAACAGGACAGGTTCCACTCTCAACAGGCCTCGCCATGGTTGACCAAAGAAGTTGATAGCACATGCTCATGGTCATATACAGAGGTTGTCTTTGGGAAATAGACGTATAAGTGCTACCAGCATTTCTGCAGAGGTTGAAGGGGTAGGGGGTCAGCCTGTCAGTGCTCAGACCATACGCCGCACACTGCATCAAATTTGTCTGCATGGCTGTCATCCCTGAAGGAAGCCTCTTCTAAAGATGATGCACAAGAAAGCCCGCAAACAGTTTACTGAAGACAAGCAAACTAGGACGTCCTGTGGTTTAATGCGACCAAGATAAACAAATGTGGTTCAGATGGTGTCAAGCGTGTGTGGCAGCAACCAGGTGAGGAGTACAAACACAAGTGTGTCTTGCCTACAGTCAAGCATGGTGGCGGGAGTGTCATGGTCTGGGGCTGCATGAGTGCTGTCGGCACTGGAGAGCTACAGTTCATTGAGGGAACCATGAATGCCAACATGTACTTTGACATACTGAAGCTGAGCATGATCCCTCCCTTCAGAGACTGGGCTGTAGGGCAGTATTTCAACATGATAATGACCCCAAACACACCTCCAAGATGACCACTGCCTTGCTAAAGAAGCTGAGGGTAAAGATGATGGACTGGCCAAGCATGTCTCCAGATCTAAACCCAATTTAGCCTCTGTGGGGCATCCTCAAATGGAAGGTGGAGGAGCACAAAGTCTCTTACATCCACCAGCTCCGTGATGTCGTCATGGAGGAGTGAAAGAGGACTACAGTGCCAATCTGTGGAGCTCTGGTGAACTCCATACCCAAGAGGGTTAAGGCAGTGCTTGAAAATAATGGTGACCACACAAAATATTGACACTTTGGGCCCAATTTGGAGTTTGTGTGTTGAGGTATTTTGAGGGGACAACAAATTTACACTGTTTTACAAGCTGTACACTCACTACTTTACATTGTAGCAAAGTGTAATTTCTTCAGTGTTGTCACATGAAAAGATATAATAAAATATTTACAAAAATGTGAGGGGTGTATTCACTTTCGTGAGATACTGTATATCAAATATACTGCCACTAACATGCCTGCCTAATCTAGATCAATCTCTTTATCTCTGTCCACTATAACACTATACGGGCGCTGTGTAAGCAGCCTTATATAGTGTGGGGCGTGGACTTAGTTCCCCTCAACCATGAATGGCCAAACATTTCCCCACCGCCTATAATGTCCTCCGACCCTTCGGGGAAGGCAGATGTGGCAATTCTGGTCAGGCGTTCTTGTCCTTGCCGAAAAATCTTTATACCTGGAGCAGGTTGATTTTCCTGGACTGTGATTATTTGAAATGCTCTTACGTTAGTCAACGTGTATGTTCCTAACTCCGGACAAATAGAAATGTTCTCCCTACCCTTCATGATTATAGGAGGTGATGTTAATTTGACTATGTCTCCTGGCAAGGATAAGCATCTACTATTCACATCCTCCCCAGCTACTAGAGTGCACCGCCTGTCTACCTCCTTCTGTGGAATTATGAGAGCCTGCAATCTCTTAGATATATGGTGAATTAAACACCCTACGCATAAGCAATTTACATTTTATTTGCTTCCCCACAAATTGTATTTTAGACTGGATCATTTTTTCATAAACTCCCCTTTGCTGACATCCACGGTTGGCTCTAAAATGAACCCTATTACCTGGTCAGATCATTCCTCTGTTTAGCTAGATATTTCTCTTCATTCCTCTTCCCCTAAGACATGTCATTGGCGTCTCAATGACTCCTTTGTTCATATTCCAGATATTAAGTACCAGTTGTCTCGAGACTTAACTGAATTTTGCCAGATCAATGTCTAATGTCTCCAAATTGTGGAAAACACATAAAGCGTATTTTCAAGGTCAATGCATTTCAGTTGACTCTCGTTTGAAGATGGAGACAGCTTTTCATTGGTCATCCCTCTTATCTAAACTTAGCAAAGCTGAAAAATTATTGCTTTCTTCCCCTATGGTGGGTCGCTTATCCAATGTCACTTCTCTTCTAAATCAGCTTAAATCCTTGGATATGAACAAAGTAGCCAAATCTCTCTTGTGGGCCAAACAAAAATGTTATGAATACTCAAATAAGCCTCACAGGATGCTTGTAAATGAACATTAGCCCTGTGCGTTTCATTCTTTTCCAGATTTCCTTATGCAATCTAACGTATCCCCCACGTACTGCCCGCATACAATGTCCAAAATTTTTGGTGACTTTTATCAGGATTTGTATAACTATTTAAATTCTGACCCCAAATTTCACTTTTAGCAGGCCAAGTTTGATACCTTCTTTACCGCTTACCTAAGCTTTCTTCAGCTCACATCTCCTCATTAAATATTACTGTTACTTCTGAAGAGCTAGCTGAAGTTGTCAAAAATTGACCATCTCACAAATCCCTTGGAACAGGTGGTCTACCATACTCTTATTATAAAATGTCCCTCCTGATCTTAAGCCCTTACCTACTTGATTTGTTTGCCTGTTTAATGAAAGAAACCGTCCCTCACCCTCAGTTTCTTCATGCCCATATCTCAGTTATTCTGAAACCCGGGAAAAATCCCTCCCTTCCTGACAATTATCGACCTATAGCGCTACTTAACTCTGACTGCAAAAAATTCACTAAAATTCTAGCTAATAGGCTCACCCAATACTTTCTAGACTCATACATAAGGACCAGGTAGGATTTGTACTGACCAGGCATGCTGGAGACAATACGAGACGTACAATTGACCTCATTGACTTATTCAACAAAACCGCCCACCCGATCCTTATCCTGAGCTTAGATGCTCAGAAAACTTTTGACAGGCTTAGTTGGCCTTTTATGTTTGCCACCCTTTCTAGATATGGATTAACAGACTCATTCATAGAGGCGCTCCATGGTTTATATTCTCAGCTGTCCTCTCAAGTACAATTGTCTTCTTTTCTGTTGCCATCATTCCCCTTGAGCAATGGTACGAGACAAGGCTGTCCAATGTCTCCTTTGCTATTTATATTATGTTTAGAACCCTTGGCTGAGGCCATTTGTTCTTAATCCGACATTTGTCTCTTTTTCAATGAAGACATCCTTTTGACACTGACCAGTCCACACACATCCCTTCCTAATCTCCATAATTTACTGACAACTTTTGGTTTACTTTCAGGTTATAAGGTTAACACAAGCAAAACAGAGGCTCTACCGTTACATATTCCTCCCTCTAACCTTACTACCTTGCAAAAGAATTTTCCATACCACTGGTGTTCCTAGTCCCTCAAGTACCTGGGGATTCACCTCACCCCCTCATATCCTACCCTTTTATTAAGCCAATTATACCCCTCTTTTTAGGGACGTTAATCAGGGATGTTAAGCCTCCTTCACCAGTGGGATAATTATCCTCTTAGGTCGGACTAACATCCTTAAAATGTCCAAATTACCAAAACTTTTATACCTATTTGAAACATTAGAGTCCCTATCCCCATGAGGCAGCTGAAATCTATACAAAGATAATTTCTTATGTTAATTTGGCACAATAAGTCTCACCTCATAGCTAGCTCTGTGGTATTCGCCCCCTGTTATAGAGGTTGTTCAGGTGCTCCTGATATCATTACATACTACTATGCTTCTCACCTCAAGGCAACTTCCTCATGGTCAACTAGATTGGCGTATGAGATGGTCAAAAATTGAAATGAGTATCACTTGTACACCCCTGTGCAATGTTATGGTCAACCTTGGAGACATCTATTGCCCAACTTAGGAGTTTATGTTTCAATTGGATGCTGTTCACCCTTTCCATATGGAAAAAAATGTCTCTCTCTCTTCTCCATGCTTACCTCTACTAAATGTGCTATTCAACCCGGATATTCCTGATAGCTTATCCTACATTAGAATGTACTGTTGGTTGCAAGCAGGGAATTTTTTCAGCTTTGAAACATGGTACATACGCTTACCCGTAGACTTTATTCTTTTGCAGAGGTGCAACACAAGTATCAGGTTCCCAAACAACTCCTATACACCTACCTACAATTTAAACATTATTTTGCCTTTAAATCTACATCTTTAACCATAGATAAGCCCATGGTATTTGAACTCTTATGTACCCAAGGTCCCTATCAAACCCACCTAATATCATCCATCCATAAAATCCTTCATGCTGCTGTTCCGCTTAATGACTCTTATCACCCTTGTATGCAAAAATGGTCTCAAATTATCCAACATCCCATTTCCCTCTCACAATGGCAAAAAATAGGGCCTGTGTGGAGATGTGTCGAGCAGAGAGAGACAGCTTACAAGATATTGCTTTTCTGGTATAGAACGCCGTAAATTTTTCATAAACATTACCCTAAGGTTTCTCGGATGTGCTGAAGTTGTCAATTTTTTTGTGACTGTCCTATTATTCTACCTTTTTGGTCTTCTATCCAGTCTCTTTTTCAAAGCCTCTTTTTCAAAGTCTTTCCCTTTTCTTTTCCCTTTTTCTCTTTTCTGAGTTATTGTCTTTTCTTGTCATTATATTGAGATCCCATGTACTGGCCAAACCTAATGTGATATAATGGGTTGTATGTGTTATTTTCTGCCTTCGATGCCTTCCCATTAGGTAGCCACCTTTATGATACTTACAGTTTTGTCTTATTTTCCTGGTTTATTGCAATTCTGTAATTTAATGCTACGTACTGTGATATACCATTTTTTAAAACTTTAATAAATATATAATTATAAAAAATAAAAAAATATCCCAAGCTCTGAACATCTCATAGATCAATGTTGAATCCATCATCTTAAAATGGAAAGAGTATGGCACAACTGCGCACCTACCAAGACATGGCCGTTCACCTAAAATGACAAGCTGGCAAAGAGAGCATTAATAGAAGCAGCCATGAGGCCCATGGTAACTCTGGAGGAGCTGCCAAGATCAGCAGCTCAGTTGGGAAAATCTGTCAACAGGACAACTATTAGTAGGGCACTCCACAAATCTGGCCTTTATGGAGGAGTGGCAAGAAGAAAGCCAGTGTTGAAAGATTGAAAGAAAGCCATAAGTAAGTGGGGCAGAGGTTCACCTTCCAGCAGGACAACGACCCTAAACATACAGCCAGGGCTACAATGGAATGGTTTAGATCAAAGCATCCGGGGCAGGCTCCGGGTTCCTTTTTACATTTTTACTGTTTTCTTTGTTGTCCTTTGTTGTCCTCACCTGCTGCATTCAGCTGACTGAATATATGCGATACTGCTCACCTTGTATCACCTATTCCTGTTTGAATATCACAGCTTCAATACGCTATCCATACTACCTATTACAGGTTACACCTCCCATCACCAATAGATGGCAACATTTCCTTTCTACTGAATTAGCTTCTTGTAAGTACAACCCTGTTATTGCACCAAATATCTCTTTGAAAGAGAATGCTCCTCTTCCTCATAAATTAATACACAGAGTCTGATGCCTGCATGTTGACTTTCGATGACTATTAAGTTTGTTTCTCGTTAAGGATTTGAATAGCCCTTTTAAGCGCAAGCTCATGTGGTCGGAAGCCCAGAGCCTGAAAGAAGACATTCTCTGTATACAGGAAACACACTTCTCGGCTACCAAAGCACCAAAATGCTCCCACAGACAGTATCCGCACATCTTTTTTGCGAATGCGGACACAAAACACAATGGTGTTTTCATAGCAACTAAATATTCTGTTGCATTTTCTTTACAGGAAGTTATCAAAGACCCTAAGTGTCGGTATATTATTTTAATCTGCACCATAAATGATGTTGTGTATACGATTGTATCAATATATGCCCCCAACCAGGGACAAATAACCTTTTTAAGGAATCTTCTTAAAAAGGTTAAAACCCTTTGCAGGGGTAGCCTCCTCTTGTTAGGGGACTGTAACTCAGTGATAGACTCCAAACTAGATTGCTCTCCCCCTAAATTACATCATAAATCAACGTTGCACTCCACTATACATAACAAATCTTTATATGATGTCTGGAGGTGTCACCATTCGGATGAAAAAGATTTCACATTCTTCTCTAACCCGCATAGATCATATTCTAGAATAGATCTAATACTTACAGATTTACCCTCCCTATACAAAGCAAAACTAACAACTATAGATACCATTACTTGGTCAGACCATGCTCCCATAACAATCGAACTGGAAGAACAATACAGTATGACCCACACAATTATTTGGCGTAATGATACGCTTATTTTTAACCATACTGCTCACCGAGAGAAAGTCAGGAAGCAACTAGAGGAATTTTTCCATTTTAATGCTACAGATGAGACTCTGGCCTCCACTACTTGGTGTGCTTACAAAGCCTATATTTTTTTTATTCTTTATTTTATTGTAATTATTTCACAAAAGAGAGAATAGCATCACAAATAACAATCGCATTCCTTATTTAAATCACATGCTACTCCCTTTCTTTAAATCCCCCCCCACAAAAAAAACCCTACTTTAATAATTAAATTAATTGTTCCCTTCCTCCCTCCTTCACCCCCCTCCCTCCCCCTCTCTCTATACCCCCATCATTAACATATACTCATCCGAGCTCTTAAATTCAATCCAGTTTCGCCAAATCTTATAATAGATCCCCCGTGTGGCTTCTATCGTGTGTATTAATTCCTCCATGGACCTCAACCATTCCACCTTTTCTACACACTCCTTCAACTTCGGGGCCTCCTGGGTTCTCCATAAACAAGGGATCAGACTTTTATCTACATTCAGGAGATATGGAACTAGGGTATTTTTATAATGGAACACACCCTTCCTTGTATCATGAAACAAACATGCCCAAGGATTTTTTTGGATCCGTGCACCTGTTATATGAAAAAATGCCTCTATAATTCCCTCCTAATAAGGTTGCATTTTAATGCAATCTCACCAAAGATGCACAAAGGTCCCTGGGGCACCACAGCCCCTCCAACAAGTTGGAGGGCTGACTCCACCATATCTGTGCACCCTTTGGGTGGGTCACATACCACCTCGCCAACAGCTTATAACACATTTCCATTGTCTGGGTGTCCCTTGCGGAAAAACAGCCAATCTCTTAATATCTTGTTCCTCATCTCTAAAGGGTCCTATTTCCTCTTCACATTTCCCGAGGTAAGGTGGGTATTTATATTCTGCTTCCCTAATCAGAATTTTGTATATTTTGGATATGCTTCAATTTACGCTTAAGGGGGAGCCAAGCAATTTCTCAATTAACCTCATTTGTCCCTTTCCCCGTAGTGGTTGTGGGAGTGATTGTGTAAAATGTTGTAATTGTAGATATCTCCATTTATCTAATGGTTTATTGCCCCATTCACGTGTAATTTCTGCATAAGTGTATAATCTATTTCCTTTCATCACGTCTTGCAATAGTATTACCTCTTTTTTTGCCCATCTAGTGAAATATATGTGTTCTTCTTACCCTGGCTTAAAATAATTTATATCTAATAGCAACATTAATTGTGAGTTATAATTCCAGTGGTATTTCCTACCTAAATTGTCCCATATCTTCAAAGTGTTTCTCGTTAGTGGATTTGTGCTAGAACGCTAGAAAGCGTCTTGTGCTAGAAAGTTCTTGTGCTAGAAAGTCTAAGAAATTGTGGTGGTATCCAAACCATCTTCCCTATATCTATTTTACTTTGTGAAATGTCTCCATTTACCCAGAGTTTCTCCTCTTTATTATAGATCCAGTCTGCAATTCGAGAGATTAAGGTCGCTTGATAATATTTTTTAAAGTCTGGTGCTGTTAATCACCCCCCTCTCTTTTTCTTTAACTAATGTAGCATACGCAATCCTGGGACGTTTGTGTGTCCAAATATATTTTAATACCATGGTTTTTAATTTCCTAAAATAATCCTGGGGAAGTGCTATTGGGATCATTTGAAAGATATACATCAGCATTGGTAATATATACATCTTTAGTGCATTTATTCTCCCTGTCCATGAGAGAGTTTTGTATCTCAAAATATTCAGTTGATCCTTGATCTTGTTAAGCATAGCGATACAATTAGCCTTAAACATGACACCCAGGGATGCCGTCAATTTTATACCCAGATACCCCAACTCCTCCTTACACCATACAAAAGGAAATTTAGGTTGAATTGCCTGCTGTTCTTCCCTTGATGTAGTTATATTCAAGATCTCAGATTTGGCCATATTTATTTAAAGTTTGTTAGTTTCCCATACTGACTCTAGACTCTCCTTTAGGACTATCGGGATTGTTGTCCTGGGGTTGGAAATATAGAAAAGCAAGTCATCCGCATACGTGGCTACTCCATACTCCCTCTCTCCTACTCTAATTCCTTTAATATTCAAATTTTTGTGGATTGCAGCTAGTAAAGGTTCCAATGCTATTATAAACAACATTGGAGAGAGGGGGCACCCCTGTCTTGTCCTGTTGAATAATTCAAGGGGAGAAGCCAATTTTCCATTTACTCTGATTTTAGCCATTGGGTGGTGGTAAGAGGACAATACCCATCTCATCATCCTTTCACCCAACCCTAAATGTCTCAATGTTTCGAACATGAAGCCCCATTCTACCCTGTCAAAGGCCTTTTCGGCATCTATTGACATAAGAACAACCGGTGTCTCCCTCCCCATTACTTTGTGTGTCAGGAAGATGGACTTCAGGCAATTATCCCTCCCCTCCCTCCCTGTCACGAACCCCACATGATCATTATGGATCCACCTTGGTATCAAAGGTTTCAGTCTTTCTGCTATTATTTTGGCAAAGATCTTAATATCCATATTTAATAGCGATATTGGCCTATAGCTCCCTGGAGATGCTGGATCCTTGCCTTCTTTTAAAATAAGGGTTATATGTGCCAATAATGACTCCTCTCGGAGCGTCTCTCCTTCTGCCAATGCATTGAGGTAATCATACAACTTAGGGACCAAAAACGTTGAAAATCTTTTATAATACAAAATCCATCTGGGCCCGGGCTCTTTCCCAGGGTCATGTTCTTTATTGCTTTATCCACACTGAGGGGACTCTTCTTGCGAAATTGGGTTTTCAAGATATTCAAACTCCTCCTTAGATGCCCTAGGAAGGTCTAGGCCCCGTAGATACTCCTGTGCTTCAATCTTCCCCTTCTCTCTATCTTCCCCTCTCTGACTCACCTTATATAATGCACTATAATAGGAGTGAAATATGTTTGCAATTTCAGGGGAAAAATAAACCATCTCTCCCTTATGGTCTGTGATTTTGAGAATAGAGGTCCTGTTCGTTTTTCCTTTACTCTTCTAGCCAGCTATTTTCCCGATTTGTTACCCCATTGATATCTTTCCCTATTTACTGAGTGAAAAGCACATTTTCTCTCCTGTTCTAACAATTCCTCTAGCTCCTCTCTTTTTACTGTTAATTCTTGCCTTTCTGAAATACCTTTGGATCTCGTTCTTTGTTCTAATTCCTGTATCTCCCTATATGAAAGGGCCATCTTTTTTCCCCTTTCTTTCTTTTTCCCCACTCCAGTCCCGATCAAAATTCCCCTTACAAAGGCCTTATGTGTTTCCCACAAAGTTGACCTAGGGATTTCTACTGTATCGTTAGCCTCAAAAAAGGCTCCTTCTCAATCCTTTTGATTATTTCAGGGTCTTGAATAAGGGAGTCATTCAGCTTCCAATTTTTCCCCACTGAGAGGTCACCTGATATTTCCAATTGGATTATAACTGGGGCATGATCAGAGAGGGTGATTGCTTTAATATCCACTCCTTTAAGGCATGGTACCAGTTGATGTTCTATTGTAGTGTCTCCATTAAACCACATAGGAAACAGGTGTGACGATAGTCTGCACCCTGAAGCATGTGTAATATATGTTTGCTGAAGACACACCACATTCGTTCCCAAAAAATGCAGCTCATTATTTACTTTATATCTTTTTTTTAAGTGTTTAGTCCCCTCATATTGTAGGTGACCAAGTTGACCAAAACCATGGTTCAGTACAGGGAGCATCTGCTCGTCCGGAGGAGGAAGCTAAAGAGAAGAGAGGAAGAAGAGGAAACCCAAACCAACCCCCCCTCCACTCCAAGAACCCCTTTACCCTACAATTTCCTCCCTCCTCTCCCCTCCCTCTGGAACAGTAAATCTAAAAAAGGCTGGATAGATTCCCTCTTTCTGTTCAATATATGGGCCCGGCCAGTATCATCCCGATGGCGCTTATTTTCCATATCTTCCAAGGGGCTCCTGCCTCTGACACCTCTATGCAGGGTACTGTACATCTCACGCTGGCTGCAATAAGAATTTTTTTTTCCTATTGCAGCGAGTGCGAGAAAGAAGCGAGAATGTCGCCTCTCAAAAAAAACAACATGGGTTCCCCTCCAAGGGCATACCAGGCCCTTAGGTCTGGTATGGATTTTAAGGGAAACCCCCCTACGCCAAAAAAACGGTGTGGGGTCCCCCCAAAATCCATACCAGACCCTTATCCGAGCACGCAGCCCGGCCGGTCAGGAAAGGGGGTGGGGACGAGCGAGTGCCCCCCCTTAAACCGTATCAGGCCACATGCCGTCAACATGGGGGGTGGGTGCTTTGGGGAAGAGGTGCCCTGCAACCCCCCACCCCAAAGCACCTTGTCCCCATGTTGATGAGGAACATCGTACCCCTTCCCATTCACCTGGGGAAAAAAGTGTCAATAAAAAAACACACTAGACAGGTTTTTAAAGTAATTTATTAGGCAGCTCCGGGGGTCTCTTCCGACTTGGGGGGTCTCTTCCGACTCCTCCGCTCTCTCCGGCTTCTTCTCCGGCTCTTCGGCTTCTTCTCCCGCTCTTCGACCTCTTCTCCGCGCTCTCTCCGGTTCTTCTCCCGCTCTCTGGTATCTTCTGCCAGGCTCCTCCGCTATCTTCTGCCGCTCTTTTACTAGTGGTGGCCTGGTCTTCTCCGTCATCTCCTTCCCTGTTCTCTTCTTCCGATGTTGACACGACACTCTCTCCCGCTGTAATGCCGTGTGAGTGGTATGCACTGACTTATATAGGCATGAGGCCTTTTATGACGTCACAGTCCCGGGGCATGCACTCGCTCATCCCCACCCCCTTTCCTGACTGGCCTGGCTGTGTGCTCAGATAAGGGTCTGGTATGAATATTGGGGGGACCCCACACCATTTTTTTCGGCATAGGGGGGTTCCCCTTAAAACCCATTCCAGACCTAAGGGCCTGGTATGCTCTTGGAGGGGAACCAATGCCAGTTTTTTATTTAAGATTTGGCGTGGAGTTCCCGCTCATGATTCATACCAAACAGTGCCTGGTATTTGGGGGGATTCAAAATGGATCCCCGCACCAGTGTGAACCCGGCCTCAATGTCAGCAATGCTTGTCGCTCATTGGGAACGGAAAAAAACAAATTTTTCCATTCCTCAGCGATGGCTCCTGCGACGGGGCTCACAAGGTGTCAATCTCTCCGATAAAAGCATTGAGATTGACACAATATCACGGTCACCTACTGTATGTATACTGTGGCCGTTACGGAAATGGTTAAAATCTATACCAGACCTAAAGTGCCTTTTTTTTTTGTGGGTGGTGTCTGTTGACATTCACCTGTCAGTTGCAAAACCTGGCTGATAGCTGAATTTTTCCAGGTAGGCATATGTCATTGTCATTGTTTTTGTAATCCAATTGAGTCAAATACTTTCTTATAGCCACGCTCGGCGCTTCCGTGACTTTCCTGAGCTGTCGTCCCCTCTCTGAGCACTGCAGAAGGGGGGCCGAGATTCCCCGCTGACAGCCAGAAGAAGAGAGGGGGAGAGCAGCGGGAGATCAGCTGAGTGCCGAGCGGCGCTATAAGAAGGTATTTGACTCAGATTACAGAAACACCTGTTACAATTGAGGATACATAGAGAAGATTTTAGCAGTTTACAATCACTTTAAACTAGAGCTTATTTTTGGGGTAGCCCTCCCTGAATATCACACTAGGTCTTAATGTCAGGGTAGGTCTTATTTTTGGGGAAACACGGTAGTGCTGGCTCTCTAACAACCAGGAGGAAGCTATCATGTTCATTGTGGTAATACTACCACTTCTAAGGCTGGGTCTACACTGCCGTGTTGAGCGGCTCACAACAGTGGTCTGGTGCATCCCTGTTCACCGTATCAGCACCGATTTCGGTCCGAATCTTTGGCTGAATTCGGACCTGAAATGGACCAGAAGACGCACAGGTCTTCTGTGCAATTCGCTTTGCAACCGCCCCAAAGCTGTGTGAACCAGTTCCATTGAGAGCCATTCACAGTCCCCTGACATGCGAATTGGATGAGGGGAAATCTGCATCCAATTTGCAATAATGTGAACCCAGCCTAAGTGTTTTTCTTCACACTGCAGCTGGAGGTTCTCTTGACTAAACACCCGTTTATTCGAACATTTGCTCAAAATGGTCCATAAACTGTAAACTGCAGAGGTCTTCCTAATATTTTTACCATTGCGGGTCAAATATTCTTATACTATAGTGCTAAACTATTTTCTCTATTGGTGCCTGTTCCCTCATGGTCAAGCTTTCTTATGGCTATTTTTCTCTTAGAATGGGAATTTTACATTTGTGTAGTGACAGGCAACAAGAAACTACTACATTCATATTACAAAATGCTTGCCTGAATGTTCACGTGGCTGGCAAAAAACTGTTACATCAACAGGCACATACATTTTCCTATGTAGACTCCATTCTGATATACTAAAGTTAAGTGTCTTACTGTTGACACCAGACAAATCAGCAAAAATAAGGGTCATGCTTGCAAGGGTGTAACTGCAGAGCTTCACACTAATAGTCACTATTGATGTATAAATCACTGCTATTAAATTGCCAAATAGAGTAGAGTAAAGGTGTGCTGGATCACATAGGGTTAATCACCCTGAAGCATAAAAATCCCAGCTCTTATCATTTATTTTTATAGTCCAAACTCCACAGTGCAGATAATGGTAACATGAGATTATACTATGTTATTATCAGGTCATTTAGGAACTCCATGAATATGTTTCCATACTATTTAATACAATCGCTAGCTGCTTATTTAAACTAAAGATGAACATCTGTGTCCATGAAGACGTTAAGTTGATGTCTACCACAGTGGTAGTTCCACCCAGTAGGCCCAGTAAATCTGTGCCAGATTTAGACCTTGGGAGGCCCAGGTCACTTAAAGTTTGGGGGCCCCTCAACATAGAAATTTAATTATATGATATAAATGACAACATAGAAATTCAATTATATGGTGGAGCTGAGCGGACATGCCCGCCTGAAGCTCCACTACCTGGAGAACGGTAAAGCCGTATAACAGCAGGTGTCCGCTAAACACCTGCACTCAAACATTACGCACCTGTGCCCACAGCATTCCTGACCTAGGAGGTTTCATCCCCAGTGGTCCTAGGCTAAAAATGAGGCCCCAATCCAACAAGGCAGCGCCGCCTCAGAATAAATATAAAATGGCGCCGCGGCCGTCTGCCTCAGGAACTTCCAGCAGCGCTGCTAAGCTTTCAAAGGTGCATACTTCCTCACAAGCTCTGTCAAGTAATTCTGACTTAGACAGTGCAAATTTGGAGGATGCTTCTCAGGATGAAATAGTTTCACCAGCTTTATTACAACAAATAGATAAAATGCTTCAGAAAGCATTAAAACGCACATCACACCATATTACAACTAGACTCACTAAAGAGATTAGAGAGCTGGGTCAACGCATGTCAACACTTGAAACCAGAGTAGATGACATGAAAATTATACTGTAAATTGTTCTACAGAAATTGAAAATCTCAAGAAAGAAAATTAAATACTACAGACAAGACTGGAAGACTATGAAAATCGTGCTAGACGTTCCAATCTGCGCATTAGAGGTATTCCTGAAACTGTAATTGACCTGCAAGCCACTATAACAGCACTCTTTCAGGAATTACAACCAGCTATCCCTGTGGAGCACATGGAAATGGACTGGTTTCATAGAGTCCTAACGCCCAAAAAATCTGACTGGTCCACCCCGCAATATCATCGCAAAGTTCCATTTCTACAAAACAAAGAACAACTATTAGCTGCAGCACGAAATAAAGAATCTCTCACCTTCCAAGGCAATACCAGCTTTTTGCAGATTTATCCCAACTTTTATCAACAAAAGAAGGGCTTTGAAACCCCGTCTACAGGTATTACAACGCAATCAAATAACATATCAATGGGGTTTTCCCTTTTCGGTGTGTTTCACTTTTCAAGGCTTCAAATGTATATGTCGTTCTGCAAATGACCTCCAAACTACTCTCCAAGACATGCACCTATTGAGCTTGACACAAAATCAAGAAACCACATGCCGACAATCAACGTCATCTTCACCAAACAAATCTTCTACACTTCCTGGGAGAAGTGAGCATCACAGCTCACACAAGAGAAATCTCCTGACCCTGTTCCTGATGACTCCATGGACTGAAGAATGCTCTATTTCCAGATTTTTTTCTCTATTTGTTGTTTGAGTCCACCATAAATCATTGTTCCTTATACTTATAGCCTTTAATAGGTTTTTTTTCCATGCTCAAATACACTATTCTGATATTGGAATATCTTATCTATGCTCATAAATCCATATTTCTATGTTGTATTTTTACTTTTTTCCCCTTATTACATAACCAATAAGGCAATTATAAAGATCTGCTATTCTTATGATCTCTTTTTTTTTCTAGTAATTTTCTACCTTAATGAGATACATTAATTATCTTTTTTTTTAAAGCATAGAATATGGTAGATACAATTCTATTCTGAATTTAAAATTAATAGCTTCATGAAATACCTTGGTTCATTTTTCAGCAGCCATATTTATTTTTTGCTATTTAACCCTTAGTTCATGCTTGGACAAATATGTTCTTGTTTCATATACACTTATATTGTTATGTTATTAATTGGCTTTCCTATTTTTCCAGGGATGTTCCCTGCGCTCCCTCTTTGCTACTCTCAGTTTGCTCATTGATATAGTGGGCAATTGACAGTGGCTAATGCTCCCTTGGAGGGAGATTTTTCCTCCCCCCAACAGATCTGTTATGAGGTCATACACGTTTTATCTACTACTCAAAAGGTATAAACTATATATTTTATTCTTAGAGATCTTCTCCCCTTTCCTTTTTCATCCTTCCTTATCCCCCCCCCCCACACTTCGGAGGCAAACCCACTCATGCAATGTTTTAGATTACATGATAACATACCCTATGAACTTGTAACCCCATGGCCCCGTTAAATATATTGTCCCTAAATGTGCAAGGCCTCAACATTCCACAAAAACCAACCAAAGCCTTTCGTTCCTTTGCCACTAGAAAAACAAATATCTTGTGCCTTCAAGAAACCCACTTTACACCACAAACCGCCCTTACATTTTTCAGTAAGGTATATTCTCAAGTATATACAGCCCCAGCTTCAACCAAACAACGTGGCGTACTTATTGCATTCCACCGCAATACCCCATTTACATTACTAAAAGAAATTAAAGATCCTGAAGGACATTACTTAATTCTTACAGGACATCTACTAGATACTGCTATAATGGTAGTATCATATTATGCCCCTAATAGTAGACCTATTTCTTTCCTTTCTCATCTTCTTCAGGTAATAGATTCACACAAAGTGGGGATGATACTTTAATATGGAGATTCTAATCTTTCCTTTTCTGGATAAATCACATATACCTCTATCAAACATTCCCAATAGACATTCTTTTTCGCAACTTATTGCAAAATTCTATTTAGTGGACTTCTGGCGTGAACCCAACTAAAAGACAATATACTTATTATTCTTATCCCATCAATTATTCTCACCGATTGACCACATATTTTTAACTGTAGGCATGGTGCCTGAAATTTTGGCATCCAAGATTTTGCCCATCCCATGGTCTGATCATAGGGCAATATATACTGCCATAGCCTCTACAATTCCAAAAACACATGATCCTGCTTGGCTTCTTAGAGACTCTTTGCTCAAAAATCCAATTCACAAACTTACCCCTGGCATTTCTCAGCTCACCCTGTGGGAAGTACACAAGCCCGTTCTCCGTGGTATGTGCTTGAGACAAGCTGTTCTCTTCAACCGAGAATGTAAAGCTCTTTACAGCAAGATAGAATATGATTTTTAACACTTACTATATGGCATGCCTAACCAATCTATCCCCTTCGTTGAAATTGAAATTAGACACGGCCAAACAAGAATCACAGAGTCAGCAGACAAAACATATTAAACGATCACGCCAGCATTTTTATATGAAAGCAAATACACCGGACACCCTATTTGCCCGTACACTTAGGTCTTATAATATCCCCTCTAAACCTATATGCCTTAAATTACCCAAGGATACATATTCCAATAATCCAAAGAAAATATTTTAAACATTCAAATCACATCTAACTACTGTATATACTTGAGTATAAGCCGAGTTTTTCAGCACATTTTTATGTGCTAAAAATGCCCCCCTCGGCTTATACTCGAGTCAAGCACTTTTCTGCAGCAGAGAATGACATTTTCCGACCTGACTTTGGGGTCCCGTATCTCGGAGCCACTTGGTGCTAGGAACCCCAAATTTGGTGTGCAAACCCAGTGGAACCATCACTATGACATATCCAATTGGGGTCCCTAGCACCAAGTGGCCTGGAGATACAGGGCCCCAAAGTCGGTCAACTGTGTCCATCTGCATCAATGTCATTTCGGGACCCTTTGGGGGCTGCAGCTAGGGGGCATCTAGGAACCCTTAACAACCAAGTTTGAAGTTTGGGGGACCTATGGCTGCAAATGGGCACAGTGAGACATGCAAATGGGCACAGTGAGGCTGCAAATGGGCATTGTTGACCCTCTTTTCCACTTACAGTAGCTGCACATTTCTCACCCTAGGCTTATACTCGAGTCAATACGTTTTCCCAGTTTTTTGTGGAAAAATTAGGTGCCTCTGCATATTTTTTCGGGTCGGCTTATACTCGAGTATATACGGTACTTATATACGGTACTTATATTCATCTGACAATAAGCTGGATACATTCAATGAGTTTTTTTCCCACATTACCCTCCCCTCCTTATCCACAACACAATTGGAATTAATGAAAGACCCTGTATCGGTTGATTAGGTATCCAATGCTATCAAAACATTAAAAATAAACAAGAGATCGGGCCCAGATGGATTTTCCACACTTTATTACCGTACATATATAGAAACACTTTCACCCGTCTTAACTAACACCTTCAACTCTCTCCTTTCAGGACACTCTTTTAGACAAGAAACATTGACAGTGATTATTTGTATGCTCCCCAAACTTAACACTGACACCATTTGTTTGAGTTATTTCCCTATTTCTCTATTAACTTTAGATATCAAAACATTCATCTGTAAAATTATTCATAGAG
Organism: Lithobates sylvaticus; assembly: GCA_028564925.1. NCBI lineage: Eukaryota > Metazoa > Chordata > Amphibia > Anura > Ranidae > Lithobates > Lithobates sylvaticus. Next base: position 64,994,868 of record CM053029.1, read on the forward strand.
ATCAAGTAGGATTTAGTCCTATTCAACAAGCTAGCGATAATATTAGACACACAACCCTTTTATCATATGGTGCTAAATTACGCCACATTCCAGCCTGCTTCCTCTCGCTAGATATAAAAAAAGCATTTGATTCTATCTCTTGGTCCTATATGTGCTATACCCTTAGTAAATGGGATTTTGACCCACATTTTTTACAATGGAATCTCTGCATTATATCATAAACCCAACGTTTACATAAAATACGCAGGCTACAAATCGGAGACATTCAACATAGAGAGGGCTACGCGTCAAGGATGTCCGCTTTCTCCATTATTGTTTGCCCTGCTTATTGAACCCTTGGCACTAAGAATAAGACTGGAGCCTTCCATAACAGGAATAGAACTGGGAGGATATTACCACAAATTATGTTTATTTGCAGAGGACATCCTTTCATTTTTGTCCTCATCTCAAGTCACTTCCCCTAACCTTATGGTTTTATTAAAACAATATTCATCCATTTTAGGTCTTACGGTTAATATTCCAAAATCTACGGCAATTTGAATATTTCATAACTAATGCTGAGAGACTAGCTGTACAGGAGTTGTTACCCTTTAAATGGGCTACACACAGTATCCCTTACTTATGTATCCAGATCACTGCCAAACACCTTGATTTATTTACCACCAATTATTCTACTTTAATGAAACTAACTACAGAGAAAATTTATACCGCCGGTTCAGCAGGGACCTGCTGAGATTTGATCCATCTGTGGACAGGCTGGTTGCACCCAAGTTGATCCATTGATCAACTTTGGGTCCATGGGTTTTTACAAAGGTCTTGCCTCTGTCCTTAACTTGCTTTGTTCCCCAGGGTATCTACAGTATCTTGTGGGATTCCCAGATGACCCTCTTATGAGGGCCTAGTCTGCTCAACCCCAAACACCACCCAGTGATGGTGGGGGGACACTGGATATAGATCTATTGGCAACAAGGTTCAACCACAAGCTGGAAAGATTTGTTTACTGGTCAATGGATCTAATGGTATTCATGGTGGATGCTCTGTTGTCTCATTAGGATCAGTTTTCTCTGATATAGGCCTTTCCTTGTTTGATGATTCCCCCATACCTGCTCGACCCTGAACATGCTTAAGGGCTATATTGCAACTCTAGGTATGATTTTTCAAAGACCACTTGCATCTCACTTTTTTGTAAAAGACTTTGTACGGGGGGTCACTGATAACATTCCCCTAAATGCCATACAGTGGCGCTGTGGTTCTGCTCTAGGGGTCCTTTTTTTAACCCATTAGAACTATCTCCTTGCCCAATCTCACCCATTAGGTGGTTTTCCTCATCACTATTACCTCTGCTCTGAGGGTTTGTGAGCTTGCTGCATTATCATGTCGAGAGATGTTCCTTGTTATCCATAAGGATAAGGATGCTCTTTGACCTTTGGTATTCTTTCTACTTAAGGTGGTTTCCTAATTGCACCTTTATTAGGACATTGTGCTTGCATCCCTTTGTCCTGTTCCAAAGCAGGAAGAGAGATTGTGCTGCATTCTCTGGATGTAGTCCAAGCTGTTAGAGTTTATCTTGCAACCACAGCTTCTCTTAAGCAACCTGATTGCCTCTTTGTGCTTCCTAAGGGCTTTGATAGAGGGCTTCCTGTGTGTCATTCCACTGTTGCTAGCTGGATATATCAGGTTGTGATTTGATCCTACTCAGCCAGGAATAATGTTGCTCCTTTTCTTGGGATGTTACATTCTAATGCGGTAGGTTCATCAGTGCTTCCTGGGATTTTCAACATCAGGCTTCTGCATTGTGAATCTATAAGGCTATTAACTGGTCTCTGGTTCACACATTTAAAACAAATTTTCCAAGTGGATGCTCATGCCTTGGCTGCTGCAGCCTTTTGTCACAAGGTGCTTCAGGCTGCTTTTTAAGTTTGGGCATAGGCCCTTGTTGCTGTTGGTTTCTTGTGAACCTGTTGGTGATGTTGTCTCATGTACAAGACAATAGGATTTTTGACTTACTTGTGAAATGAATGCCATAAAAATACAGTACAGGATACAGGCCGCCCTGCCCTCTTTGGTCCTCTTATTGCTTGCTAAAGAGGTTTGCTGGGAGTGGGAATGATTATATGGGTGTCCCTGCAGCTTTTTTGCCATTGACCAATCACCTGAAGGCACCTGCATATAACCAAGTTGTCTCTGAATATACCAGTGTTCTGTACTGTACTTCATGAAATGTATTTTACAAGTAAACCAAAAAAAAAATGTTTTTGTTTATTTTTCTGGATATGGTGCAGGGACACATTTGATGCTTTCAGCTGCCATTGCGCTCTGCTGGGCCTCTGCATCTTTAAGGAGGAATGGGCTTCCTCTGATCATACCTTCCCTTAATTTATCATTTGCTATATATGGAGACTCTCATAGACTAGAGTTAGGACTTTACTACTGTATACAGTGGAACCTTGACAAGGCAAAATGGGTTCCACATATATTTGCAAATGTGCAACTAAAACCTCTGTTTTAATGTATATTGTTAGACAGTGTATTAGCAGGTTCAGTTAGCTAACTTGCCACTAGATAATTTAATTCCCAATATAATCTAGTAGAGGGTAAGTGTTAAATGCCAGGATAGAAGGAGACTTAAGAGTTGGGGCAGGGAAGCCAAACACAGCTATTCAGATGTAGTCGGCCACTGCCCAAAGAGCCCTTAACAGGGCTGCAACCTGGGGTGAGGTGCTTCAACACCTTTCTTGTCTGTGAGCAGGATGCAAAAGGCCTTTTAGGCCAGGCTAAAAGTCTTCTGATGCTGCTGCATTTTGAAAACACTCCACCATTTGGAATGGGAAAAACTGTAAAGACTGCAGTTTTGCCAAGCTGACGGAAAATTGCTGGGCCTCACCTCAATGGTGATAAAGAGAAAATTATTTGTCTTCTCCAGCAGCTGTGAAAGAGACAATTGTCTTATTAAGGATTTCTGGAGGTGGCAGAAGGGTTTAGGTGACCTATGGCCAGTTGTAAGCCTATGCTTGGCCTTTCTCAATGTGACCCCATGCTGACCTTCTTGCCCCTTTGGTGTCCCCTAAGGTGGGGCTCCAAAACAACAAATTAACTGACGTAATTATGTCATTCAATCCGGGAATGGAACCCACACACAAGCCGCTACAGTGTCAAAGAGACTGTTGAATTAGGCCGGCTGGCCCATCTCTGGCTCAAAAAACACCTGCCAATGCAAAGAGGACTGTAATAGTTCTGCTTAGTAAAACCCTATTCGTAGCAGCATTCTAAGTTGATAACTTTGGAGGAATGAGACACATCTTTTTAACCGTAATCCGATAGAGTGAATAAATGGTTCATTGAACCTCAGCTCTACTGAATCAACGTAACAGTGAGTGTTTTTTTTTTTTTTTTCTGGCCTTCATTCAACAGAACTAACCCATGGTTCACTGAACCTTAGTTTGTTTGAAACAATATAACAGTGAGTACTTTTCTTGGCAACAAGCCATATACACGGTTTCACAGTTTATTGATGTTCTGTGATCTGTTAAATGATGACAATGTATTTTCAACTGCTATGAAGTTGTTACATTCACAGATACCCTGACACAGATATATACTGATTGGTGTGAAAACAAAATAAGACTTTCCAACAGCTGTGTATGTCCTACAATTACAATTAATAATTTGACATGTGCACACTGAAATATTTCATTTCGGAATTTCGTTTTTCGTCTGAAAAATACATTTATTTAGTTACTCTCGAAATTCGTTTTTAATTATTTTGTTTTGTTACAAAATGCATTCGTCCGAAAATCTGAAATAATTACGGTCGAATCTGTCATTGAAGGATTATGGTGTCTGTCGAATGTTCTAAGAAGATTCGACGGAGCAGCTAAACTGTACGATGCCGCAATTGTACATTTCCGGTCGAATGTCCGCCTACAAGCTATAGTAGAATTCTAATGTTATATGACACTAGTAATAATTATATTTATTAATTATTATTACTAGTGAACCAACATTAGAATTCTTCTATAGCCTATGGGCATTTGAAGTAAAACACATAGCCAAGTATTATTCTCCACAATTTAAAAAAAAGAAAATAAATAAAATTAGACATGCTATCTGCCAATAGAATTTAACCAAAAAGTGCATTCTATGCATCAAAAAATTTAGAAAATATACCAAATCAAATCATTATTCAACTAAAAAAATAATGTCAAAGCAATAACTCCATGGCCAATAATAAATAACAAGTTATCTCCAATTCCACAACATGTCTGGTTGACGAACGGCCATTCAGTAACTAACTGAAAAGCACGAAATGAAAAGCGCAAAATGAAAAGTGCGAAATTAAAAGCATGAATCAACACTCACAAAACTTCTTCTAACATGAAATTAGCAGAAGGAGCTCAAAGGGCGGCGCTAAAGAGCTGAAAAACCATGTAGTACGTCACTACGTTCAAGATTGTTGGCCAAAAATTGTGTGCAAGACCAGTTTGGGCCAACGCCCTTCAGACAAAAGTCCACGGTTTTGGTGGCCTATGCCATTGTGTGTACAAGGCTTTACAGTTATAACCTGTGCCAACGACAGGCTGTATAAATGCCAAAACCAAAAAAGACAAACACACAATCTGCACCCATTAAACCCTGTATGCACAGTGCTTACCAAAACAACATCAAATGGTATAAAGTCATGCAGGTCCCACTATGTAGACTTTAATAACAATTGTTTTGCTGTATAGTTGCATATGTATATATTTTTTTGCCCGGTAGTCCTCTGAAACTAGTTTTGTCCAATAGCATACATTATCAAGGATATACTTGAAGAAGCTTGGTGTGATGGTTGTAAAAAGGGCAATTTAAATCACTTAGGTACCTTGCCGCAGATGTATTGCAATGTTCATCCACTTGCCTCAATCCAAGACAAACGACAAATCAAAAACCATTGTGGTAATGCTCTCATCATTGTCCACATATTGTATATGATATGATATATATAGTCTTATAGAATAAAAGCAGAATCACAGGTAATGTTTTATGTTTAGTGCTTCAATTAAAAAAATTCAATTCAATAAAAAAATAAATAAACCAATGGTGTATCAATGTGAATAGTTACAAAAAGAATAATCAATTCATATATATATATATATATATATATATATATATATATATATATATATATATATAAAATATATTTATATAAATATCATAAAATAAACATTCTTGATAATTCATAATTCATATTAAATAAACCAGCAATGTAAATGTATCAAACATAATTGAGTGTAAAAAAATCCAAAACAAAGAAATAGTCCAAATCCTCAGGTGATACACAGAGTGTTCTGTTTGAGCATAGTGTTGAACAGAAACAAAACAGTGTTAAGGTGCTCAGGAGGCACAATCCTTACATATATTCACGCCTCTTACCAGATGGCTAGGATCTCAAATTATAGAGATCTAACTCGCTCCTGTAAAGAGCCTCTGCTCTTATCCATGGATTTGGCAAACAGGGTATAATCATGTCAGTGGATCCCATGATCCCATGGGCCAGACAACGCAAGCAGGTAAAAAGCTCCCCCACATAAATCTGGACAAATTGACCTTACATATTCTGTAGAGTCAGACAAGGCTTTTTATCCTTTTCCAAGGACTTATTTACACCCCATGGGTCCCTGGATTTTCCACTTTTGCATAGAGATATAACAGAAATGGGAATCCAAACAGCAAAACAGGGCAGACAAACAGGGAACAAGGAGCACATGTTACAGATGCTATCATAAGCATGACACTGAAGCCTTGGCTGGCTTAAATCAGGTTTGGTCTCCACCTAGAGATTGGCTACATCAATCATCTTTCAGGTCAGACTGGCAGGGAGAATGCCTTACAGTCATAACCATGGTGCTGGAATGAGACGAGCTAGCAAGAAACAGGAGCAGTACACGCTCCTGGCATTACCCCCTAATTTAACCACCTTCCACCCGGACACTGCACTTATACCTCAGAAGAAGAGGTATCATACGCACGCAAGCCTGCGCAGCGGCACGATCCTGATGCGCGTGTATTACCCAGACACAGCGCATCTCCGATCGGCAGGAAGGCTCTGTAATTGGCCCTCCTGATCACATGATGGCTGTGTCCAATCAGAGCCATCATGTCACATAAATAGAGAGCTGGTTGCTAGGCGATCGGCTCTCCTCTCCTCACACGGAAGTTGTCAGTGAGGAGAGGAGAGCAGATCGCTGCAGCCGGCTGGTGATCAGTGAGTATGAGCTGTTTTTTACAGCTTTTTACACACTAATCACTAGCACAGTGTCCCCACACAATGTAAACACACAATGTCGACAAAACACTATCCCCACACACATGTCCCCACTCAGTAAAACACCTGTCCCCCACATATGTCCCAATGATCATCTGCAAACATATGTCCGTGATCATTTGCGCACATCTGTACATCATCATCTGCCTACATCTGTCCGTGATCACACAAACCAATTATTATACACTTAACAGGATTTTTTTTTACCAAAGACATGTAACAGAATACAATTTGGCTTAAATTTATGACAAAATTCGATTTTATTGGATTTCTTTTACAACAGAAAGTAGGATTTTTTTTTTAATTTCCGCTCTTTTTTTCGCTTATATCGCAAAAAAATAAAAATGTTTTGGTGAATAAATACCACCAAAAGAAAGCTCTATTTGTGTGAACAAAATGATACAAATTTCATTTGGGTACAGTAAGGCCAGGCCAGGCCAGGCCAGCGCAATTCTTATTGAAAGTGCGAGAGCGCTGAAAGCTGAAATTGGCCTGGGAAGGAAACGGGCGAAAGTGCCCAGTATAGAAGTGGCTAAGGGGGGGCCCCTGGATCTATAGAGGCAGGCTAGACATCGGGCACCAGACCATGAGAGACAAGCCGGGATCAGACATGACTAGGGATGAGCTTCGTGTTCGAGTCGAACCCATGTTCGACTCGAACATCGTCTGTTCCCCTGTTCGGCAAATCCCGAACGTTATGGTCCGTACGGCCCATAATTCACTACGGCATTGCAGTGCATTGCTGGCTGATGATTGGCCAATCATGCAATATGACCCGCATGCTTGGCCAATCACAGCGCTGTCCTTACAGAGAGCCTTAATTGGCCAAAGCCAGGGTGGCTTTGGCCAATTATGGCTCAGGCGGTTTAGTACATGCCCCACACTATATAAGGCCGCCAGCGCCGACAGTGTAATTTAATTTAAGAGAGATAGAGAGAGACAGTGTGATTTCATTTAAGAGAGATAGACAGAGAGACAGTGTGATTTCATTTAAGAGCGATAGACAGAGAGACAGCGTGATTTCATTTAAGAGATATACACAGAGAGACAGTGTGATTTAATTTAAGAGAGATAGGCAGAGAGACAGTGTGATTTCATTTAAGAGATATACACAGAGAGACAGTGTGATTTAATTTAAGAGAGATAGGCAGAGAGACAGTGTGATTTCATTTAAGAGATATACACAGAGAGACAGTGTGATTTCATTTAATTTTGAAGCTGTTGCAAATACAGTGGGTGTATTGTATTGTATTGTGTACACCTGAAGCTACCCAGATTCTAATAGTTTCTACTTAACAACAAACCTACACAGTCCCTGTCTTGTTGCACCGCCTGTATACTGCTGTTCAGAGTATATAGGGCCTGGGGGCCCCACGCCTTTGCTTTTTTTAATTTGGGTACGGGGTTCCCCTTAATATCCATACAAGACCCAAAAGGGCTGGTAATGGGCAGGGGGGTACCCATGCCATTTGTCTCACTGATTTTCATCCATATTGCTGGAACCAGACATTACATTAAAGCCGCAAGCAGTTTTAAATGACTTTTATTCCTTTAAAAATGTAATTTTGTGCAGGGACTGTTCTAAGCACGTGAAACGCGCCACTTTACAGGCATACTATAGACACCCCCAGGTACGATATTTAAAGGAATATTTTACTTTTTCTTTTTCACTTTAAGTGTCATTAAAATCAGTGCTCCTGAAAAAAAGGCAGTTTTTAAAAGTTTTTTTTGCATTGATACATGTCCCCTGAGGCAGGACCCGGGACCTCAAATCCTTTTTAGGACAATAACTTGCATAGTAGCCTTTAAAATTAGCACTTTTGATTTTGAACTTCGAGTCCCATAGACTTTAATAGGGTTCTAAAGTTTGCGCAAATCTTCTGTCCGTTCGCAGGTTCTGGTGCGAACCGAACCGAGGGGTGTTCGGCTCATCCTAGGCATTACCATATGTTCCTGACATTTTTGTTGTTCAAAGAAAAAAGTGTCTTAAATTGCAGGCAAATTACATTTTCCTACTACATTTTTTTTAAAGGTACACATACCCCTCCAACGGAAAGCCAGTAATGAAATGTCATTTGCATCCTAGCAATTTGAACTGTACATTTTTTTTTCTTTGTAAATGTCACTTTTGATGTAGCATATACTAAAGTTAGAAAAAAAAATTGTATAAAGTCCCCCCAACCTGGGTTTGGACAGAATCGTTGGCTCATCTCTAGTTGCCACCCACTCAAACGATATTACCAAAAAAAGCACAGCTGGCATTTGAAAATCACACAATAATTCTTCTTATGCCGCGTACACACTAGCGGATTTTCTGTCTTAAAAATATTGGATGTTTTTTCCGACAGAATTCCGCTCAAGCTTGGCTTGCATACACATGGTCACACAAAAGTTTGCTGAACTTTCGACCGTCAAGAACAGGGTGATGTACAACGCTACGATGAGCCGAGAAAATTAAGTTCAATGCTTCCGAGCATGTGTCGAATTGTTTCCGAGCATGCATAGGAATTTTGCGCGTCGGAATTGCTACAGACGATCGGAATTTCCGATCAGAACTTTTTCCGACTGAAAATTTGAGAACCTGCTCTCAATCTTTTGCTGGCGGAAATTCGGACAGCAAAAGTCCGATGGAGCATACACGGTCTTTTGCTGCCAGAAATTCCGATCGTGTGTATGCAGCATTATTCTCTTTAACTGTCCAGTCAGATGCTGGTGAAGAAAAAAGACCTGTATGTGTTACTGAATTTCAGCAGAGTAAAATCATGTCCTTTCCCCCTTTATTGATGAGCTAAACCTTCTTGAAATTGGTGTGGTATGGGATGCCTGTATTTTGGTATATATGGGGCTTGTTTTGTAAATATGTTCTAAGGTACTTCAGAATTCCTATGTGAAATTATTGATATGTTTGAAAATGAAGGATGGCAGCACCTCTGAACACAGCATAATCTTAAATAACCCTTTCATCCAATGTTCTGGTGGCTTTCATTGTGCACCATCAAACTCAGTGGACTCATTACAAAATGGCTATAGGCCATAAGACCCTGCAGATGTCTAAACTGGTGCTATTTCTTTAATTCACCCTCCGTAACTAGAGTTAATTAAATATTAGTTTTTATTCATTTTAATTGTACAATATGTGTTATTAATTATTCCATATGCAGAGGCTTCGATTAATTCTGTGGGAGAGTGATTTTATAATTATTGTTTTGGCAGTTTTAAACCTCCCATGTCATTACCTGTCATTTTATGTGTCTCTAGTGTCCTCTGTAATTCCTCTCACCTCCTATTTTTCTCTGGCAAACCAAGTCTACTCCACTTTTGACAGTTGTCTCCTATATCTCCATCTCCCATTCTCCAACTTTCAATACATTTTACCCATTCCCAACCTATTTCATTCCCAAAATTACCACGTTCATTTGCAGGTACATATTTGCTAGTGTAAAATAAATAAATAAATAATCGGTCTAACTACAAGAGAGTAACGCCTACGATATGAGATATGACATTACCTATACTACTGTAAAACACTACTCTCAACAATGGTTTCATAAACAGATATAAGAAACCAGCAAGTAATTTACTACCCAACCCATAACTGAAATATCAGTGTTAGAATTGGCCATCAAAAAGTTTTAGAGAAAGTTGGTTGTCAATGCCTGCAATGCGAAATAAAATCAAAAATGTTGGCTGCGCCTATCTGTGTACAATCCAATTAATGTTTTTAAACCAAAACCTTACTTTCAAACCACAAAACAGCTTTCATTATTCAGTGACAAACTTTCTCTTGTGTACAATAAAATAAAATAAGTCCCAGATGACTATAAGTCTCAGATGACTATTGTTCAATTAGTAGTGCTTTTCTTCTTTCAAATATTTTTCCCTTTAAATGTGCTTCTCATATTTCTTAATTTTTTCTAACTTGCTCTACCACATAATCATTACAATAACATACATAAGTCAATCGTCACCTGCCATACTGTATACATACATATTGTGGCATGAACATCTACAACTATTATGATATAATAATTATTTATTACAAACTGATTAAAACGTTCTCTCACCTGTATGTGTAAGTGCCAATCTAAGCAGTACTGCCAGTATGGTGGTCTTCATGTTGCAATTGAAGGTTAGAGCTAAAGCTGACAAGTGCTCAATACCCTTACCAATAAGAAAAATGAGTAAGCCATCATCAAGTTTTATTTGACCTAATATGATCTTTAGCAGGATTGTAATGACTCTTTGTAATATCATATTAAACCAATTAAGGATGGGCTAGTCATATCTCAAAAGGCAATAATTAACAAAAGGGAAAATGTTTCCAAGTTTCTACAAATGGTACACAATACATTTCTGACAATCTTCTTGAGGACATACCTTGCTTAAAAAAAAAAAAAAAAAAACATGGATTGAGATAATAGTATTGTAATAAAAAAAAAAAAAAAAACAATGGTTTGGAATAAACAGTGCTTTTGCAAACTAAAATTATTTTTGTTGCTGTTTTCTGGGATAGGGATATTTGCTTCACCAGTAAATCCAAGTATTTTTTGTAAACTGTTAAGGTGGTCTGTAGCACACCCCATAAGGAGCCCTCTGAGACTAAAGCCAGCCATAGATGATGTGATTTTCTGTCCTGAAACCATGGGTTGCAGGAACAAAAATTGCTCGATGGAGGGGGCGCATGTGCGGCACGTAAGATGGCGGATGTGTGAAAGCTGAGCTCCGGTCCCTGTCTTCTCACCCGCAGATCCGGCACCGCTAAATCAGCATCCATCGCCCCAGGAGCAACATCATCCACAGTCAGTGGTCCCTGGGCATCCTATGGGAAATGCAGGGATGGTGACTGTTGCTGTGCTGGACTTAAAGCTACAAACCCTACTTAAGGACCTGACTGTGGTAAAATTGCACATGAACTTAGAGGGGAGATAGATCTACTTGGGGAACGCACCAATACACTAGAAAACAAATTTGATGAGCTTGTTCAGTATGTCCATGTCCTAGAAGAAGATAAAACTGCCATTAAACACACAGTCTCTCAACTCCATTTGCAACAAGAAGATTTGGAGAATAGGGAGCCTCATCAAAATGTAAGAATCCGTGGTGTCCCTGAAACTGTTAGTGACAAGGAACTGCGTCCATATCTTCTGACCTTGTTTGTCACCCAGGCACCCCATATCCTGGATATTGATTGGCGCCTTGATAGAGCTAGCAGGTCTCTGGCCCCCAAACCACCTCCTGGCTCCAACCCAAGAGACATTATTGTTCACTTTCACTACTATGAAAGCAAGGAAGCTCTCACTATTGCAACACGTCTCGCATAGACTTTAAACACGCTAAGATTCAAATTTTCAGTGATATTTCCCCCATTACATTGGCTAAAAGGTGCAGTCTATGCCCTGTCACTACTCACCTACAAAACCACAAAGTTACCTACCGCTAGGGATGGGCCCGGTGTTCGATTCAAACCCACGTTCGAATCGAGCACCGGGCGTTCGCCCGCTCAGCGAGCCCAGAACTATTTGGGCCGTTCGCATCACATTCATGTGATGCGAGCGGCCCACAATGCATTGCGGCCGGCGCAGTGCATTGCTGGCTGATGATTGGCCAAGCATGCACTGTGACCCCGCATGCTTGGCCAATCACAGCGCCGGCAGTGAGGAGAGCAATAATTGGCTACAGGCAGGAAGCCTGTAGCCAATTAAAGCTCAGGGGCTTTAGTACACGCCCCACTGTTTAAAAGGCCGCCGTCGGCCCAGGGCACATGTGTTCCGGCTTTGATAGAGTGAATAGGCAGTCTGCTGATTGATTCATTCAATGCTAAACCATTGCTGATTCATTCAATACTGATCATTTCTGCTGATTGCACTGCTGAGTGTGACATCTTCTGCTGCTGGGGATTAGTCTGGTGTGTGCGTGCTGTTAGTACAGCATTGCAGTAGCACCAATCGCAGTGCTGTTAGTACAGCAATGCACCCTAACTTTCTGTCCCAACCTTCTGTCCCATCCCAGGCAGGCAGGCAGGGATTTATAGGAGGCTAGTGTATGTGTGTGTGTGTGTGTCAGCACACATAGGAGCTAGTGTGTTTCAGCACACATAGGAGCTAGTGCACCAATTGCAGTGCTGTTCGTACAGCATTGCACCCTAACTTCCTGTCCCAACCTTCTGTCCCATCCCAGGCAGGCAGGCAGGGATTTATAGGAGGCTAGTGTGTGTGTGTGTGTCAGCACACATAGGAGCTAGTGTGTGTGTCAGCACACATAGGAGCTAGTGCACCAATTGCAATGCTGTTAGTACAGCATTGCACCCTAACTTTCTGTCCCAACCTTCTGTCCCAACCTTCTGTCCCACCCCAGGCAGGCAGGCAGGGATTTATAGGAGGCTAGTGTGTGTGTGTGTGTGTGTGTCAGCACACATAGGAGCTAGTGTGTGTGTGTGTGTCAGACTCAGCACACATAGGAGATAGTGTGTGTGTCAGCACACATAGGAGCTAGTGTGTGTGTCAGCACACATAGAAGCTAGATTTTTTTGTCAGCACACATAGTAGCACACACATAGGAGCTATAGTGCTTGTGTCAGCACACATTGCAGCCTAACTTTCTGTCCCAACCTTCTGTCCCAACCTATCTGTTGTCAGCACACATAGGCTATAGTGTGTTGTCAGCACACATAGGCTATAGTGTATTGTCAGCACACATAGGAGCTAGTGTGTGCATGTGTCAGCACACATAGGAGCTATAGTGTGTGTGTCAGACTCAGCACACATAGGAGCTATAGTGTGTTTTCAGCACACATAGGAGCTATAGTGTGTTGTCAGCACACATAGGAGCTATAGTGTGTTGTCAGCACACATAGGAGCTATAGTGTGTTGTCAGCACACATAGGAGCTATAGTGTGTTGTCAGCACACATAGGAGCTATATTTTTTTGTCAGCACACATAGGAGCTATAGTGTGTTGTCAGCACACATAGGAGCTATAGTGTTTGTGTCAGCACACATAGGAGCTATAGTGTTTGTGTCAGCACACATAGGAGCTATAGTGTTTGTGTCAGCACACATAAGAGCTATAGTGTGTTGTCAGCACACATAGGAGCTATAGTGTGTTGTCAGCACACATAGGAGCTATAGTGTGTTGTCAGCACACATAGGAGCTATAGTGTTTGTGTCAGCACACATAGGAGCTATAGTGTGTTGTCAGCACACATAGGAGCTATAGTGTGTTGTCAGCACACATAGGAGCTATAGTGTGTTGTCAGCACACATAGGAGCTATAGTGTGTTGTCAGCACACATAGGAGCTATAGTGTTTGTGTCAGCACACATAGCAGCTATAGTGTTTGTGTCACCACACATAGGAGCTATAGTGTGTTGTCAGCACACATAGGAGCTATAGTGTTTGTGTCAGCACACATAGGAGCTATAGTGTGTTGTCAGCACACATAGGAGCTATGGTGTGTTGTCAGCACACATAGGAGCTATAGTGTGTTGTCAGCACACATAGGAGCTATAGTGTGTTGTCAGCACACATAGGAGCTATAGTGTGTTGTCAGCACACATAGGAGCTATAGTGTGTTGTCAGCACACATAGAAGCTATAGTGTGTTGTCAGCACACATAGGAGCTATATTTTTTTGTTAGCACACATAGGAGCTAGTGTGTTGTCAGCACACATAGGAGCTATAGTGTGTTGCCAGCACACATAGGAGCTATAGTGTGTTGTCAGCACACATAGGAGCTAGTGTGTGTGTCAGCACACATAGGAGCTAGTGTGTGTGTGTCAGCACACATAGGAGCTAGTGTGTGTGTGTCAGCACACATAGGAACTAGTGTGTGTGTGTGTCAGCCCAGTTCTTGTCATCTCTTGTCATACAATGCCTGGAAGACCGCCAAGGAGAGGCAGACAGTCCAGAGGCAAGAACACAGGACAAGCAGGCTCTGTTTCTAGAGACAACAGTGCTGGTCGTGGACGTGGTCGTGCATCGTCATCAGCACGTGGCCATGGGACATGCTTGTCCTTGTTTTCGGCAGCTGGACATGTTGAGCCGCATCATGCCGAAGGCTTGGTAGAATGGATGGCCAAGCCCTCCTCATCCTCCTCATCCTCTCTCACCCAGGCTCAGGGTACTGGCAGAGCAGCTGCCAACGCGTACTCAATGGCATCATCAGGCACCCCTTCCCTAGACCCACCATGTCCTCCTGAGGAGTCCCCTGAACTGTTTGAGCACAGTGTTGGGTACATGCTCTAGGAGGATGCCCAACGATTTGAATGTTCGGATGATGATACCCAGCTTGAGGAAGGCAGTAGTGTGCGCGCAGAGAGAGGGGATGCTGAAGGACAGCAATCTGGCAGTCATGTTCCACCAGCTGCAGCTTACTGCAAGGTTTGCTCTAGTGGTGAAGAGGGAGGGGATGATGAGGTCACTGACTCAACGTGGGTGCCTGAAGGGAGAGAGGAGGAGGAGGAGGAGGAGGCGGCGGCACATGTCCAACGAGGCAGGATGCCCTCCGGAGGTCAGCTAGAGGCCAGCACACCAACTGAATCACACCGCAGAGCTCTGCCTGTGCAGGGCGCTGCCTCTGCACGTTATCACAAAAGTTCTTTGGTGTGGGCCTTTTTTGAGACGAGTACATCAGATCGCACCACTGCTATTTGCAATATTTGTCTCAAGCGTATCTTGCGTGGCCAAAACATCAGCCACTTGGGCACCACAAGCATGATCAGACATATGTCGACCTGCCATGCAGCTCGTTGGCAAGCGCACATTAAAGACCCACACCAAAGAACAAAGCGGACCTCTCCTTGCTCCTCATCAGCTGGGATCTCCAACCCCACTATATCTTCAGTCCTCTCTGAAAGCTGCTCTGAGAGGACTGAAGGTGTAGAATTAGGTGTGTCACAACCAAGTACTTGCAGTACACCGACGTCCGATTGTAGCAGGCAAATTTCCCTGCCCCAGCTGCTGGACCGTCGAAAGAAGTATACTCCCAGCCATCCACATGCCCAGCGGTTGAATGCTAGCTTGGCTAAATTGCTAGCACTTCAACTGCTGCCTTTTCAGTTGGTAGACTCGGCCCCCTTCTGTGAGTTTGTTCAATGTGCGGTTCCTCAGTGGCAGGTTCCCAAACGCCACTTTTTCTCACGGAAGGCGATTCCGTCTCTCTACCGGCATGTGGAAGGCAATGTCCATGCCTCGCTGGACAGGGCGGTCAGCGGTAAGGTGCATATTACCGCTGACTCATGGTCCAGCAGGCATGGACAGGGACGTTATCTGTCTTTCACGGCCCATTGGGTCACTCTATTGGCAGCTGGGAGGGATGCAGGACAAGGTGCAGTAGTGTTGGAGGTTGTTCCGCCACCACGCCTCCAAAATGCTTCTTCTGGTTGTGACACACCTCTCTCCTCCACCCCCTCCTCTTCTTCTTCCTCCATGGTCTCTTCGAGTGCTCTGTCCTCGGAACCAGCGGTGCTCCGTAGGCGTACAAGGGGCTACGCGAGTACGCAGGCAAAAAGATGCCATGCCGTGCTTGCGCTGGTGTGTTTGGGGGACAGGAGCCACAATGGGGCAGAGGTTCTGGCAGCTCTGCAGGGGCAGGCCGAGAGGTGGTTGATGCCACGCCAGCTTAAGCCAGGAATGGTGGTTTCTGACAATGGCACCAACCTCCTCTCCGCCCTGCGACAGGGGCAGCTCACCCATGTGCCCTGTATGGCTCACGTCCTCAACCTGGTGGTGCAGCAGTTCTTGGGCAGGTACCCAGGCTTACAGGATGTCCTGAGGCAGGCCAGGAAAGTCTGTGTGCATTTCCGTCGACCGTATAATGCCAGTGCTCGGCTGGCTGAACTGCAAAAGGAGTTGAACCTGCCCAAGAACCGCCTAATATATGACATGCCCACCAGGTGGAACTCAACGTTGGCCATGCTGCAGTGACTGCACACGCAGCAGAGGGCCATCAATGAGTACCTTTGCGACTACGGCACCAGGACAGGTCAGGGGAGCTTGGCTTTTTTTCCCCACGCCAATGGAGCATGATCAGGGATGCATGCACTGTCCTGTCACCATTTGAGGAGGCCACGAGGATGGTGAGCAGTGACAGTGCATGCATCAGTGACACTGTACCTCTTGTCCACCTGTTGGAGCATACGCTGCGTGGGATAATGGACAGGGCACTTGAGGCAGAACAGAGGCAGGAAGAGGAGGACTTCCTTGCCTCTCAAGGCCCCCTTTATCCAGACAGTGTTCCTTCTGTCCCATCCATCACACAGGAAGAGGAGGAGGAGGAGGAGGATTGCGTGAGCATGGAGGTGGAGCCTGGCACTCAGCATCAGCAGCAGCAGTCTTTTAGGGATGATGTACAGTCCCAACAAACCAGTGGACTTGTACGTGGCTGGGAGGAGGTGGCTGGCGATCATGTCGTCCTCAGTGACCCAGAAGACTCCGGACCGAATGCCTCAGCTAACCTACGTTGCATGGCCTCCCTGATCCTGCAAAGCATGCGGAAGGATCCTCGTATTCTTCGGATCAAGGAGAGGGACCATTACTGGCTGGCCACTCTCCTTGATCCGCGGTACAAGGGTAAGGTTGCACAGAGGGAGCAGAGGATGAGACATCTCAGGGAGGCCTTGCAGAAAGGTCTGTGCAACGTGTTCCCAGAAACTGGGAGGTTACAAACTCCTGGTCCTGGACGACGAGTTGCTGAGGCTTCGGTCAGTAGCAGAAGGAGCGGTGGGGAAGGTGGACATCTGACCGATGCGTTCAGACAATTTTTTAGTCCGCAGCCCCAAGGTATGATCGGTTCCAGCAACCATTGCCAGCGTCTGATATACATGGTGCAGGAATACCTAGGGGCAAGGTCAGACTTGGACACCTTTCCCACCGAAAATCCTCTGGCTTACTGGGTCTTGAGGATGGATCACTGGCCAGAGCTTGCACAGTATGCAATTAAGCTACTGGCCTGTCCTGCATCCAGTGTTCTTTCCGAACGCACATTCAGTGCTGCTGGAGAATTTGTCACCGATCACAGGGTGCGCCTGTCCACCGACTCGGTTGATCGACTGACCTTCATAAAGATGAATCAGTCTTGGATCACCACCAGCTACCAGGTACCTGAAGCGGATATAACTGAATAATTTATAATGTCACATCCCTTCAAGACTGCCTATGCTGATGCTGAGTGACTGTCCTGTTATGTTCACTGACTATCCTCTTCCTCCTCGTCAATGATCCATTCCTTGATAGCTTGGAAGAACATTTTTGTTTCTGGGTGCCACCACACCAGTGCCTAAGGCACAATTTTTCAGCCCCTGTATAACAGGGGCGTGTAATTACAATTTTTTAAAAAAATGCTTCGCAACAGGTCTGACTGCTGTGCTCCAAGTACAGTATCTGTGAGGGGTTGCAGTGTTGTGGCACCAGCACCGTTGCCTAAGGCACAATTTTTCAGCCCCTGTTTAACAGGGGCATGTAATTACAATTTTTTAAGCAATGCTTCGCAACAGGTCTGACTGCTGTGCTCCAAGTACAGTATCTGTGAGGGGTTGCAGTGTTGTGGCACCAGCACCGTTGCCTAAGGCACAATTTTTCAGCCCCTGTTTAACAGGGGCATGTAATTACAATTTTTTAAGCAATGCTTCGCAACAGGTCTGACTGCTGTGCTCCAAGTACAGTATCTGTGAGGGGTTGCAGTGTTGTGGCACCAGCACCGTTGCCTAAGGCACAATTTTTCAGCCCCTGTTCAACAGGTGCATGCAATTACAAATCTTGATCTAATAATTCACAGCAGGGCCAATTCCTGTGCCCACCAAGAGTAACTGTGAGGGCTTACAGTCTTGTGGCAACACCGTCCACCACCACCACCACCACCACCACCACCAAAAGGCCCAATTTTTCTGCCCTGTTCAACAGGTGCATGCAATTACAAATCTTGATCTAATAATTCACAGCAGGGCCCATTCCTGCGCCCACCAAGAGTAACTGTGAGGGCTTACATTTTTGTGGCAACACCGTCCACCACCACCAAAGGCCCAATTTTTCTGCCCTGTTCAACAGGTGCATGCAATTACAAATCTTGATCTAATAATTCACAGCAGGGCCCATTCCTGCGCCCACCAAGAGTAACTGTGAGGGCTTACAGTCTTGTGGCAACACCGTCCACCACCACCACCACCACCAAAGGCCCAATTTTTCTGCTCTGTTCAACAGGTGCATGCAATTACAAATCTTGATCTAATAATTCACAGCAGGGCCAATTCCTGTGCCCACCAAGAGTAACTGGGAGGGCTTACAGTCTTGTGGCAACACCGTCCACCACCACCACCAAAGGCCCAATTTTTCTGCCCTGTTCAACAGGTGCATGCAATTACAAATCTTGATCTAATAATTCACAGCAGGGCCAATTCCTGTGCCCACCAAGAGTAACTGTGAGGGCTTACAGTCTTGTGGCAACACCGTCCACCACCACCACCACCAAAGGCCCAATTTTTCTGCCCTGTTCAACATGTGCATGCAATTACAAATCTTGATCTAATAATTCACAGCAGGGGCCATTCCTGCGCCCACCAAGAGTAACTGTGAGGGCTTACATTTTTGTGGCAACACCGTCCACCACCACCAAAGGCCCAATTTTTCTGCCCTGTTCAACAGGTGCATGCAATTACAAATCTTGATCTAATAATTCACAGCAGGGCCCATTCCTGCGCCCACCAAGAGTAACTGTGAGGGCTTACAGTCTTGTGGCAACACCGTCCACCACCACCACCACCACCACCACCACCACCACCAAAGGCCCAATTTTTCTGCTCTGTTCAACAGGTGCATGCAATTACAAATCTTGATCTAATAATTCACAGCAGGGCCAATTCCTGTGCCCACCAAGAGTAACTGTGAGGGCTTACAGTGTTGTGGCCACACCAACATCTAATGGGGCAAATTTCTGCAGAGTATATACGGCAGGCCCCTACTTTCAAACATCCAACTTACAAACGACTCCTACTTGCAAACGGAAGGAGAAAAACAGGAAGTGAGAGGAAATCTACCCCTAGGAAGGGAAATTCCATCCTGTTACATTTAATTTGGGAAAAAGGTATCTCCTCTATACTGATGCTTTATCACCAATCCTTGTTTCAATTAAAACCCCACTTTTCCAAAAACATTTGTCATTGGGACGGAAAGTGAGGTGAAATGTTCTGAACAGATGTGCAAAGACAGCAAATGTTACAGGGGTGGTAACCCCTCCCTATGTTCTCCAAAAAGCTTAAAAATGTACCTGTTCAGATTCTACTTAAGAACAAACCTACAGTCCCTCTCTTGTTTGCACCGCCTCTATACTGCTTTTCAGAGTATATAGGGTTGTAGGTATAGGGTTTTATTTTGGGTGCGGGGTCCCCCTTAATATCCATACAAGACCCAAAGGGGCTGGGGTGGGGGGGGGGGGGTGATGGGTTTAGCCATGCCATTTTTCTCAAGGATTTTCAGCCATATGGCCAGGACAAGACATGACATTAAAGCCGCAAGTGGTTTTAGATGGCTTCTTTTTTTCCTTTACAAATGTCATTTTGTGCAGGGCCAGTTCTAAACACGGGAAACACATGCCACTTCACAGGCATACTTTAGACACCCCCCAGGTACCATATTTAAAGGAATATTTCACTTTTTTTTCACTTTATGCATAATTAAAATGACTGCTCCCGAAAAAACGTTAGTTTTTAAAAGTTCTTTTTGCATTGATATATGTCCCCTGGGGCAGGACCCGGGTCCCCAAACCTGTTTTATGACATTAACATGCATATTGTCCATTATAATTAGCAATTTTGATTTCAAACGTTCGCGTCCATTGTAACGAATAGGGTTCGAAAATTTGCGTGAACTTTCGGTCCGTTCAAAGTTTCTGGTGCGAACCGAACCCGGGGGTGTTCGGCTCATCCCTACCTACCACTGGGGTTTTCCCTTTTGCCTATCTGCCTCTAAAGATAGTGTCCAGTTCTTGTTGAGAGACCTCCATGAGAGTGAAGCCTTCATTCGCAATTTGGCTCTTCCACCCATTCCTGATGGTGAATTTCAGCTTCCTGTCCTGAACCCAAAGCCACTTCTGACACCGGCCAAAATCTGGACCCCAGTTTGTCAAAGATCGCAGAAGGCTTCTTCAACCCCTCAACAAGCTACCCCTTCCATATTTCCCACCTGATGACTCTTCAACTCCAGCAGATCTTCTTCAATTTCATGGACAGACGGCGACTAGTTTGTCTATGCTATAGACTCCAAAGCAGGAGTCGTCCACTTCTACCTAGAAGATCCCCCTTCAGATGTCTTGAGGTTTTTTTCTTCTTTGTTACTTTGGTTCTCTCCCACTGAAGTGTGTTATATGCTTCTCAGAGGAGATGGGACCTCACTGTTGGATCTTGCAGGTAGCCATGCACCTCAACATAGTCCTAGGCTATTGCCCTGGATTCCTGAAGATGTTTTTTCCTTCAGGCCTTTAAAAAAAAATCCTTATCATTTTTCTCTATTTCTTTGTGTTTTTTTACCTTTCTTTGCGTTTTTTTTTTTTTTTTTTTTTTACCTTCTTTTGGTTTTCAGTTATACTTTTATGCACCATTTCAACATCCTTGACTTAATGTATTTCACATTTTTTGCACCATGGATCAGTGTTTGTCTGATTACTATTTGTACTACATTAGCTACATGCCTCTAGGCTATAGCATGGCTCTTAAAGTCTTTTCTTGCAATGTGAAGAGCTTGAATTCCATTCAAAAGATGGATAGCCTTGAAGGAATTCAAGTCTTCCAGAGCAGATGTTATCATGTTTCAGGAGACTCTTTTCTGACCTGGGAGATCTTTCAAGTTTGCCTCCAAGCATTTCCCTACTGCCTTTGTGGCATCTGACCCCTCTGAGAAAGCTGGTGTTGCGATTTTAATTAAACGTTCCAGCCCAATACATGTTCTCTCTTCTTATCTAGACCCCCATGGTCGGTTTGTTCTCCTGAGTTGTACTAACCTGAATACTTCATTTACTTTGGCTAATATTTATGCACCTAATACGGGACAGATTGGTATTCTCAAATTATTTTTTTGAGAAACTACAATCTTTCTCACAACCTTTCATGGTCATAGGTGGAGACATTAATTAGTGCATGTCTCCAACCAAGGATAGGTATACCTTGTTCCAAAACACTCTACCGATCCAAGCTCAAAAACGATCTACTTCCTTTCGCAAATTGATTAGATCCAATAATCTTTATGATACATGGAGTTTTAAACACCCTACCCACAAACAATACACGTTTTACTCTCCCCCTCATAAACTATATTCAAGACTGGATCATTTCTTTGTAACTGCACCTCTGTTACCTTATGTAGTCTCATTAGAGATAAATCCCATCACTTGGTCGGATCATGTACATATTAATCTGGATATTGCTCTATCTGCTCCAAAGACCAAAACATGTCACTGGGGTCTCAATGAATCCTTGCTACAGAGACCCAAAATCTAAACTTAACTGCAACAAAAAATGGCAGAATTCTTTTAATTAAATGAAGGTTCAGTGTCAGAGATTTCCACCTTGTGGGAAACCCATAAGGCCTTTTTCAGAGGTGAGTGCATCTCTGCAGGCTTTTGCTTAAAAGGAGAGTCCACCAAGTTGAAAGCTGAGCTCCTTATTCAGCTTTGGTCTGCGGAGATGCGCTTACTTCACTCCCCATGGTGGACCGCTTACGGGCTGTTGTTTTGGTTCCTAACCATATTAAATCATTCAACATGAGCAAGATATCTAAATTGTTATTGCGGTCTAGACAAAAAATTTACTGGTTAACAGACTTAAACCACGCCCATTCTTATCTATTCCTGATCATTTAATGCAGCCAGATGGCAGCCCCCCTTTTGCCCTCGTGGTATGTCTAAGGTGTTTGGTGATTTCTACCAGGGACACTATAACAGTTTGAGCTCCGATTCTCATTCCCATTTTATACAGGCAAAGTTTGACGATTTTATGGCTTCTCTACAATTACCTGAGATATTCCCTGAACAACGATCTATGATTAACTCGCCTATCACTGCTGAGGAAATAGCAGAAGTGATTAAATAAAATGTCCCATGAATCCCCAGGTCCTGATGGACTCCTTTATATCTACTACAAAACTTTTCTCCCAACATTAAGTCCGTATCTACTGACCCTATTCTCTTCCTTATTAAATGGTACCCTCCCACACTCACAATTTTTGCACGCATTTATAACTGCTATTCCAAAACTGGGTAAGAAACCTTCATTACCAGTTACAGTGGTGTGAAAAAGTGTTTGCCCCCTTCCTCATTTCCTGTTCCTTTGCATGTTTGTCACACTTAAGTGTTTCGTAACATCAAACCAATTTAAACAATAGTCAAGGACAACACAAGTAAACACAAAATGCAATTTGTAAATGAAGGTGTTTATTATTAAAGGTGAAAAAAAATCCAAACCATCATGGCCCTGTGTGAAAAAGTGATTGCCCCCTAAACCTAATAACTGGTTGGGCCACCCTTAGCAGCAACAACTGCAACCAAGCGTTTGCGATAACGTGCAATGAGGCTTTTACAGCGTCCTGGAGGAATTTTGGCCCACTCATCTTTGCAGAATTGTCCTAATTCAGTTACATTAGAGGGTTTTCGAGCATGAACGGCCTTTTTAAGGTCATACCACAACATCTCAATAGGATTCAAGTCAGGACTTTGGCTAGGCCACTCCAAAGTCTTCATTTTGTTTTTCTTCAGCCATTCGGTGGTGGACTTGCTGGTGTGTTTAGGATCATTGTCCTGCTGCAGAACCCAAGTTCGTTTCAGCTTGAGTACACGAACAGATGGTCGGACATTCTCCTTCAGGATCTCTTGGTAGACAGCAGAATTCATAGTTCCTTTTATCACGGCAAGTCTTCCAGGTCCTGAAGCAGCAAAACAGCCCCAGACCATCACACTACCACCACCATATTTTACTGTTGGTATAATGTTCTTTTTCTGAAATGCAGTGTTCCTTCTACGCCAGATATACTTGGACACACACCTTCCAAAGAGTTCCACTTTTGTCTCATCGGTCCACAGAATGTTGTCCCAAAAGTCTTGGGGATAATCAAGATGTGTTGTGGAGAAATTGAGACGAGCTTTGATGTTCTTTTTGCTCAGCAGTGGTTTTCTCCTTGGAACTCTGCCATGCAGGCCATTTTTGCCCAGTCTTTTCCTGATGGTGGAGGCATGAACGCTGACCTTAACTGAGGCAAGTGAGGCCTGCAGTTCCTTGGACATTGTTGTGGGGTCTTTTGTGACCTCTTGGATGAGTCGTCACTGCGCTCTTGGGGTAATTTTGGGCGGCCGGCCACTCCTGGGAAGGTTCACCACTGTTCCATGTCTTCGCCATTTGTAGATAATGGCTCTCACTGTGGTTCGCTGGATTCCCAAAGCTTTGGAAATGGCTTTATAACCCTTTCCAGACTGATAGATCTCAATTACTTTCTTTCTCAATTGTTCCTGAATTTCTTTGGGTCTCGGCATGATGTGTAGCTTTTAGGGATCTTCTGGTGGACCTTACTGTGTCAAGCAGCTCCTATTTAAGTGATGCCTTGATTGTGAACAGGTGTGGCAATAATCAGGCCTGGGTGTGGCTAGAGAAATTGAACTCAGGTGTGGACAACCACAGTTATAGTATGTTTTAACAAGGGGGGCAATCACTTTTTCACACAGGGCCATGATGGTTTGGATTTTTTTTCACCTTTAATAATAAACACCTTCATTTACAAATTGCATTTTGTGTTTACTTGTGTTGTCCTTGACTATTGTTTAAATTGGTTTGATGTTCCAAAACACTTAAGTGTGACAAACATGCAAAGGAACAGGAAATGAGGAAGGGGGCAAACACTTTTTCACACCACTGTAACTATCGAGCCATCGCATTATTCAATTTGGATTATAACATTTTTACAAAAATTCGAGCCAACAGACTTTCACTATTGTTGCTGTCATTAATACATAGAGATCAGGTAGGCTTTGTTCCAACAAGACATGCAGGGGATAACACAAGACGTAGGATAGACTTGATAGATCTCCTGACTAAGAGGAAACGCCCTGCCATTGTTTTAAGCTTGGATGCACAAAAAGCCTTTGATCGCTTAAACTGGCCATTTATGTTTGCAGTCCTTTCCAGGTATGGGTTCTGGGGTCCTTTCATTCAGGCTTTAAAGGCTCTATATTCAAAACCTTCTTCCCAAGTGCAGCTGTCTTCTCATCTGTCGCAGACGTTCCCCCTGAGTAACGGCACTAGACAGGGTTGCCCTTTGTCACCCTTGCTTTTTATTCTAAGTTTGGAACCCCTTGCTTTTACCATCAGGTCCCATCCAGACATCCGTGGGGTGCCTCTGCTACAGCAAGAATATAAGTTGTAATTTATTTTCAGATGACATTTTGTTAACTCTCACCCACCCCCACATATCTTTAACCTCCCTACATGACATCTTGGCCTCCTTCAGTTCTATATCAGGGTTTAAAATGAATTCCTCAAAAATGTAAGCTCTACCCATTAACATCCCATCAGACCAACTAATTTCTCTGCGACATAACTTTAAATATCATTGGTGCATTCATACACTTAAATATTTGGGCATCCGTATTACACCCTCTTACTCCCCCCTATATCAGGCTAATTTTCTTCCTATGTTCACCGAGATCACTCATTTATTTAATCAATGCTTTACTTATTTGAGATGCTTCCAATTCAATTCCAATGTCGTAATTAAGGGCTCTCCAAAGGAAGTGTCTTCACTTTGTATGGAACAATGCCTCCTATAGCTCAGTAGTCTTGGCTTTAAGGAGTAGGGGGGGAGGGTCTGGCCGCACCGGACATCATTAAATATTATTATGCATCTAATTTGTGGGTATTGACTTCCTGGATATCTAGGAAGGCCCCGAATAGATGGGCTGAGATTGAAATGGGGGTTACCGTACACCCATGTTACATGCTGTGACGCCTCAGTTGAAATCCTTATGCCTGGCCCCAATGCTCTTTACCCTATCAATCTGGAAGAGATGCTCGGAGCCGTATTCCCTTTCCTCATTCTGCCCTCCATTTTCAAATGTGCTTTTTAACCCAGACATCCCTGACAGTCTATCCTATGTTTGGATGCTGCCTTGGACTCAGGAGGGGATTTTTCAACTGCGGCAACTTGTACACCCAGTGACAAAAATCATGTCCTTTCCCCCTAAACTTGCTTGGATTTGGTGTGGTATGGGACACCTGTATTTTGGTATATGTGGCTTGTTTTGTTAATATGTTCTAAGGTACTTCAGAATTCCTATATGAAATTATTAATATGTTTGAAAATGAAGGATGACAGCACTTCTGAACACAGCATAATTGTAAATAACCCTTTCATCCAATGTTCTGGTGGCTCTCATCGTGCAACATCAAACTCAGTGGACTCATTACAAAATGGCTATAGGCAACTTGAGATGGAAAACATTATTATTTGACTATACGATGCTCTTGATATGTCACCCATCTGTATATGTAATGCTTCTTTAAATTAAAATGCCTTATTCTTTGTACTGCATTGTAAGATTTCTAAAACTGTTATAAATAAACAATTTAAAAATAAAGATATTGTTAGTAGACCCTTGGAATAGGAATTGGCTAAGCAGAAGAGGGATTTGGGAGGAGGGAGGAGGGGAAAATGGGAGGTTGGGAGTGGGGTTCCCTTTTTTTCTTTCTCATTTTTTGATTGTTTTTGTCTTAGTTTTTTGTGTTTGTTTTCTTTCTTTTTTTTGTTTATAAAATAGGGAGGTAGGAGAGGGTTTGACACTTTATGAATACATAAGGAAGCTCCCCCAGAACTCGAGCTATATTCCTAGGGTCCTAGATGAAGAGTTGTTTTTGTTTTGGCGTACCCATGTGACAGGGTCATATGTTCTGGAAGAAAATTAATTGATATGTACACTAGATTAGTATATAAGTATTGATACTATGTCATATAGGATGTTTGTAAAGTTTATTCCTTGCTTGCTTTCAAATAAATAAAAGATTAAATATGAAAAAATAAATAAACAATTTATAAAAAAAAAAAATTGCTTGATTCTCCCATCAAAACAGTCAGCGTTGCATGTGCATGTATTTTATATATTTATATATGGTGTTATATGTAGGCATTCTACTGCCGCGTACACACGATTGGAATTCTCGTCGGAAAAAACTCTGACGGTTTTTCCGACGGAATTCCGCTCAAGCTGTGTTGCCCTACACACGATCACACCAAATTCCGACGGTCAATAACACAGCGGCATTAAAACACATTTGACAGCACTATAAAAGGGAAGTTTAATGCTTCCGAGCATGCGTAGAATTGTTTCCAAGCATGCGTCGGAATTTTGCGTGTCGGAATTGCATACACACGATCGGAAAATCCGATAGAAAGGTTTTCCTTCGGAAAAATTGAGAACAGGTTCTCAATTCAAAGTCCGTCGGAAATTCCGACAGAAAAAGACCATTGGGCATACACACGGTCGGAAAATCCGATGAAAAGCTCCCATCGGACTGTTTCCATCGGAAATTCCGACCGTGTGTACGCCGCATAAGACAAGTCCATTCCAAGCAGGTCAAATTGGTAGTTGTTAATCTAATTGTGCATATTAAAAGGGACTTGTTGACCAAAGGGGAAGTGGCCGAACAAGAATTACTCCACATATCAAAGGGGACAGATAGCCCAGAGTCACTATGTTAATATGCAAGAATGCAGATTAGGGCAGTTTATGACTACAGCTGTTCACAGCTTGGGGTGATCTTCTGTCACTCTGAAAGACAGGAGCAGATCAAAGCATTTAATGGAAACGGCCAATCAAATTGCTCAATCATATAGTGTGTGGGGGATATAACATGGCGTTCAGTCTATTCTGTCTGCTGGGAGAAGGGTTTGTGATTATGAATGTACAGGTCGTTGTCATATGTACTCTGTTGGATTTTGTCATCTATTGCAAGACTGTTCTGTGTTGGAAGTCAATAAAGTCTCTCTCTGGAAGAATTGGGTTGCTGCGGGACAATACTTATTAATAACTACTATTCATCTACCCACTATATATTATATCACTACACCAGTGGGGTGGCGTGCGAAAACATCCCTGCCGGGAGAGCACACAGTGATTACTGCAAGTGAATAAAGCCGCTGGCAATAATCGCATGGAAAATCATACAGGCTGGTTGCACCCAAGATGATCGATCTACTTGGGTACATTCAGCCTGCCCATACATGTTTCGAATCTCGGTCAGTCGGTCCCTGTATAACCTGCTAAGATTTGTACTGTCTATGGCCGGCTTTAGTCCCTGTTTTCTACAGAGTGAGCCCCCCCCAGTGCCACTTTGACACCCCTTTCTGTTTAATAAACCACACCAGGTTCAGCAAACACTGTCTGTATTGGCAGAGATTTGGTCAAACAACGTAGGGTAGTACAAACCATAAGAAATATAAAATAACAAAAATTCCTACACAGGACACTTCTAAACCACAGTTATGTGCCAGGAACAACACTAACACAAAAGTAACTGGTCACAGTTTTTTTTTACCAACCAGCTTGGACTGTAACAAGACCTCCTAGAGCAATGTAAGGACAACCAGAAATGGATATAAACCCCTGGGAGATATACTGCCTTAGGCCCCCGCTATATTCAAGCTTGCCTGCAGGACATAGGTACAGTATCTCACAAAAGTGAGAACACCCCGCACATTTTTGTAAATATTTTATTATATCTTTTCATGTGACAATGCTGAATAATTGATACTTTGCTACAATGTAATGTAGTGAGTGTACAGCTTGTATAACAGTGTAAATTTGCTGTCCCCTCAAAATAACTCAACACGCAGCCATTAATGTCTAAACCGTTGGGAACAAAAGTGAGTACACCCCTAAGTGAAAATGTCCAATTTGGGCCATTTTCCCTCCCCGGTGTCATGTGACTCATTAGTGTTACAAGGTCTCAGGTGTGAATGGGGAGCAGGTGTGTTAAATTTGGTGTTATCGCTCTTACTTTCTCATACTGGTCACTGGAAGTTTAGCATGGCACCTCATGGCAAAGAACTCTCTGAGGATCTGAAAAAAAGAATTGTTGTTCTATATAAAGATGGCCTAGGCTAAAAGAATATTGCCAAGACCCTGAAACTGAGCTGCAGCACATTGGCCAAGACCATACAGAGGTTTCACTGTATGGTTCCACTCAGAACAGGCCTCACCATTGTTGACCGAAGAAGTTGAGTGCACGTGCTGAGCGTCAAATCCAGAGTGCTGCCAGCATTGCTGCAGAGGTTGAAGGGGTGGGGGGTCAGCCTGTCAGTGCTCAGACCATACGCCGCACACTGCATCAAATTGGTCTGCATGGCTGTCGTCCCAGAAGGAAGCCTCTTCTAAAGATGATTCACAAGAAAGCCTGCAAACATTTTGCTAAAGACAAGCAGACTAAGGACATAGATTACTGGAACCATGTCCTGTGGTCTGATGAGACCAAGATAAACGTATTTGTTTCGGATGGTGTCAAGCGTATTTGGCGGCAACCAGGTGAGGAGTACAAAGACAAGTGTGTCTTGCCTACAGTCAAGCATGGTGGTGGGAGTGTCATGGTCTGGGGCTGCATGAGTGCTGCCAGCACTGGAAAATAATGGTGACCACACAAAATATTGACACTTTGGGCCCAATTTGGATATTTTCACTTAGGGGTGTACTTACTTTTTTGCCAGTGGTTTAGAGATTAATGGCGTGTGTTGAGTTATTTTGAGGGGACAGCAAATTTACACTGTTATACAAGCTGTACACTCACTACTTTACATTGTAGTAAAGTGTAATTTCTTCAGTGTTGTCAAATGAAAAGATATAATAAAAGATTTACAAAAATGTGAGGGGTGTACTAACGTTTTTGAGATACTGTATACAGGCGGTCCCCTAGTTACAAACATCCGACTTACAAACGACTCCTACCTACAAATGGAGGGAGGCAACAGGAAGTGAGAGGAAATCTACCCCTAGGAAGGGAAATTCACTGTAACAGTTATTATGGGGAAAAAAGTACCTCCACTGGTGCTTTATCACCAAGGCTTGTTTCCACAACAACCCAAAATTTTCAAAATCCAATTGTCTTTGGGATAGAAAGGTGAGGGGAAATCTTCTGAACAGGGGTAAGGACAGCAAAACAAAAGTTAGAGAGGTGATAACTCTTCCCTATGCTATCCAAAAAGCTTAAAAACATTTTTTTTTGTCTGGAGCTACACTTAAAAAATGTACCTGTTCCGACTTACAAACAGATTCAACTTAAGAACAAACCTACAGACCCTATCTTGTTCGTAACCCAGGGACCACCTGTATAAATACTATATATAAAATGACAAATCTCCAAATGTGGCATTAAATTGGTAAACAATATAGACAGAGAATCCCAATTCCAAATACTAGTGGTGACACAGGTGCTCCTCACGTGCTTAATTACAGTCCAGAAGTGCTCCAAGTGATCCCTTTTCTATGCTTCACCATATATAATAACGAATAGACACTTACCGGATGAGGAGACCCCAAAAGAGGTCTAGCCATGCATTAGTGGGCAACACCCCCCCACTGTAGGTATGCAGGTAACACTCCCTTCACAGGACCCGTATGTTAAAAAGATCACCCGATAATGCGACCGGTTAGTTGTCATCATGCAATAACCAGGCATGTGTATAAAAAAGAAACACAATCGCTCATTGCGCAATTTCCCAGCAACCA
Source organism: Lithobates sylvaticus (assembly GCA_028564925.1). NCBI lineage: Eukaryota > Metazoa > Chordata > Amphibia > Anura > Ranidae > Lithobates > Lithobates sylvaticus. The sequence goes on from CM053029.1 coordinate 65,024,910, forward strand.
AAAAAAAATGATTAAGAGAACAGTGTTCTACTCACAAGTAAAATGAATACATCAATGATCATCCTGCACCCAGGCAGGCATGCTGACGTCACAGCTATGTCCTCCAAACCAACGTATGTTTAGTCTTGTTAGACGTTGTCAAGGGAAGGGGCAATGAAGATAGTGACGCTGGCAGATGACATACATTAAATAGCTTCCTGTTAAGTAAGCACTAGAGCAGTGGTTCTCAACTCCTATCCTCAGGATTCACTAACAGGCCAGGTTTGCAAGATAACTGAAATATATCACAGGTGATATAATTCGCTGCTCAGTGATTGCAGTATTCTAGTCTGCATCTCCCCAAGGTAATACTTAAAATATAGCCTGTTAGTGGGTCCTGAGGACAGGAGTTGAGAACCACTGGTCTAGAGGGCGCAGACACCAAACGAGTGCTTCTATAATAACAGTACACTCACCATTTTGTTGGAGCCCTAGGTGTAACCCTCAGGCTATATACTATGATATGGATATTATATATTGTTAAAAGGCGAGAATATTGTACAACAGATGAATTTGATGACTGGCCCTCTGCCCCAAAGCACCCCCCCATGTTGAGGGCATGTGGCCTGGTATGGTTTAGGAGGGGGGGCTCGCTTGTCCCCCCCCCTTCCTGACTTGCCGGCCTCCATGCTTGGATAAGGGTCTGGTATAAATTTTGGGGGGGCTGATTTTTTTTTTTTAATGTTGGCATGGGGTTCCCCTTAAAATCCATACCAGATCAAAAGGGCCTGGTATGGATGGAGAGGAGACCCCCTCACCGTTTCTTAAACATTTTTGTATTGCCGGAAATGGTATTATTAGCCCCCAGCTACATCACTAGCCTAGTCTCTAAATACCAATCTACTCGTTCTCTTCGTTCCTCTCAAGACCTCCTGCTTTCTAGCTCCCTCGTCACCTCCTCCCATGCTCGCCTCCAGGATTTTTACAAAGCCTCTCCAATCCTATGGAATGCCCTACCCCAATCTGTCCACTTATCTCCTACTTTATTAGCTTTTAGACGATCCCTGAAAACCCTTCTCTTCAGAGAAGCCTACCCCACCCACATCTAACAACTGTATTTTCATTTTCTCCATCAGCTCATCCCCCACAGTTATTACCTTTTGTTTCCACTTGACCCTCCCTTCTAGATTGTAAGCTCTAATGAGAAGGGCCCTCTGATCCCTCCTGTATTGATTTGTATTGTAACTGTACTGTCTGCCCTCATGTTGTAAAGCGCTGTGCAAACTGTTGGCGCTATATAAATCCTGAATAATAATAATATATTGTATGGCCGGGAATTTTTTGTTTTTCTTTAGAAATGTCAGTTTTACCACAGCAGGTTCTGCATGGTACATGGTACAGACCTGACAATTTACAGGCATACTAAGGGAACCCCCCAAGTACATTATTTAAATGAAAAAAAATAGCAAAAAAAAACACACACCAAAATAAAAAAATACAAAAGACAACTCGGTGAACCATCCCAGCACACCCCGATATGGTTCTCACGGGACACAGAGGGAAAACCAAGCCGAAACCGATTAAAGAAGCTCTGGCCCGTGCTTCTTTTAAGATGGCGGCGAGGGCCCTAGCCAAGCAGCACGCGGCATCTCCCCTCCTCCCAGACCCTCCGGACACAGATGAGGAAGATGATACAGACTCCAACCTCGGAGGTTCCCCTACTATACTTTCATCAGGTATGTCACAGAATGCCTTCCTAAAGCACATGGAAAATATGTTGCAGAAAGCCCTTAAAAGTACCTCGGAGCAAATCACTAGCAAGCTCTCACGTGAGATACGCGAGATAGGCTAACGCACTGCGGACCTTGAAACCAGGGTGGATGATATAGAACTCACCCTCCAGGAACATGCCCAGGAGCATGCTGCACTTAGGGATGAAAATGCCACCCTACTTTCCCGGTTAGAGGATGCCGAGAACCACTCCTGCAGGTCCAACCTACGCCTACGTGGCATACCTGAAATCATTGATGACGTTCAATCCTTCACAACTGCCCTTTTCCAGGAGTTAGCACCCTCCATACCAATCGAGAGGTTGGAATTTGATCGGGTCCACAGGGCCCTCACCCGCCAACAAACGGATGGCCCCCCCCCCGGGACATCATAGTGAAACTCCACTTCTTCCGCACCAAAGAGCAGCTGCTTACTGCTGCCCGCAAAAAAGATGAGCTTGTATTCCAGAGCCACCCGTATCAACTGTTCTCAGACTTGGCCCCCCTTACAATAGCTAAAAGAAGAGCAATGAAGCCACAATTGCAGATACTAATTCAACACCAAATTAAATATACCTGGAAGTTCCCGTTTGCTCTACAATTCACCTACCAAGGCCAACAGCACTCCAGCAATACCCCGGAATCCCTGCAGCGCCTGCTGGAAAATCTCCACCTAGTGCCTCCAGCCATGACCTCAGAGACAGCGTTGCCACGCACCCCAGCCAGGCTCCCACCACAAGCATATTCCGCCACTCCGAACCGTCATCCACCAGGACCCTCATCAGTTCGGAAGGGGACCCCGGCAAGGTTCCAAGATGAAGCACAGTTTCCCAGCCGAAGTCCCGCACACCACGCTGACATGTCAGCTATAACTTTCTCTTTTTCCCGTTCGTTCCGTTTGTGTCCTCTCTAGTTTGTCGGTGACCCTCCACGAACGCTATGCTGAGTTGCAGTATAATTCCAAGTGACCGATGGTATGTCTACTACCCAGCTCCAGGTTTGGACACCACACAGCGCTGATTTTTCTAAGACACCGACCCCTAGAAGACTGCAGCTGGGTATGTAAACTACACTCCCAGCAGGACAGTCCTTGACACCCACTTACCTCTTCGGAGGCCTTCTGATGGTTCAGTCAATATGTCTATTGTTGTATCTTTATGTTCTCACAAGTACTCACTGTACTTACCTAATATTCAAGTCTGATATTTTCGTTATAATGTTTTGTAGCTCACATGTCTCATGCTTCTGGCATGGTTAGACTCCATGTTAGAAACATGACACCCTTCGCATTTGTGGATCCTTTGATGGTTTTACACCGCCGTATACCATAAGTCACATGTTACCGTATCATGTACATTTACATCTTTCACAACCAACCCTGCCTCACCCTTTCCTCCCCCTCAACCCCCCCTCTCCCCCCCTCAACCCCCCCTTTCCCCCTTCTTGCCCCCTTTCCCACCCCTCCCCCCTCCCTCCCTCTTCCCCTCCCCCATCTCTCCCCTTCCACAATCTCACGTCCCCCTTCCCCTATCCTTTCCAAACCTTTGCTTCATTGAAAGCCGACATAGTAGCTTTGCCGGAAACCCATTTCTCTGCTCATAATACCCCGACATTTTTTAGCTCCCGCTACCCGGCTAGCCTCGGCTGTAACCAAACATAGGGGAGTCCTTTTGGCCTTTCACCACACTCTCCCATTCACCCCAACAACAGAAATAAAAGACCCGAATGGTCGCTATATAATTCTAGTTGGATTCCTACAGGAGGTAGAAACAACCTTTGTCTCATATTACGCCCCGAATGTCAACCCGACCCCCTTTTTCTCCCACCTCCTAAAGGTCACCAAGGAACACTGTAAAGGAACACTCTTTATGTGTGGAGACTCAAATCTAGTCTTGCATTCCCATCTAGATAAGTCTCCTTACACTCCCGAACAATTTTCTCCCTCCGCACGGTTTCATAAACTGATCCAACAAGCTTCCCTCCTTGATTCATGGAGAGAATGTAACCCCCTCAGAAAAAATTACACCTTCTACTCCCACCCGCACAAATCCTTCTCCAGAATTGATCACATATTCATCCCAATAGCCTCCTCTCCCATCCTACTCCACTCCTCCATTCACCCAATCACTTGGTCGGATCACTGCGCAGTAATCACCACGATCGCATCCCTAATCCCTCGGAGCGGGGATAGGTCCTGGTGCTTAAATGAATCCCATCTCACGAACCAATCGTACTGTTTGGACATACAGGTAGCTCTTAAAGACTATCTCCAGCACAATGCAACCCCCGATATTTCACAGATTCTACTATGGGAAGCCCACAAGCCAGTGATCCGGGGTAAGTGCATTTCAGTAGCCACACACCTCAAAAGGATTAGGAACCATAAACTCTATCAACTCGAATCCGAATTCCAAAACCTTTCAATTGTCCCCCACAGATACCAATAAATCTCTTCTGGAAAAAACTAAACTAGAGCTTGACCTTCTGTTAGCTGAATCTGCAGACAAATATCTCCGTAGATCTGGCCACAAAATCTACACCAAGGCAAACAAGCCAGACACGTTCCTAGCCTTACGCCTGCGCCAAACAAACCGAGATCATAACCCTATTAGACTCAAGCTGACCTCTGGCATCCACACCAGCAACCCACTTAAGGTTCTCTCGGAGTTCCACAAGCGTCTTGCCAAATTGTACGAGACGAAGGACCCTTTACCTTCCAGCCAGACGGAATCGTTGTTCCATGACCTTCCTATCCCAAAATTGCCAGAGGCCAGCCGTGCGTCCATAGATGGTTCTATCTCAGTTGAAGAGGTCCTTAGGGCCATTAAAAACCTCAAACCTAACAAACGCCCTGGCCCAGATGGCCTTCCAGGCATATACTACAAAAAATTTGCCCCCACTCTCGCCCCCTTACTCGCCAAATCTTTCAACGCCCTTTTGAAACAACAATCTTTTGGTCGAGACACATTGACAGCCACGATCGCAATGATCCCTAAGCCCAACTCAGACCATACCCTGTGGTCCAATTACAGGCCCATATCCCTCTTGAACGTGGACGTAAAAATTTTAGCCAAAATCCTAGCCCTGAGACTCAACCCGATTATAGGTAGCCTAATCTCCAAAGATCAGGTCGGCTTTATACCCCGAAGACAAGCTAGTGACAACATCCACCGTATAATCCTCCTACAACACTTAGCAAAATTTCGAAAAGTACCAATGCACCTCTTGTCTCTCAACATCAGGAAAGATTTTGACACAGTCTCATGGCCGTACTTACATTATATCCTACAGAGGTGGGGCTTTGGCCCCAATTTCCTTACATGGGTAGACGCCCTCTATACTCGCCCCCAGGCGTATGTACAATACTCTGGACTTAAGTCAGGTTGCTTCCCGATTCAAAGAGGTACCAGGCAGGGATGCCCTCTATCCCCTCTAATATTTGCCCTAGCGATAGAGCCCCTGGCCGCCCTGATCCGCTCCAATCAGAATATACAAGGCCTAGAATTAGCTGGCACGTCCCACAAAATATGTCTCTTTGCAGACGATGCGCTGCTATTTATCACCTCCCCCCACACCACCTTACCTAACCTCTTGCATCTCTTGGATAAATTCGCTGCAATCTCAGGGTTAGAAGTTAACCAAGAAAAATCGAAAGCCCTCAATGTGTCCCTTCCTCAATCCGATCTTCAACTCCTAAAATCAAATTTCCCCTTTCTGTGGTCCTCTTCCTCTATCCCGTACCTAGGGATCAAACTAACAAGTGACCCCTCACACCTATTTCAGGCCAACTACCTCCCAATGTTGAAAAACCTCTCCTCCCTACTTAATACCTGGCTTCCACTCTGTGTCTCGTGGCTAGGCCGAATAGCGGCAGTAAAGATGTCACTTTTACCAAAACTTCTCTACCTGTACAGAGTCCTACCAACCACAATCCCCTCTTACTTCCACAGAGTGATACAGCAGCGTGTATTTAAATACATCTGGGGCACCAAAAAACCCAGAATCCCGAGATCCACTCTGCTTCGCAGCAAACTCTGTGGAGGTCTAGGGGTACCTAATTTTGCACACTACTTTCATGCAGCCCAACTAGCCCAAATGACTCTATACCATGCAAAAGCGGAGATCCCCCTTTGGGTAGCAATGGAAGCAGTAGATTCCGATCCCATCCCGGTCTCCAATTTGCTTTGGATTCCCAAATCGAGTCGTGGCCCCATCTCGAATCCGGTCACGTTACATTCAATGAAAATTTGGGATAGACTCTCCAAACCATTCCGCCTAATATCCCCCCACCAACCACTCCTTTCCTTCTTGGGTCACCCACTTTTCTACCCTGCTTACACTAACCCTTCCTCTTTCCAGGCCTGGGGACAGGCGGGTCTGACCCGCATGCGTGATATACTCTCTCATGGTAATATAACACTATTTCCTGATCTGCAGACCCGTTCACATCTTCCCTCTAAGGAGTGCTTCCGTTACCTCCAAATTTCTCACTTTATCCGAACTATTTTTGGTTTGAACATTGTTGGCACAGGTCTGACCACATTTGAGAAAGTGTGTGACTCGGACCCGCATGCTCCAGGCATAATCTCCCAACTTTACGCCCATCTTACGTCCCCTCCAACCTCCCCACCCCTATATGCAAACGCATGGTCTAGGGACCTCCAAATAGACCTAGACCCAGAAGCTTGGTCGGCAATATGGACCAATACGAAAATAGCATCCCAGAATGTCATTGCCTCCGAAGCCAATTATAAAGTCCTCATGAGGTGATACTTGGTCCCCTCCAGGATCGCCAAGTTCACCCCGTCCTGCTCCCCTGACTGTTTCAGAGGATGTACGGTAAGAGGCACACACCTTCACATATGGTGGTCCTGCCCGGTTGCGCAGCGCTTCTGGGCAACGATATTTCACATGGCCTCGAACCTCTTTGGCCGCGATATCCCCCCTGACCCCTCTCTTGCCCTTCTGAACAACCCCTCACAGGACCTCTCAAAGGCGCAGTTGCGCCTCCTACTCCAACTCACTACGGCTGCCAAGCAAGGAGTTGGAAAACCCCAACCCTAAATATCACCGAAGTCAGGAACAGAGTCACACAAGCTATGATAAACAGTAAGATTGAAGCGACAATTCTTGATAAAACCCCCCAGCACCTTAAAGTATGGCGACCGTGGATATATAAATTCCTTCCACCCGACTTTGACACTACCTTATTAGAACCCTGAGCCTCCTCAGACCCTGCATGCAACAAAGATAGACACTTTCCCCTCCGTACGAGCCACCTGGCCAATTCTCCTCTTCTCCCCCTCAACCTCTCCCTCCTCTTTTCCTCTACCCTCTCTCTCACTCTCCCTTCCATCCGAACCCCCCTATAAGGTAACCTATATTGTACGCAGACTTCCTTTCGACTCCTTTATATATTTCGTATCACATATCAATTTCCTTGATATTTTCATTTTTTAGCGCAGCTCCTTTCCATCACCATTTTGTATTTTGTAGTATAACATTTCGAGCAGCAGCTTTAACTCATTAGGATAGCGCAACTTTTTTCCCTAAAAAAAACCCCCTATAAGGTAACCTATATCTACATTGCTATAGCCCTTGCTGTTACCATCCCCACTGTAGCAGAGCTCATCTATATCTCACTGATATACTTTATTTAGACCTTTAGCCATGGTTTAAATTTGTTTTGGCACAGTTCATATTGTTCTTGATCCAGGGCTGTGCCGGCCGGTGCAGCATGGATGACCATCTCCGTTTGACGCTTTTGCACTGTTTTTGTTCCCATGCTCTGTACTATATCGAGTTTTGTAACTGAACGATTTGTAACAGTAAATGTTCCAGTATTCTGTACCTTGTTTGTTACCAATAAAATATTTGAAAAGAAAAAATACAAAAGACCCTTAGGTCAAGTATAGATTTTAAGGTCCCCCCAAAATCCATATCAGAACCTAATCCGAGCACACAGCCTGGCAAGCCAGGAAAGAGGGCGAACCCCCCCTCCTGAACCATACTAGGCCATATGCCCTCAAAATGTGGCTTTGCCTCCCCACCCCAAAGCACCTTGTCCCCATCCTGGGATAGCATGTGCGCATAGGTGGTTGTGTGATTGGTTTTGTTGAGCCACCCGTTTTTGCCTCCAGTCCAGGAGCTGCGATGCGCACTGTGGGCTCCCTCCCTTTCTCCGCCTCTTTGTGATGCGGGATGGGTGGACGCACCACCCACTGCGCGTCAACGTCATGCTGCGCACGCCAGGCATGAAGCGTCCTTGTGGTGCTCTACTGCCGACGGAGTAACATACACCTGTTAGCACACTGGGGAGTTGGGCTGGCGCTAATCGCCGGATGGCTGAGCTGCCCAGGTGAAAGCGTTCCTCTCTTCTTTGTTGTGCATGCCTGCGTGAAGTTGGGGGCTGGGCTGTGGCAGTGCACCTATATAGGCATCCTCCTTATCCGGTCTGCACACACAATACTTCTCTTTCCCCACTTTGTACAACATGCACTTCATTGGATCACAGCCTCCACCTGTCAACACTAGGTACAAACCTTTTTTTCATTATTCACCTTCTAAGCTTTTTCTTTTTGTGTTTGTTTTTGATGGTTGTTTCTGTTTTTCATTTGATTTTTATTCCAATTTCCTTTCATCCATTTATATTTTCCACCTCTGTATATATTCACCATTGCACTTTATTTACACCGTCATTTCTAACACATCCTAAGCATAATAATTTCCTCACATAGGTCCCTTTGGGGTCACCACCTCCACCCTAAATTAGAGTCAACTCACCTACACTTACCCACCTTTTATTTTGTCTGTGCTGGTTGTCATCGCCCTGGAGCGCCACCACAGCTCCCGGAGGTGATGCTTTTCTATGTACATTTATTTTTTAACATATTTTTCATTTTTTTCTATTTATTTTTTCCAAAATAGTTTTTTTATTTTAATTTTTTTATATTTCTTTAATATATATTTTTTATTCTTATTTCTTTTCAGTTTTTTTTGAGATTATCTAGAGATGTATGCTTTCTATTCCTAGATACATTCCATGTTTTTTTGCTCCTGATATGCATTGAGCTATCAACTTTTACAATCATTGATCAACATAATTCCTTATGATTTAATCCATGTCTATAACATTTACTATGGTATTTATGTTATTATACCCCATTTTTCTCTTTCTCTCTTTTCATTTTGAGAAATTAGGAAGGTCAACAGGTCATTTGGGTATTAATTTGGGTATTAATTGCATCATGTTATCTATATATATATATAATATAAATAAATATAACTTCTCAGTCATTATACTTCTTTATTTGCTGCTGTGTGCTTCATGTAAAGTCCCACTTCTCGCTCTCTTCCCTTTCAAAAACAAGCTGCAAGATAATTTAAAGAGACCCTGTCACAAACCTAAATAATTGGAGGTAAAAACACAGAAAAATCAAGTATATTCCCATCATAGGGATGTCGTTGTTGTACACTTTTTATATATGCAACATTTATTTGATTGCAACAGACAATAGTAGCTATTCAATAAATAGTTTTGGTTGCTTGATAGCACAAAAAAAGAAATGTGGAAAAGTACCAAAGCAATCACAGGTTTATTGACGTACATGCCAAATTATAGTGGTGTTTCTGTGGAAATGATGCTACTAAGCCAATTACTTAATAACAAATCTACTGGGTTATAAAAGTATCAAAGTACACCAGATGTATTATAGAGTGTAATTCATAATAAAGTATTACACCTTAAATAATAAAGTAACACACTTCAATTGAATCACAGGTCTCCATGGGATTGAGTGTCACTCAGTAGTTGAAGGTACTCAATCGGCCCGCACATGGAATAAGAATGATAATCCTTAATGGTGTAGTAATAATAGCAGGTTTATTTAAAACAATATAGAGACGTATGCCCTGTACACACGGTCGCAAAATCAGACGGAAAAGGTCCGATCGGATTATATTGTCGGAAAATCCGATCGTGTGTGGGCTCTGTCAGACTTTTTCCATCAGAAATTCTGACGGAAAAAATTTGAGAGCAGGATCTCAAATTTTCCGACAATAAAATCCGATCGTTCTTTGACCGATCGTTTGTAGAGAATTCCGATTGCACATAGTGCCACGCATGCTCAGATCAAATTACGAGACCAAAGATATTGGCTAGAACGTAGTCCTGACGTAACGAACAAACGTCATCACGTTCCAAACGATCGGATTTTCCGACAACTTTGTTCGACCGTGTGTATGCAACACCAGTTTCGGACAAAATCGGTCGGAAAAAATCTGACGGATTTTGTGGTCGGAATGTCCGACCGTGTGTACAGGGGCTTACAGTTAAAATATCCGCTATGCATCCAGCAACTAAGGCCATGGGGTCACACTCTAGTGAGGTCACCCAGCTCCTCCCGATGCATTGCGTCACTGACACGTGACTTACCACTTGTAACATACAGTGGTAACTAGTCAATCAATGGTTTTGGTTGCTTGACAACACAAAAAAAAAAAGTAGCAAAGCAATTACCAGTTACTTGATGGATACGTCAAATTATATTGGCGTTTCTGTTGAAGTGATGCTACCAATGACCTAATGAGGAAAATGGGTGCTCGCTGCTTAGTTTGCAGCACTTGATTTCTAATTCACCTATTAAATAGGGCCAGAACATGGATTGCCGTTTGGTGGAAACAATCCTTTCCCCCACCATGGCAGAGTGCTTTCCCAGCATAAATTAAACACTGAGAATGGAAACCCTTACAGCTTCACTCCATCATTTCAGGAAAACCTGGTATTTTTTTATTCGATTTCCACAGAACCCCAGAACAGAGCTCCCTTTTACTACTACTCTTATAGGTCTCCCTCCATTCCCACTACAAGAGAGAGTGAGAAAGAGAGAGAGGGGGGAATGGGAAGAGCCACATCCACCTTAGGTCATGGGATATATCCCGGCATCTAGTAGGTAAAAAGAGGATCTAGCTATACCTGCAGATCCCTCAGGCAGTTATTTAGTACCATATCTAATTTTCCCCAATTGTCTATATCGTGAGGTGCCTAGCTTGTACCCAGGCTGCTCAGATTATGGCAAACTTCTGAGGGCAGTTATGTCCCATATAAGTAAGTTTGTATAGGGGTAGAACAGTGTTAATAAGTGCTCTCCATGCTGAGTGCTGGGGGAGCTTCCATTTAGACGGAATCGTCTTCCTAGCACAGTAAGCCGTGTGTCAAGAGTTTGGTGTGCTTGGTGGTTACCAGATTGTCAGTGATTCCCAGTAGAAAAACAAGTGGGTCCCTGTCCAGAAGGAGGCCTGTAACTCTATTCACGTCATCGACCACTGCCTGCCAGAAGGTTTGAATATGGGGGCATTCCCACCATATGAATGAATGTTCCCACCGACTGCCTGCATTTGGGACAGGTGTCATCAACACTCGGGTAAATCCTGAAAAGTCTGAAGGGAGTGTAGTACACTTGATGCAGAAATTTTAGTTGCACAAAGTGGTCCTTGACTGAGATCATAAGTGGGATACAATGCTGCAGACACTCCGTCCAATCCTCCTCCATCAAAGCAGGAATGTCCCGTTGCCACACTCCAAACAACCTGAGCGTGTTTGAGGTATCTTTGCAGGTAAGTCTCAGGTATATGGAGGACAGTGTGCGGGTGATGTCAGCAGCAGCAATAAAGGATTCAACATAGTGTACAGCAAGAACAACCCAATCAGTGAATTGGGCCTGTATTGCATGTCTGAGTTGCATATATCTAAAGTACATCCACAAAGGTAGGTCCTGTAGAGGTCCTCTAGGGCAGTGATGGCGAACCTTGGCACCCCACATGTTTTGGAACTACATTTCCCATGATTCTCAACTACACTGCAGGGTGCATGCGCATCGTGGGAAATGTAGTTCCAAAATATCTGGGGTGCCAAGGTTCGCCATCACTGCTCTAGGGGATCCTGACATGATATGACTCATTTTTGTAATGGTATGGATCTGAGATGAGGTAGAGAGGGATTGCCCCAAAGTGCAGTGTGTGGAGATATGGTGCCCGCCTCGCTGAGATGTTGGGTAACCTGCTTCCATGCCAGAAGTTTTGTCTTCATAGGAGTGGTTACTTGGGAGCTATATTTTGGCCCTCTATATACAAGAATGCTGAGTTAAGAGTAGGACCCCAAAATCGATGCCTCCAAATTCACCGCTGGGTTGGAAATGTCTTGCGCAAACCACCACCTCATGGTGACCAATTGTGCAGCCCACTTTGGCAGGGACAAACCGCCCTCGGTCAGAGAAAGCTGCAGTGTGATTTTGGCCACGCGGAGGAGTCGAGCCCGCCCAGATGAATGAGGTGATGGCTCAATCAAGTTTAGCGAACAAAGCAGCTGGGATAGGAACTAGGGACTAGCGGAAGATGTAGAGTAATTTAGGGAGGTAAGACATTTTTATCAGATTTACTCTCCTCACCGGCGTGAGTGGGATGTTCTTCTATATATTGCATCAGTGGATAAATTGTTGGAGCACAGGGTATAAGTTGTCATCTAAATATCGTAGAGGGTCCCTCTGAATGTGAATGCCTAAATATTTGAAATGGGATACCTGCTGTAGAGGGATCTGTGGGTCGACCAACTGGTTCCCCTCTGACAATGGGAACAGGAGCAATTTGTTCCAATTCACCTTAACTCCTGAAAAGAGCCCAAACCACTCAATAATACCCATGGCTGTCTGTAGTGACCGTCGGGCGTCATGCAGGTACAGCAGCGTATCATCTCATCTGCGTACAGAGACACCTTTTCTACAAGGGGGGGAAACAAGATGCCCTGATGCCCTGTACCTCCTCAGAGGTAATCAAAAGCTCTGCCAATGGCTCAATTTCCAATGCAAAGAGGGCTGGGGAGAGGGGACAGCCTTGCCTGGTGCCTCGTGGAGAGGGAAGGGGGCCGAAAGCATACCATTTGTCCAAACTCTGGCCGAGGGGGCTGAATAAAGCATCCTCAGCCAGGAGACAAAGTTAGGCCCTAAACCAAACTTCTGAAGGACGAGCCATAAATTTCCACTCCACCGAGTCAAAGGCTTTCTCGGCATCAAGTGAGGCTACCACCCCGGAGCCCCCCCCCCCCCCAGCTGAAACACCGGCTATGACTGTGTGGAGCCTTATCAAGTTGATGTCAGAACCCCCCCCCCCTCATAAACCCAGTTTGGCCTCTGTGGACCAAGGATAGAATGACCTTGTTAAGGCGAGTTGCCAACACCTTCGCAAGGATCTTCACATCCACGTTAAAGCAGGAGTAAACCCGCTGAAACTTTTTTTTTTTAAACACACCTGTAAGGGAAAAGGCATAATGAGCTAGTATGCACCGCATACTAGCTCATTATGAAATACTTACCTTAGAACGAGGCGTCGGTGACTCACCCGGTCCACGCCGATGTAGCTGACATGTTGCCTCGGCGTGAATTCTGGGTATCGCGACTCCAGCGCTGTGCGTGGCTGGAGGCATGATGTCGTCACTCCCGGCAGGGTTCGGATTCTGCCGGCCTTTCAGCCGAGAATCCCCCGTGCGCATGCGCCACAGCAGGTAAGCCTGTAGGTAAAAATCAAAATTTGGACTTTTCAACCACTTTAAGCAGCGAAATAAGCCTATATGAGGAGCATAACTCAGGATCCTTGCTGTGTTTGGGTATCACAACAATAATAGCCATAGACATCGAGGGGGGAAAGAAGAGGCCTCAAAGGAGGCTGACAATACTTCCAACAGCCTACTAGCCAGTGCCTCCATATGTGCTTTGTAAATTCCATCGGGAGACCATCATTTCCCGGTGTTTTCTCTGCCTGCATGGAAGCAATAGCCTGCTGAATTTCCTTTAGGGAGAGCATAGCATCAATTCTCCGGTGAGCCTCTTCAGTCAAAATCAGGAGCTGGATGTTCTCCAGAAAGGCTTGAAGCTCAGGTCCAGTGTATCTTGCCCTGGAGGAGTAGAGGTCTCTGTAGAAGGAGGCAAAGCAGTCATTAATACCTCCAGGGTCAGATACAAGCCATCCATCAGCATCCTTAACGCTTGCAATACCTGTCATAACCGACAGTTCCTTGGACAGCCACGCCAAGAGATGACCAGTTCGCTCGCCCTGTTCGAAAACACATTGCGACTGATGCAACAATAATTTTTTGGCCGATGCAACCCTCAACAACATCACCTCACACAGAGCACACTGTAGGTCCGTGTATGTCACCTTATCTCTAGTAGTAATATATTGTTGTTCTAGTGGACTGGCTCTCTGCTCAGCCTGGGCCAGCTCCAACCCAGATTGGCGTCAGACCTGACCAATTTTCGTCCGATAGTATCCCATTACATGGGCTTTAAAAGCATCCCATCTAGAGGCTGGGTAAGTGGCAGGTGGGTTAGTGTCCCAATACCTTTGTACATATGATTCAGCACCCGGGGCAACCCTGTCACCTGAGATCCAGAACCTTGACAGGCAGTCAGTGGTAGCAGGACAGACATTCAGGCGTAGCAGGATAGGCGTGTGGTCGGATATTCCCCTAGGCAGAATAGCTATCTCTTGTACTTTAGCCAGGACAGGGCCGCTGACATATACAAGATCAATCCTGGACATGGCTGCATAAGTGTCAGACTGACAGGTAAAACTACTCTGGAGGGGATTTTTCCAGCCCCAAATGTTGGTGAGGCCAAAAGTGGAGGCCCAGCGAAAGAGCGGGGGGTCCACGGCCCCACCTGGTGTCAGCATGTCCAATGCAGGACAGGGAGGCATGTTGAAATCCCCTGCCAGAACCACATTATCAACCAAAACATTTGCTAAGTACTGGGAAACCTTATTTAAAACTGTCAAAGATGCTGTTGGGGGTATGTATAGTCCCACCACTGTCATAGGCACATTTGCAATTACTGCATGGAGAATAACAAACTTCCCCCAAGGGTCCAGATGTAAATCCACCAGAGTGAAAGAGAAGAATTTGTGAATAAGCACACTTACCCCCCTGGCATTGGAGGAATAAGTGGCATGGTAATAGTGACCCACCCAGGGCTTTTTAAGGCTAAGGACTTTACTGCCCGTTAGGTAGGTTTCCTGAAAAATACATATGTCAGGGCGGTATGTTTTGAGGAAATTAAACACCAAGGAGCACTAATCCGGGAGTTTAGGCCCTGACATTCCATGAGATAATATTTAAAGGAGCCATGGTTGAGGGTAGAAATAAAATGGGCGGTGCAGCAGGGTTAAGTATACAAAAGCATCCGGACCCTGGAAAGAGGCCAGCTCCAGACCCCTCCACAGCACCCCACCACAACACCTTGAACAAGTAACAAGTAACCATCTCAACCATTTTCTAAGTAAAACAATAAAATACCATTGTAATAATCATAAAAAATTATAAAAAGCATAATATGATAAAGTCACTAAATTGTACATGTAAAGTGAAATAAATGAACAGAAATAAACCAAACTATGGTTGTCATTCAAAATAACCACAATGTGCAGTGTTGCCAGAGTCCAGTGCAAAACGTGAACACCACAAATAACAGTTATAGTTCTTATTCTTAGTAAGGTGCTGAAATATTGCTTTAAAATCTGGTGATGTTTGGACAAGCGTGCAGTCTGGTGCTCAATCCAAAACCTCCACCACTATGTGCAATGGCCACTCACCTTAAATAATAAAATAACACTTCAATTGAATCACAGCGCTATATGGGGTGAGTGTCATTCAGTAGTTAAAGGTACTTAATCAACCTGCACATGGAATAAGAATGATAATCCTCATGGTGTAGTAATAATAGCAGGTTTATTTAAAACAATGTCAAGTTTAATGCCGCGTACACAAGAAGGGACTTTGTCCGCCGGACCTAGTCCAGCGGACAAACCGCCGGACTTTCCAGCTGGGCTTCGGCGGACTTGAAAGCGAACGGACCACACGCGATCACGCTAAAAGTCCGGCGGTTCACGCAATAACGTACAGCACGTACGACGGGACTAGAACACTAGACTAGAGTCTGTGACATACTTGCTACTGAGCATGCGTCCTTTTTGGTCCGCCGGACCATACTACAGATGGCCGTATTGACTGCCAAGTCCAGCGGACAATTTTAAAACAAAACTTAAAACCTAGTCCGCCGGACTTTTGGGAAAAAAAGTCAGTCAAAGGCCCACACACGATCGGACTGTCCGGCGGACTCAAGTCCAGCGGACAATCCCGCGGGAATGTCCCTTCGTGTGTACGCGGCATTACAGTTAAAATATCCACTATGCATCCAGCGACTAAGACCATGGGATCACACTGTAGCAGAATCCTAACTTCAGGTCTCGGCCGTGACCGGAAGTGACGTCACCCGGCTCCTCCCAATGCATTGCGTCATTGACACGTGACTTTCTCAAGCGTATTACCGCTTGTAAAAGGGAGTGGTAACTAGTCAATCAACGGTTTTGGTTGCTTGACAACACAAAAAAAGAAATATGTAAAAGTAACAAAGCAATTACAAGTTACTTGATGGACACATCAAATTATATTGGTGTTTCCGTGGGAAGAGATGATACCAATGACTAGGGATGAGCTTTGAGTTCGAGACAAACTCATGTTCGACTCGAACATTGCCTGTTCGCCTGTTCAGCGAACAATTTGGGGTGTAAAAATCTATGGGAGAAATCTAAAGTACTAATTTTAAAGGCTTATATGCAAGTTATTGTCCTAAAAAGTGTTTGGGGACCTTGGTCCTGCCGCAGGGGACATGTATCAATGCAAAAAAAAGTTTTAAAAACAGAAATTTTTTCGGGAGCAGTGATTTTAATAATGCTTAAAGTGAAACAATAAAAGTGTAATATTCCTTTAAATTTCGTACCTGGGGGGTGTGTATAGTATGCCTATAAAGGGGCGCATGTTTCCCGTGCTTAGAACTGTCCCTGCACAAAGTGTAATTTTTGCAGGAAAAAAAAGCATTTAAAAGCACTCGCGGCTATAATGAATTGTCGGCTCCCGTAATACAGAGAACAGTCATTGAAAGTCATTGATAAAAAAAATATGCGTGGGGTTCCCCCCAAATTCAATTACCAGGCCCTTCAGGTCTGGTATAGATATTAAGGGGAACCCGGGGTCAAATTAAAAAAAAAATGATGTGGGGTTCCCCCTAAATATCCATACCAGACCCTTCAGGTCTGGTATGGATTTTAAGGGGAACTCCACAAAAAATGTAAGAAAAAAAATGGCATGGAGTTCCACCCAAAAATCCATACCAGACCCTTTATCCGAGCACGCAACCTGGCAGGCCACAGGAAAAGAGGGGGGACGAGAGAGCGCCCCCCCTCCTGAACCATACCAGGCCACATGCCCTCAACATTGGGAGGATGCTTTGGGGGTCTGTGCCTCTCAAAGCACCATGTCCCCATGTTGATGGGGACAAGGGACTCATCCCCACAACCCTGGCCGGTGGTTGTGGGGGTCTGCGGGCGGGGGGCTTATCAGAATCTGGAAGCCCCCTTTAACAAGGGGACACCCAGATCCCACCCCCCTGTTTGAAATGTTAAGGGGGTACAAAAGTACCCTTATCTATCATTTCACAAAGAAAGTGTAAATTTTTTTTTAAAAAACACACAGACACCGTTGGGAAAAGTCCTTTATTAAAAAAAAAAAAAAAAGATTCCAGCGGTGGTAATCCACTCTTGCTATCCAGCGATGGGTGATCTCTTCTCTGGGGTCCAGCGATGGCTTATCTCTTCCAATGATGTCCAGCGCAGCGCATCCTCTCTCTATGGAGACACTGCGGGAATCCCGTCTTAGCTGAGGAGGACGTGCCACCCGTCACCTGACCCCGCCCCCCTCTGACGCAAGGGGAAACCCAGGCTTCCCCAGTGAGGTACAGGTGACCCCGCCCCCTCAGATGTAATGGAAACCTGCGTTACATCAGAGGGGGGTGGGGTCACCCGTACATCACTAGGGAAGCCAAGCTTTTCCATTGCATCAGAGGGGGTCAGGGTCAGGTGACGGGTGGCCCGGTCCTCCTCAGCCAAGACCTGGGATTCTCGCAGTGTCTCTGTGGAGAAACCCAGGGGAAACCCAGGCTTCCGTAGTGATGTATGGGTGACCCTCTGACGCAAGGGAAAAGCTGGGCTTCCCCAGTGATGCACGGGTGACCCCGCCCCCTCTTATGTAACGCAGGTTTCAGTTACATAAGAGGGGGGCGGGGTCACCCGTACGTCACTGGGGAAGCCCGGCTTCCCCCTTGCATCAGAGGGGGGCAGGGTCAGGTGATGGGTGGCCCGGTCCTCCTCAGCTAAGACCTGGGATTCCCGCAGTGTCTCCGTGGAGACAGGATGCACTGCGCTGGATGTCATCAGAAGAGATCAGCCATCGCTGGACCCCGGAGAAGAGATCACCCATCGCTGGATAGCAAGAGTGTATTACCACCGCTGGAATCTTTTTTTTTTTTTTTTTTAATAAAGGACTTTTCCCAACGGTGTCTGTGTGTTTTTTAACAATTTTTTACACTTTCTTTGTGAAATGGTAGGGGTACTTTTGTACCCCCTTACCATTTCAAATAGGGGGGGGGCGGGATCTGAGGGTCCTCTTGTTAAAGGGGGCTTCCAGATTCCGATAAGCCCCCTGCCCGCAGACCCCCACAACCACTGGCCAGGGTTGCGGGATGACAACATGGGGACATGGTGCTTTGAGGGGTCACAGACCCCCAAAGCATCCTCCCAATGTTGAGGGCATGTGGCCCGGTACGGTTCAGGGGGGGGGGGGCTCTCTCTCATCCCCCCCCCTCTTTTCCTGCGGCCTGCCAGGTTGCGTGCTTGGATAAAGGGTCTGGTATGGATATTTAGGGGGAACCACACGTCATTTATTTTTTTCAATTTGGCCTAGGTCCCCAAACACTTTTTATGACAATAACTTGCATATCAGGCTTTAAAATGAGCACTTTTGATTTTGAACGTTCGCGTTCCATAGACTTTAATAGGGTTCTAAAGTTCACACGAACTTTAGGTCTGTTCGCAGGTTCTGGTGCGAACCAAACAGGGGGGTGTTTGGCTCATCCCTACCAATGACTTAATGAGGACCCTACTGAGTAATAAAAGTATCAAAGTACACCTTTGATGTATTACATGATTAAAGAATTGTGAGGGTGTAACTGTCCACACAAGAGTAGGGATGAGCCGAACACCCCCGGGTTCGGTTCGCACCAGAACCTTCGAACCGACCGAAAGTTCGCGCAAATTTTCGAACCCTATACGTTATAATGGACGCGAACGTTCGAAATCAAAAGTGCTAATTACAACGGCCAATATGCATGTTAATGTCATAAAACAGGTTTGGGGACCCGGGTCCTGCCCCAGGGGACATATATCAATGCAAAAAGAACTTTTAAAAACTAACGTTTTTTCGGGAGCAGTCATTTTAATGATGCATAAAGTGAAAAAAAAAAAGTGAAATTTTCCTTTAAATATGGTACCTGGGGGGTGTCTAAAGTATGCCTGTGAAGTGGCATGTGTTTCCCGTGTTTAGAACTGTCCTTGCACAAAATGACATTTGTAAAGGAAAAAAAGAAGCCATTTAAAACCACTTGCGGCTTTAGGTTTGTTCTTAAGTAGAATCTGAACAGGTACATTATGAAGTGTAGCTCCATCCCAAAAAAATCTATTTTTAAGCTTTTTGGAGAACATAGGGAGGGGTTATCACCCCTGTAACATTTGCTGTCTTTGCACATCTGTTCAGAACATGTCACCTCACTTTCCGTCCCAATGACAAATGTTTTTGGAAAAGTGGGGTTTTAATTGAAACAAGGATTGGTGATAATAAAGTATCAGTAGAGAGGAGATACCTTTTTCCCAAATTAAATCTAACAGGATAGAATTTCCCTTCCTAGGGGTAGATTTCCTCTCACTTCCTGTTTTCTCTTTCCATTTGCAAGTAGGAGTCGTTTGTAAGTTGGATGTTTGAAAGTAGGGCCCTGGCGTATATACTCTGCAGAAATTTGCCCTATTAGATGTTGGTGTAGCCACAAGACTGGTGGGCACAGGAATGGGCCCTGCTATGAGTTAATAGATCAAGATTTGTAATTGCATGCACCTGTTGAACAGGGCAGAAAAATTGGGGGTGGTGGTGGTGGTGGACGGTGTTGCCACAAGACTGTAAGCTCTCACAGTTACTCTTGGTGGGCGCAGGAATGGGCCCTGCTGTGAGTTATTAGATCAAGATTTGTAATTGCAAGCACCTGATGAACAGGGCAGAAAAATTGGGCCTTTGGCGGTGGTGGTGGACGGTGTTGCCACAAGACTGTAGGCCCTCATAGTTACTCTTGGTGGGCGCAGGAATGGGCCCTGCTGTGAGTTATTAGATCAAGATTTGTAATTGCAAGCACCTGATGAACAGGGCAGAAAAATTGGGCCATTGGCGGTGGTGGTGGACGGTGTTGCCACAAGACTGCAGGCCCTCATAGTTACTCTTGGTGGGCGCAGGAATGGGCCCTGCTGTGAACTATTAGATAACGATTTGTAATTACCCGCCCCTGTTAAACAGGGGCTGAAAAATTGTGCCTTAGGCACTGGTGCTGGTGCCACAACACTGCAACCCCTCACAGAGACTGTACTTGGAGCACAGCAGTCACACGTGTTGCGAAGCATTTTTTTAAAAAATTGTAAGTACACGCCCCTGTTAAACAGGGGCTGAAAAATTGTGCCTTAGGCACTGGTGCTGGTGCCACAACACTGCAACCCGGCCCTCACAGATACTGTACTTGGAGCACAGCAGTCACACGTGTTGCGGAGCATTTTTTTAAAAAATTGTAAGTACCCGCCCCTGTTAAACAGGGGCTGAAAAATTGTGCCTTAGGCACTGGTGCTGGTGCCACAACACTGCAACCCCTCACAGATACTGTACTTGGAGCACAGCAGTCACACGTGTTGCGAAGCATTTTTTTAAAAAATTGTAAGTACACGCCCCTGTTAAACAGGGGCTGAAAAATTGTGCCTTAGGCACTGGTGCTGGTGCCACAACACTGCAACCCCTCACAGATACTGTACTTGGAGCACAGCAGTCACACGTGTTGCGAAGCATTTTTTTAAAAAATTGTAAGTACACGCCCCTGTTAAACAGGGGCTGAAAAATTGTGCCTTAGGCACTGGTGCTGGTGCCACAACACTGCAACCCCTCACAGATACTGTACTTGGAGCACAGCAGTCACATGTGTTGCGAAGCATTTTTTTAAAAAATTGTAAGTACCCGCCCCTGTTAAACAGGGGCTGAAAAATTGTGCCTTAGGCACTGGTGCTGGTGCCACAACACTGCAACCCCTCACAGATACTGTACTTGGAGCACAGCAGTCACACGTGTTGCGAAGCATTTTTTTAAAAAATTGTAAGTACACGCCCCTGTTAAACAGGGGCTGAAAAATTGTGCCTTAGGCACTGGTGCTGGTGCCACAACACTGCAACCCCTCACAGATACTGTACTTGGAGCACAGCAGTCACACGTGTTGCGAAGCATTTTTTTATAAAAATTGTATGTACACGCCCCTGTTAAACAAAGAAAATAGAGGAGCTCTGTGTGATGCCACTAACACACTAGAAGTCCTGTGGGTGCTGCTGAGAAGAAAATATAGGAGCTCTGCGTGATGCCACTAACACACTAGAAGTCCTATGGGTGCTTCTGCAAAGAAAATAGAGGAGCTCTGTGTGATGCCACTAACACACTAGAAGTCCTGGGGTGCTTCTGCAAAGAAAATATGAGGAGCTCTGTGTGATGCCACTAACACACTAGAAGTCCTGTGGGTGCTGCTGAGAAGAAAATATAGGAGCTCTGTGTGATGCCAAACACACTAGAAGTCCTATGGGTGCTTCTGCAAAGAAAATAGAGGAGCTCTGTGATGCCACTAACACACTAGAACACCTGTGGGTGCTTCTGCAAAGAAAATGGAGGAGCTCTGTGTGATGCCACTAGAAGTCCTGTGGGTGCTGCTGAGAAGAAAATATAGGAGCTCTGCGGTGATGCCACTAACACACTAGAAGTCCTGTGGGTGCTTCGGCAAAGAAAATAGAGGAGCTCTGGGTGATGCCACTAACACACTGTGTGATGCCTCTGCAAAGAAAATAGAGGAGCTGTGTGATGCCACTAAAACACACTTCAAGTCCTATGGGTGCTGCTGGGAAGAAATGATGGGAGCTCTGTGTGATGCCACTAACACACTAGAAGTCCTATGGTGCTTCTGGAAGAAAATATAGGTCTGTGTGATGGGACTAACACACTTCAAGTCCTATGGGTGCTTCTGAGAAGAAAATATAGAGCTCTGTGTGATGGGACTAACACACTTCAAGTCCTATAGGTGCTTCTGGGAAGAAAATGTAGGTCTGTGTGATGGGACTCACACTTCAAGTCCTATGGGTGCTTCTGGGAACAAAATATATGATCTCTGTGTGATGGGACTAACACACTTCAAGTCCTATAGGTGCTTCTGGGAAGAAAAGGTAGGTCTGGGTGATGGGACTAACACACTTATAGGAGCTCTGTGTGCTTCTGGGAACAAAATATATGATCTCTGTGTGATGGGACTAACACACTAGAAGTCTCTATGGGTGCTTCTGGGAAGAAAATAGAGGTCTGTGTGATGGGACTAACACACTTCAAGTCCTATAGGTGCTTCTGGGAAGAAATGTAGGTCTGTGTGATGGACTAACACACTTCCAAGTCCTATAGGTGCTTCTGAGAAGAAAATGTAGGTCTGTGTGATGGGACTAACACACTTCAAGTCCTATAGGTGCTTCTGGAACAAAATATATGTCTGTGTGATGGGACTAACACACTTCAAAGGTCCTATGGGTGCTGCTGGGAACAAAAGATAGGATCTCTGTGTGATGCCACTAACACACTAGAAGTCCTATGGGTGCTTCTGCAAAGAAAATGTAGGTCTGTGTGATGGGACTAACAAACTAGAAGTCCTATAGGTGCTGCTGAGAACAAAATATATGAGCTCTGTGTGATGCCACTAACACACTAGAAGTCCTATGGGTGCTTCTGGGAAGAAAAGAGGTCTGTGTGATGGGACTAACACACTTCAAGTCCTATGAGAAGTGCTTCTGGGAAGAAAATATATGAGCTCTGTGTGATGCCACTAACACACTAGAAGTCCTATGGGTGCTTCTGCAAACAAAATAGAGGATCTCTGTGTGATGCCACTAACACACATCAAGTCCTATGGGTGCTTCTGGGAAGAAAATTAGGTCTGTGTGATGGGACTAAACACTTCAAGTCCTATAGGTGCTTCTGGGAAGAAAATGTAGGTCTGTGTGATGGGACTAACACACTTCAAGTCCTATAGGTGCTTCTGGGAACAAAATATGATCTCTGTGTGATGGGACTAACACACTTCAAGTCCTATAGGTGCTTCTGGGAAGAATATATATGATCACTGTGTGATTGGACTAACACTCTTCAAGTCCTATAGGTGCTTCTGGGAAGAAAATGTAGGTCTGTGTGATGGGACTAAACACTTCAAGTCCTATAGGTGCTTCTGAAGAAAATATAGGTCTGTGTGATGGGACTAACACACTTCAAGTCCTATGGGTGCTTCTGAGAAGAAAATGTAGGTCTGTGTGATGGGACTAACACACTTCAAGTCCTATAGGTGCTTCTGGGAAGAAAAATGTAGGTCTGTGTGATGGGACTTAACACACTTCAAGTCCTATAGGTGCTTCTGGGAACAAAATATATGATCTCTGTGTGATGGGACTAACACACTTCAAGTCCTATAGGTGCTTCTGCAAAGAAAATAGAGAGCTCTGTGTGATGCCACTAACACACAAGAAGTCCTGTGGGTGCTGCTGAGAAGAAAAATATAGGAGCTCTGTGTTGATGCCAACTAACACACTAGAAGTCCTATGGGTGCTTCTGGGAAGAAAATATAGGAGAGGCTCTGTGTGATGGGGGACTAACACACTTCAAGTCCTATAGGTGCTTCTGGGAAAATAGATGTGTGATGCCACTCCACACTAGAAGTGTGGGTGATGGACTAACAACACTTCAAGTCTATGGGTGCTTCTGCAAAGGAGGAACAAAAACATATGATCTCTGTGTGAAAATAGAGGGAGCTCATGTGTGATGCACTATAGAAGTCTGTGGGTTGCTTCTGCAAAGAAAATAGAGGAGGAAACACACTAGAAGTCCTGTGGTGCTGCTGAGAAGAAAATATAGGAGCTCTGCGTGACCACTACACACTTCAAGAAATTTGAGGAGCTCTATAGGTGCTTCTGCAAAGAAAATAGAGGAGCTCTGTGTGAGCCACTAACTACAATATGAAGTCCTGTGGGTGCTGCTGAGAAGAAAATATAGGAGCTCTGTGTGATGGGACTAACACACTAGAAGTCCTGTGGGTGCTTCTGCAAAGAAAATAGAGGAGCTCTGTGTGATGGGACTAACACACTTCAAGTCCTATGGGTGCTTCTGGGAAAAAATATAGGTCTGTGTGTGATGGGACTAAAACACACTTCAAGTCCTATAGGTGCTTCTGGGAAGAAAATGTAGGTCTGTGTGATGGGACTAACACACTTCAAGTCCTATAGGTGCTTCTGGAACAAAATATATGATCTCTGTGTGATGGACTAACACACTTCAAGTCCTATAGGTGCTTCTGGGAAGAAAATATAGGTCTGTGTGATGGGACTAACACACTTCATGTCCTATGGGTGCTTCTGAGAAGAAAATATAGGTGTGTGATGGGACTAACACACTTCAAGTCCTATAGGTGCTTCTGGGAAGAAAATGTAGGTCTGTGTGATGGGACTAACACACTTCAAGTCCTATAGGTGCTTCTGGGAACAAAATATATGATCTCTGTGTGATGGGGACTAACACACTTCAAGTCCTATAGGTGCTTCTGGGAAGAAAATATAGGTCTGTGTGATGGGACTAACACACTTCAAGTCCTATAGGTGCTTCTGGGAACAAAATATATGATCTCTGTGTGATGGGACTAACACACTTCAAGTCCTATAGGTGCTTCTGGGAACAAAATATGATCTCTGTGTGATGGGACTTAACACACTTCAAGTCCTATAGGTGCTTCTGGGAACAAAATATATGATCTCTGTGTGATGGAACTAACACACTTCAAGTCCTATAGGTGCTTCTGGGAAAAAATGTAGGTCTGTGTGATGGGACTAACACACTTCAAGTCCTATAGGTGCTTCTGGGAACAAAATATATGATCTCTGTGTGATGGGACTAACACACTTCAAGTCCTATAGGTGCTTCTGGGAAGGAAATATAGGTCTGTGTGATGGGACTTAACACACTTCAAGTCCTATAGGTGCTTCTGGGAACAAAATATATGATCTCTGTGTGATGGGACTAACACACTTCAAGTCCTATAGGTGCTTCTGGGAAGAAAATGTAGGTCTGTGTGATGGGACTAACACACTTCAAGTCCTATAGGTGCTTCTGGGAAGAAAATATAGGTCTGTGTGATGGGACTAACACACTTCAAGTCCTATGGGTGCTTCTGAGAAGAAAATGTAGGTCTGTGTGATGGGACTAACACACTTCAAGTCCTATAGGTGCTTCTGGGAAGAAAATGTAGGTCTGTGTGATGGGACTAACACACTTCAAGTCCTATAGGTGCTTCTGGGAACAAAATATATGATCTCTGTGTGATGGGACTAACACACTTCAAGTCCTATAGGTGCTTCTGGGAACAAAATGTAGGTCTGTGTGATGGGACTAACACACTTCAAGTCCTATAGGTGCTTCTGGAACAAAATATATGATCTCTGTGTGATGGGACTAACACACTTCAAGTCCTATTGGTGCTTCTTGGGAAGGAAATATAGGTCTGTGTGATGGGACTAACACACTTCAAGTCCTATAGGTGCTTCTGGGAACAAAATATATGATCTCTGTGTGATGGGACTAACACACTTCAAGTCCTATAGGTGCTTCTGGGAAGGAAATATAGGTCTGTGTGATGGGACTAACACACTTCAAGTCCTATAGGTGCTTCTGGGAACAAAATATATGATCTCTGTGTGATGGGACTAACACACTTCAAGTCCTATAGGTGCTTCTGGGAACAAAAATATGATCTCTGTGTGATGGGACTAACACACTTCAAGTCCTATAGGTGCTTCTGGGAAGGAAATATAGGTCTGTGTGATGGGACTAACACACTTCAAGTCCTATAGGTGCTTCTGGGAACAAAATATATGATCTCTGTGTGATGGGACTAACACACTTCAAGTCCTATAGGTGCTTCTGGGAAGAAAATGTAGGTCTGTGTGATGGGACTAACACACTTCAAGTCCTATAGGTGCTTCTGGGAACAAAATATATGATCTCTGTGTGATGGGACTAACACACTTCAAGTCCTATAGGTGCTTCTGGGAAGGAAATATAGGTCTGTGTGATGGGACTAACACACTTCAAGTCCTATAGGTGCTTCTGGGAACAAAATATATGATCTCTGTGTGATGGGACTAACACACTTCAAGTCCTATAGGTGCTTCTGGGAAGGAAATATAGGTCTGTGTGATGGGACTAACACACTTCAAGTCCTATAGGTGCTTCTGGGAACAAAATATATGATCTCTGTGTGATGGGACTAACACACTTCAAGTCCTATAGGTGCTTCTGGGAACAAAATATATGATCTCTGTGTGATGGGACTAACACACTTCAAGTCCTATAGGTGCTTCTGGGAAGAAAATGTAGGTCTGTGTGATGGGACTAACACACTTCAAGTCCTATAGGTGCTTCTGGGAACAAAATATATGATCTCTGTGTGATGGGACTAACACACTTCAAGTCCTATAGGTGCTTCTGGGAAGGAAATATAGGTCTGTGTGATGGGACTAACACACTTCAAGTCCTATAGGTGCTTCTGGGAACAAAATATATGATCTCTGTGTGATGGGCCTAACACACTTCAAGTCCTATAGGTGCTTCTGGGAAGAAAATGTATGAGCTCTGTGTGATGAGACTAACCCTCTTCAAGTCCTATATGTGCTTCTGGGAACAAAATATAGGAGCTCTGCCTGCTGCCACGAACACACTTGAGGTACAATTTTCTGTAATAAATAGAAAAAAAAGCCAGCAATGCACTGCGCTTTGCGGGGCCGCTCGCATCACACGCTGATGCTTGGCTCGCCGAGCGAGCGAACGCCCGGTGCTCGATGCGAACGTGGGTTTCGAGCACCGGGCCCATCCCTACACAAGAGACACTTGAGGTACAATTTTCTGTAATAAAAGAAAAAAAAAGGATTTTTGAAGCTGAAAATTATGTCGTTTTGGAGTCTCAAATCTGTAGAAATACTGCTGAAAAAGGACTCAAGTTATATAGCCTGTGAAATATTCATAGTTGCGTGATTTCAATATTCTAATAGATTCAGTGGTGAATGAATCTTAAATCATGTCTAAAGAACAACACATTTACATATTGCATGTATGGCACCTGATACAATTGTAGTTTAGCAATGGTTATTCTATCCTTAGCTAATAGTTCTGCAAGAGATGGAAACAGCAATATGACTTGATCATAGCTATTGTCCTGGCAGGGAAATTAGTCTTAAGCTGTTCAATTTGATTTGATTGCCCTGATTGAACCCAGAAGAAAAATCCCATAGCCCAGGCTTTTTTACAGTTTTGATATCATTTTTTCAGTAAACTATATTGAAGTTGTATTGAATAATTAGATGTCCAGTTTTGACCTCACAATTGACAAAATTCTGGTGAGCAATCAAACTCATTGTTGGCTGCTTAGTTTGCAGCACTTGGTTTCAATTGTTTGGCGACTCTTAATGAATCAAAAATGAAATGGCCTGCTTTATTTTGAGGGTACTTATGGTGCCACCAACTCCTTTCAGTTATAACTGATATGGAAATACTATCTGCTAACTGTTTTTATAGGGATGATCTTCTGGTTCAGATTGATCATGAGCTTGACCTAAACCTAAGCTGTTCACAGTTTGCTGAAGGGGTGAACATAAAGGCCAGGTTTTGTCACTTTATTCATTAATTTGGTGTTGGTATTACTACTTCCACTAAAAGAGAGCTTCCAGATGCTTGCCCACATGCTTGTATCATATTGTACAACAACTGGTGGGCATACCTGGTGACATCATTGACCAAATATGGTCTTAACTATATTTGGTCAATCATATCAGTCTGCATCTTGGCCCGGTTTGTTGACATTCATCAGCCAGCTAGGGAGCTCTCTGGCCAGATATGGTTCCTTTCTGACTCTCCACTTAATTAAAGATGGAGACTTTTGCTCCCATTCTCATCTCAAGACCAAGTTTGGTTCACATTTAGATGACTGGTGCCTATTCCATCTTTCCCATTACCTCTGCTCTATATCATATTATCAGAGGTGTGCACAGCCTATTGCATTAGGGTGTGCACCTCTAAGCTCAAACACACATTCCTCTGTGTGTGTGTGTGTGTGTGTGTGTGTATATATATACAGTATATATACACACAAACACTCTTATAGATAAAAGTAAACAAACATATTAAAACATGGACGGTGTCAGTAGAGCAGTGGAGATGTCAAAAGGACAATGGATGGTGTCAGTAGCGCAGTGGACTTTGGTGAAATCTGCACTGCGGAGGGTGATTGATTAGGGTGTGCTCAGCCACACCAACACAGCCCCTGTGCACACCTATGCATATTATGAAAACCACCACCCATTTGGTGGTAGTGCCTCCACCTATTTTGAGAGACTTTGCCTAGAATCCTTTCCCCACTGGTATACACTCTTGCACAGTCTATTTTATTGGAATTAGACACTCATATACCCTCCTTTTCAGATCTGGGCTTGGTAAAAGTACCTAAACCACACCCTCATACAAAGACAAATTATCCTGTTGGTACATAAATCCTTGATTACTAGTATGGTACAAGAATCTGGATATAAGCTGCTTAGGCAATGGCATAAAACCCCAGATCTATTGCACAAGACATACAGTATCCCCAGAGCCTCCTATTCGGTTGGCCCTGCCAGTCTCACAGCGGTATCAAGCTCTATATCTTTTCACAATGTCCTCTTCTTGTTACCTTCTGGAACTCAGTGAAGAGGCTGTGCTATAAACTCACGGATGCCCTCTCAGTTATGATCCTTTATATTTCCATCAAGAGATAATAAAAACTCATTAATAAATCCCCTATTAAATGGGGCCAGAACATGTATTGCTGTTTGGTGGAAACAATCCTTTCCACCACTTTGGCAGAGTGCTTTCCCAGCATAAATTAAACACTGAGAATGGAAAACCTTACAGCTTCACTCCATCATTAAGAGGAACATTTCAGGAAAACCTGGTATTTATTGATTCAATTTCCACACAACCCCAGAATAGAGCTCCCTTTTACTACCACAACCCAAGTACTAAATATATTCTTTTGCCTGGACTCCCTCCATTTCCACTTCAAGCACTAGTGATTTTCCTTTAATTTCCCCTCTGTCAGGATGAAGTCACGTCACTCGTGAGGTAACATGTAGGGCGGAGCCTGGGTAACATCAGACGAGGACTGAAAGTGACGTGTGGAACTGAATTGGCAGTATTCAATGTGGTTTTATGCTATGCTAACTTGCGTAAATGTGAGTGTGGCATTTTATAATAAAACACAAGGATTTTAAATGCTACACCATGAAGGCTGTTTCTATCTTTTATTATATACTAGAATGGAGCGATATAAAATGGCCTAGCAAGCACTCAAGCTTTTAAGGAACTCATACCCCAATTTTTGCTGGATGAGAGCCAAGTGGAGAAGTGGAAATTCTGACGTGAAGGAAGTCCTTGTGAATGCATAGCAAAGTGCTATATGACCTTACTATCTACAGTGGTGTGAAAAAGTGTTTGCCCCCTTCCTCATTTCCTGTTCCTTTGCATGTTTGTCACACTTAAGTGTTTCGGAACATCAAACCAATTTAAACAATAGTCAAGGACAACACAAGTAAACACAAAATGCAATTTGTAAATGAAGGTGTTTATTATTAAAGGTGAAAAAAAATCCAAACCATCATGGCCCTGTGTGAAAAAGTGATTGCCCCCTAAACCTAATAACTGGTTGGGCCACCCTTAGCAGCAACAACTGCAACCAAGCGTTTGCGATAACGTGCAATGAGGCTTTTACAGCGTCCTGGAGGAATTTTGGCCCACTCATCTTTGCAGAATTGTCCTAATTCAGTTACATTAGAGGGTTTTCGAGCATGAACGGCCTTTTTAAGGTCATACCACAACATCTCAATAGGATTCAGGTCAGGACTTTGGCTAGGCCACTCCAAAGTCTTCATTTTGTTTTTCTTCAGCCATTCGGTGGTGGACTTGCTGGTGTGTTTAGGATCATTGTCCTGCTGCAGAACCCAAGTTCGTTTCAGCTTGAGTACACGAACAGATGGTCGGACATTCTCCTTCAGGATCTCTTGGTAGACAGCAGAATTCATAGTTCCTTTTATCACGGCAAGTCTTCCAGGTCCTGAAGCAGCAAAACAGCCCCAGACCATCACACTACCACCACCATATTTTACTGTTGGTATAATGTTCTTTTTCTGAAATGCAGTGTTCCTTCTACGCCAGATATACTTGGACACACACCTTCCAAAGAGTTCCACTTTTGTCTCATCGGTCCACAGAATGTTGTCCCAAAAGTCTTGGGGATCATCAAGATGTGTTGTGGAGAAATTGAGACGAGCTTTGATGTTCTTTTTGCTCAGCAGTGGTTTTCTCCTTGGAACTCTGCCATGCAGGCCATTTTTGCCCAGTCTTTTCCTGATGGTGGAGACATGAACGCTGACCTTAACTGAGGCAAGTGAGGCCTGCAGTTCCTTGGACGTTGTTGTGGGGTCTTTTGTGACCTCTTGGATGAGTCGTCGCTGCGCTCTTGGGGTAATTTTGGGCGGCCGGCCACTCCTGGGAAGGTTCACCACTGTTCCATGTCTTCGCCATTTGTGGATAATGGCTCTCACTGTGGTTCGCTGGATTCCCAAAGCTTTGGAAATGGCTTTATAACCCTTTCCAGACTGATAGATCTCAATTACTTTCTTTCTCAATTGTTCCTGAATTTCTTTGGGTCTCGGCATGATGTGTAGCTTTTAAGGATCTTCTGGTGGACCTTACTGTGTCAAGCAGCTCCTATTTAAGTGATGCCTTGATTGTGAACAGGTGTGGCAATAATAAGGCCTGGGTGTGGCTAGAGAAATTGAACTCAGGTGTGGACAACCACAGTTATAGTATGTTTTAACAAGGGGGGCAATCACTTTTTCACACAGGGCCATGATGATCACCTTTAATAATAAACACCTTTATTTACAAATTGCATTTTGTGTTTACTTGTGTTGTCCTTGACTATTGTTTAAATTGGTTTGATGTTCCGAAACACTTAAGTGTGACAAACATGCAAAGGAACAGGAAATGAGGAAGGGGGCAAACACTTTTTCACACCACTGTATGTGGGTCATATAGAAGAGGTGAAAGCAATTTGAGCACAGTGGTGACACGTGTGGTGTGGGTGCACTTACAGCACTGGAGTTTTGGACATTGGGTTTATCTTTGGTAAAGAAAACTGAAAGGATACACTTGAATATAATGTACTTTATTGAAGTTTAAAGGGGTTGTAAACCCTCGTTTTTTTAATAACAAACATGTCATACTTACCGCCAGGGCTTTTTTTCTCAAAAAATAGGTGCAGGTACTCCCCTCTTTCAAGTCACTC
Source organism: Lithobates sylvaticus (assembly GCA_028564925.1). NCBI lineage: Eukaryota > Metazoa > Chordata > Amphibia > Anura > Ranidae > Lithobates > Lithobates sylvaticus. Next base: position 65,056,330 of record CM053029.1, read on the forward strand.
CCTGCCTCCAAGCACAGTCCTTTTGTTCAACCCCCCAATTTGTATGGCATTTGTTAATGATAACAAGAAAAGCAGTAAAATAGATCCCCTGCAGACAGCAACAATAGCCCTCTGAGCAACAATATACCCCCCAGCAACAACAATAACCCCTGCAAAAAAATAACCCCAAGAGCAACAATAGATCTACTCCAGGAATAATATACCACTACCATTAACAATAAATCTCCCAGCAGTCAGCATCAATAGACCCCTCCCTCAAGAGTAGATTCCTCCGGGCAAATATTGACCCGCCCCTAGCTATGTAAGATCCCCCAGAAACAATAGACCCGCTCCCTAAACAATAGTCCCCCAGCAACAATAGATCCCCAGCAGCCAGCAACAATAGACCCCTTCCTTAATGGTAGATGCCTCCCAGCAAAAACTGCCCCCCTCTAGCAATTTTATGACCCCCAGCAACAATAGACCCCTCCCTAAATAATAGTTCCCCCCAGCAACAATAGATCCCACAGCCAGCATTAATAGACCCTCTAGCAACTAGCAACAATAGACCCTTCTCTCAACAATGGATTCTTGCCAGCAACAATTGATCCCACCACCTTGTCTTCCTAAACAATAGATCCCCCAAGCAACATTAGACCCTCCAGCAGCCAGCATCAACCCTCTGCATTCCCGCTGAAAAAAAGCCCTGCTTACCGCCACTGTGCAGTTAATTTTGCACAGAGTGGCCCCGATCCTCATCTTCTGGGTTCCCCCGGCGGCGCTGGTGGCTCCTCCCCGCATTGAGTGTCTATGTTGGGAAAGGCTCACCTAAGTTGGACACCCATGCGGGCACGCTCCCTAGTCCTGCTCCTGCGTACATTCACACAGAATGCAGGACTCGGCCCTGACCCCCGGCACCAGCATCATTGGAATAGATGGACAAGCTGCTTGCTGTGGGGACACTCAACAGGTAAGTATAACATGTTTATTATTTTTATTGAAAAAAACACGAGACTTTACAATCACTTTAACCACTTGCCAACCAGCCGCCGTCATTATACAGTGGCTGTTTGAAGAGGAATTAAGCAGATTAAGCAGATAGCTGCCCTAAACCTGGCATCCTCTTCTTCAGTGGGCAGTCGGCTTTCAGATAAAAGTGGTCACTTTCATCACGCTCCAGTTGTCTCCGTGTCTCCACTCATCTCCGGAGCCATCAGTAGTGGCAGAGACAATCAGGTCCTTTTCCCTCACAGGCTGGATGCCGAGAGAGGGAAAGATAGCCCTTGCTCGGCTCCATAGCATTGGATGGCGGAAGTGACGTCAAACGTCACTTCCGCCAATGATCTTAAAGGTGACTTTTTTTTTTGTAATAAAAAATGACATTTAATTTTTTTATTGCATTTTAGTGTAAATGTGAAATCTGAGGTCTTTTTGACCCCAAATCTCACATTAAAGAGGTACTATCATGCTTTTTTTCTATTACAAGGCATGTTTACATTCCTTGTAATAGAAATAAAAGTGAAACTCATATGCTCTAAAATAAACAGTCATGAATATCCTATACCATCGCTTCCTGGAAAAAACACCCAATGTGTCTCCAATCCTGTGGTCCCTTCACCACACCTCATGAGCCCTCTCTCTTAGGTATTAGACTCGCCAGAAGGATTATAATCATAAGCCTGTAATACATCTGTCCCTGGATCCGGGACAGTCTTTGATCTAGGTAGCACTTGTGACAAAAGATATAGTGCACATAGCGTAAAACCATCTTAAGTTTTTTTTATTTAAAACCAGTATCCCCCTTACAGATGTACACTTACAAACAAACTCATCATAAAAGCATGTAACATAATACGGTGCGGCTGGTGTGTCTGTATCTCACCGCTAAATGGATGTCTCAATGTGTGTAGTTACCAGGGTAGAGACTTCACCTGCTTGCACCTACGATAGCCGCGTGGTCACGCCCTGACCAGTTACGCCAAAACTTCGTCAGAGGGCGTGGCACACAGCACAGCTCCTTACATTTATAGGGTGTGAGAGCAAAGCATTAACCCTGCCCTCACCCCACAGTACATTCAGACTATCTCCCTGGACGGGCTTATCTATTAGCAATGAGAGAGCATGTCTGTTATAACAACATAAACTTTATAAAGATACATTGTGGCAAATCAAAACCACAATTGTTTCTTGGTTTGTTAGTCGAACCTTATTTATAACCTTAATGTAGAGGCTTATATTTAAAGAGGTGTATCTCTCAAAAAAAAATTTAAATTCAGCAGCTAAAAATACTGCAGCTGCTGACTTTTAATAATCGGACACTTACCTGTTCCAGGGTCCAGCGATGCGGAGGGTCGAAGCTCTGCCGCGCCCTGCGATTGGCCGCACAGTCATCTGGGACACGTGACAGGTCCCAGATGACTGGGGAGCCCTTCATGCACGAGGGAAAGTGATGTCACCAGACCAGGCAACGCAGGAGGCAGACTACGAGGGACCCCCTAGCAACAGGCATTTAGAGGTATGTAAAAAATTATTTTGTTTTTTTTTTGTTTTAGGAATTTTAAGGCTTTTTTTTTTTTAGGGGGAAACACCACTTTAATTTTAGTTACACACTGCTCTGAGCTACTTGATCGCAATCCTGATCCGAGTTAGCCGATCTTACAGTGTATGGGCCTCAGCAATCAATACGTTCAACTTATTGTGTTAAATTAGGAATTATTTGGACTCTTTTCCTCACATGTGCCTCAATCATATATACCAGATTATATTAATATTAACTGGTTCCTAATTACATAAACATTAATATTGCACTTTATTTGACAAAATATTAAAATCAATGGTTAAAATGGACTAAAACCAAAAACAACTTAAAACACCAAAACATATCAATAATCACTAATAAAACAGTTAAAATCTAATTCTATATTCATCCCTTTGTATATAAAGTATCAATTAAGTAAATCCACTTAGTTTCGCATTTTGAAATCGAATTCTATATTCATCCCTTTTTGATATAAAGTATCAATTAAGTAAATCCACTTAGTTTCGCATTTTGAAAGATCCCTGACTCTATTAGATCCTCTCCATACTGGTAATGTTTTTTCTATGCCCCAAAATGTTAAACCTGATTGGTCTCTGTGATCTTTATATCCTATTTTAATATTATATATGTGCTCTGAAACTCTGAAACTCGTTCCCCCAAACGGCCTATAAACATGAGCCCACTGGGGCATTGGATGGCATAGACAACATGTGTTGAATTACATCAAATGAAATCCCTGATCTCAAACGTTCTTTCATTCACTGATGACTTAAATTGGGTGAGTCCTCTTACAAGTGTGTTTACCTGTCTGCATGACAAACATTTCCGACATAAATAAAAGCCTATAGCCTAATCTGTAAAATTACCTTGTGATGACAAAAAATTAATTAATATATAAATCTATAATAATGCATATAAATCAACAAATATATATAACACCTCGTGACGTGTGAAATAAACAATTGTGATGCAAAATTATATACACCAATCAGCATATGTCCAACATAAAGTGGATTATATGCATGGAAATAAAGTGAATGATTGAAAAAATATCACATATAATACATCAAACTAATGTGCAAGATTAAATAAAGTCCATATTGACGTGCAGCAAAAAAAAAAAAAAAAAGAGGAAGAGCAACAAAATGTGAGTTCCTCTTCAAAATTCCCTTTTTGTTTTAATACCGTTGAACAGAAATGAACCAAATTTTGAAAAATAGTGAAAAAATGATAACGTTCTTCCACCACACCGCTGTGTAATAGTGTGACCACTCCCAAAGGAATCTCACTCACCAGATCCAAAGCTCGCACTTTCGTGTCGAGCAAATGCGCAAATAAATTCAAGCAAAGATCGAATAATTTCTCCACACCAATTTGCTCAGCAATATTGCGATGATCCTCATGCAAACAAAAAAAGTGCTCCAATAGTGTGATAAAGTAACACCACTTTTATTTAAAACTCACAACACAAAAGCTTCAACCGATTCACTCACATAATATTCAAATAAAACAAGCAAAATGTGAAAAAGGTAATCTCCACAGCAGGCTTCACTGAAAATTTTCACATACACTGCAAAGGTCTGTAGTCACGGCGGACTCGAGGTGCAAAGTATGATGTCTCACCCCCTCCTCGTGTCTCAGACTTCCGAAAAGTGCGATACTCTCTCCTGTTAAAATTGGCGCTGGTGCTGTTTACAAGTGATTGCCGGTCAGCCACGCCCCCGACATGTTTCGTCACTATTCCGACTTAATCATGGGGATGGCTGAGCGGTGTGGCAATCATGACTTAAATAAGTCCTCAATTAATTTCATTGGTGGGGTCATTAGAGCGCCGTCACGCTAATTAATGTTTTATTATCGTTGGTGGAGCGCCGTCGCGCTTGTTTCCACGTCAAATGTGTGCGCCCGCCCGTCATCGTCATCTACTGACGATTGTGCATGCGCGGGTGACGTACCGCATCATCGCGCTAGCTGCGTGTGTGCGCGCGTCACCAGAATCTCCCGCTGACTGCGCATGCGCAGACACACCGTCGCGTCATCCCGTTGAAGACGGGTGCGCGTCGCATTAAGTATTCAACCTCCCTCAATCCCCATGGCGTGCCCTTCGCACATGCGCACATTTGCAGTTTGTGTTTACATTGCGCCCAGGTTGTGAGACTAAGGGGGCTGGATTTTTTTGGCAACAAATAAGCTAATTAGTGGCTACTTATGCCTGCAAGTCAAACTGGATGTATACAGGCTAATGTGTCCATATGTTAACATGCACCTCGTGTCCCCGTTATTGTGAAGGACCGGACTTCCTTAAATACAACCTTTAATTCAATCCATAAACACATTACAGCATATTTCATCCAATTAGATATATCATGTTCATACTTCTAACGTGGAAATCAGTTATATTGTGCCATTTATAAAATTAATAATAATGAAATCACTCATAATATTAAATATAGGGTTATAGAAGATTATAAAAAATTCTTTAAAAAATTTTGAATTTATTTGCGCATTTGCTCGACACGAAAGTGCGAGCTTTGGATCTGGTGAGTGAGATTCCTTTGGGAGTGGTCACACTATTACACAGCGGTGTGGTGGAAGAACGTTATAATTTTTTCACTATTTTTCAAGATTTGGTTCATTTCTGTTCAACGGTATTAAAACAAAAAGGGAACTTTGAAGAGGAACTCACATTTTGTTGCTCTTCCTCTTTTTTTTTTTTGCTGCACGTCAATATGGACTTTATTTAATCTTGCACATTAGTTTGATGTATTATATGTGATATTTTTTCAATCATTCACTTTATTTCCATGCATATAATCCACTTTATGTTGGACATATGCTGATTGGTGTATATAATGTTGCATCACAATTGTTTATTTCACACATCACGAGGTGTTATATATATTTGTTGATTTATATGCATTATTATAGATTTATATATTAATAAATTTTTTGTCATCACAAGGTCATTTTACAGATTAGGCTATAGGTTGATCAAGCGCTACTGGTCCAATTTATCTATACATATTATATTTAACATTTGATACTCTTTATATGATATACTATCTTTATGTAGCAGCTACTAGTGAGTTAGAGACTTGAATTTTTTGGCGCAGTGGTGGATATCTGTATTATGGGTGGGATATACAGATTCCAGTGTTTTTATACTAGTTTGTGATTACCACCTGCAGCCATGGATGCTTTTAGCTACAGTGGTGTGAAAAAGTGTTTGCCCCCCTTCCTCATTTCCTGTTCCTTTGCATGTTTGTCACACTTAAGTGTTTCGGAACATCAAACCAATTTAAACAATAGTCAAGGACAACACAAGTAAACACAAAATGCAATTTGTAAATGAAGGTGTTTATTATTAAAGGTGAAAAAAAATCCAAACCATCATGGCCCTGTGTGAAAAAGTGATTGCCCCCTAAACCTAATAACTGGTTGGGCCACCCTTAGCAGCAACAACTGCAACCAAGCGTTTGCGATAACGTGCAATGAGGCTTTTACAGCGTCCTGGAGGAATTTTGGCCCACTCATCTTTGAGGAATTGTCCTAATTCAGTTACATTAGAGGGTTTTCGAGCATGAACGGCCTTTTTAAGGTCATACCACAACATCTCAATAGGATTCAGGTCTGGACTTTGGCTAGGCCACTCCAAAGTCTTCATTTTGTTTTTCTTCAGCCATTCGGTGGTGGACTTGCTGGTGTGTTTAGGATCATTGTCCTGCTGCAGAACCCAAGTTCGTTTCAGCTTGAGTACACGAACAGATGGTCGGACATTCTCCTTCAAGATCTCTTGGTAGACAGCAGAATTCATAGTTCCTTTTATCACGGCAAGTCTTCCAGGTCCTGAAGCAGCAAAACAGCCCCAGACCATCACACTACCACCACCATATTTTACTGTTGGTATAATGTTCTTTTTCTGAAATGCAGTGTTCCTTCTACGCCAGATATACTTGGACACACACCTTCCAAAGAGTTCCACTTTTGTCTCATCGGTCCACAGAATGTTGTCCCAAAAGTCTTGGGGATCATCAAGATGTATTGTGGAGAAATTGAGACGAGCTTTGATGTTCTTTTTGCTCAGCAGTGGTTTTCTCCTTGGAACTCTGCCATGCAGGCCATTTTTGCCCAGTCTTTTCCTGATGGTGGAGGCATGAACGCTGACCTTAACTGAGGCAAGTGAGGCCTGCAGTTCCTTGGACGTTGTTGTGGGGTCTTTTGTGACCTCTTGGATGAGTCGTCGCTGCGCTCTTGGGGTAATTTTGGGCGGCCGGCCACTCCTGGGAAGGTTCACCACTGTTCCATGTCTTCGCCATTTGTGGATAATGGCTCTCACTGTGGTTCGCTGGATTCCCAAAGCTTTGGAAATGGCTTTATAACCCTTTCCAGACTGATAGATCTCAATTACTTTCTTTCTCAATTGTTCCTGAATTTCTTTGGGTCTCGGCATGATGTGTAGCTTTTAAGGATCTTCTGGTGGACCTTACTGTGTCAAGCAGCTCCTATTTAAGTGATGCCTTGATTGTGAACAGGTGTGGCAATAATCAGGCCTGGGTGTGGCTAGAGAAATTGAACTCAGGTGTGGACAACCACAGTTATAGTATGTTTTAACAAGGGGGGCAATCACTTTTTCACACAGGGCCATGATGGTTTGGATTTTTTTTCACCTTTAATAATAAACACCTTCATTTACAAATTGCATTTTGTGTTTACTTGTGTTGTCCTTGACTATTGTTTAAATTGGTTTGATGTTCCGAAACACTTAAGTGTGACAAACATGCAAAGGAACAGGAAATGAGGAAGGGGGCAAACACTTTTTCACACCACTGTATCTATGTAATAGACAGATGGATGCTGAGAGCATATTCTCTACTAACCTTGTTATGACAGAATGTGATGAGGATATCTCAGGTATGTTAAAATCATTAGATAACCTACTTGAGAAACGTATAAAAACATGGTGGGATGTGTTCACTTTCGAACACTATCAAAAAGAAAAATTGATCTTTAGGAGTCTAAGATGGGAAGTCACTCCCCAGGATGGGCTAAATGATCCTAAATATCTATAAAGCCCCATACACACGGTCGGACAATCCGTGGACCAGGTCGGTCGGATCCTGTCCGTCATACTTTGTCTGATGTTGGTTTTGCGTACACACGGTCGGACAAAGTTGTCGGAAAATCCGATCATTCTGAACGTGGTGACGTTTGTTGCCTACGACGGGACTACGTAGAGGCTAGTAGCCAATAGCTTTGGTCTTGTAATGTGATCTGAGCATGCGTAGCACTTTGTCCGGTCGGACAACCGTACACACGATCGGATTTGGTGTGATCGGACCGGGTTGTTGGCAAATCTATCCAACAGGAGATAAGACTTTGTCCGTCGGACAATCCGACGTACACTGTCCGATGGTGCATACACACGGTCTGATTTTTCAACAACATTGTCCGATCGGACAGAATCCATGAAAAAGTCCGACCGTGTGTATGGGGCTTTAGAATGGCTGGGATTTTTTAATAGAATGGGACAAGAACTGCAACAGTTAGTCTTGAAAAGAAAGCGGATCAAACTAACTATTTTAAATGAGAAAATAAAAATAATAGAGGAAAAATTGGAAAATGTCAAGGATACTAATTAGATGAAAGAATTTAACGTCAATATGAAGAAGAAATTAGAAAAAATAGACAGAGAAACACAAAAAAAAAAGGTAAAGAAATATAATAGGGATGCTAATGATTTCAAAACAGGCAACATTTATACATGGCAAAATATGGACATTGGGAACAATGTGGATCCTGGTAATAAGGGAGAAGTAGCCAATACCCAAGCACCCCTTAAACCTGAATCCCAAAAAAGAGGAGGAAACAAGGGGACACAGAATACAAACGAACATACCATGGGTGGAAACTCTAGAAAGGGAGTACCGCCACTCAGTGGGAATGCACATATTAACCATTATCATTCACCTAAACCCTTTCGGGATGGGAATGGATATGGTCAAGGCGGATATAATTATCAGTCTCCACGTATTCAGAAGACTAATGGGAATTATGGACAGTATCCTCAACCCTTTTTACCTTATGGGTATAATACCCAACATAATTTTCCAACATGGCAACCCCCTCATTATAACCTACCCCCTCCCACTCATTTCTCCGACCCTAGAGGAGATCACATGTATGATAGGTTCACACCATTAGGTGAAGGAAACTATGGATCATCCCAAAATGGGCCTTTTTAGGACAACGGGGGAAGGGAGGGAGAGGAGGAGGGACACCAAGGAGAAACAATCAAGGGTGGAATCAGAGAGGACGGGGAAAAAAATGGACCCCCATTACCACAATACAAGGAAGCTACACCCACCAGAAGAGAAGAAGGGGCTGCAGGGCAGGTAAACGAAAACAACCCAAGAAAAAGGATGAGGGATGTATAAATGTTGGGATCTATAACTTAAGTAAAATAGAACTAGATGAGAAGGAGGTCAACATATTGAATTTGGGCTTAAAGTGCTCTCAGAAAAAAGTTATGAATAAATTTGAGATATAAATTGATACGCACAAATTCATTAGGACTATGAATCTAAAGAAATATTTTCTAAGTCATCCTATTGATCCCATTCCTGCAACCCAGTGTCAAAGGAACTAAGGCTTATTTGAAAGACACTACTGACCTGATAGTTCTACTGCAGGATGTCCAGTTAGATGAGACCACATCCTCGTTCTTAGTAACGGCGGATGTGGCCTCGTTATATACTATAATTCAGCATGAAGATGCATCTTTGGCTCTCAATTGGGCATTAAGCAAACGTGATGATATCCCACATGCACAAAAACAATTTTTGGGGCAGGTACTAGATTTTTGCATATCTCACAATTATTTTTGGTTCAGTGATCAGTTTTTCTCCCAACAGGTTGGCGTTGCAATGGGGGCTAAATATGCCCCCAGCATCGCCAACCTGTTTATGGCAGAATGGGAGGATAGATATATTTACAGCAGGCAGATACCAAAATTAAGGTTCTATCGCAGATTTATCGATGACCTCCTTTTCATATGGGAGGGGACGGAGGAATCTGCGATGGACTTCCTTCATTATCTGAATGAAAAAAAAACAACATCAGATTAGATTTCCAGATCAGCGACACTATGGTCAACTTTTTAGATTTAACCATCAGGAAAAGTCTGGGGATATTGTTTTTTTCAAACCCACGGACCGTAATAGCTATTTGTCCATCCGGAGTGGACATCATCCGGCTTGGATAAAAAATATACCAAGGGGACAAATATTACGGGTTCGCCGTAATTGTACGGATCTGGATGACTATTATGATCAAGCCAATGTCCTTAAAGGAAGATTTGTACAAAAAGGCTACAAGGCAGACATGGTTGACCAGATTATTGATGACGTGGCCAGGATACCGAGAATTGAGTGTCTAAAACAAAAGGATAATGGCAACAACTCAAGTGGGGTCACGGATAACAACCATCAGATCAGTTTCATTTCTAGCTTCCATTGCCAGTACAGGGACATTGAAGACATTTACAGGAAACATTGGCACATACTACGCAGAGATCACCATTTGGGTGAAATATTACCTCCACAGCCCAAATTTATTTACAAAAAAGCCCCCAATTTTGGGGACCAGATTGTAAAAAAGATTTTAGATCCCCAGGACAAGGAAGGGTTAAGATAGATCTAAAAGGCTTCTACTGTTGTAGAAAATGTATATGCTGTAAAACTGTAAAAATATCAAACAGAGGAATCACGGATGTAATGAATAATGACAACGAACAATTCCAGATAAGTGAATTCATTACTTGTAATACCTCGTTTGTTGTCTACCTCATGTGGTGCCCTTGCAGGCTCTTCTATGTGGGAAGAACAAAGAGGTTATTAAGAATACGGATATCTGAACATCTGACGAATATCAAAAAGGGTTTTAAGTTTCACAGCGTATCCTTACACTTTAGGGATAAACATGATCGGGACGCTAGTCTATTACAATTTGTTGGTATCGACACTGTACAGCCCGCATGGAGAGGATCTAATCGGTGAGAGATCTGTCCCAAAGAGAAACTAAATGGATCTTTCTTTTTAAATGCCTTACGCCGAGAGGATTAAATGTCGAATTGGATCTAAATTGTTTTCTAAATAATTTTTGAACTCAATTTGGATCATGAGATATTGAGACTCATTGTGTTTATCACCATAGGATACAACCAATTAATAAATACAGATACCTTCTAGACCAGTATGTAAAGTTTTGCAAAGTTATCTGCATTACTTTATACTTAGGATTATTAATTTCAGTCAGTTAGTGCGATATTGTTAGGTTTTCGCCATACGATTGAAGACATGTGAAATTTTTCCAACTACTAATGATTATTAACTAAATGGACTATATGATAGCTCATCCCAGCCTTCCAGATAATACACTCTGTGAATTAGTAGTGACACACAATATATGATATACAGTGGTGTTTTTTTATGCATATGTGAGTTTAACCTCATAAATACACTTTATGTATAGAGGTATAACTCTATAAACATTTTATTATAGTCCTATATTTTATTATAGTTCTATATTCTGTTTTATATATTTTATAGTTTGTTTTGAAATTTTTGAAAAAATTTTTTTTAAAGAATTTTTTATAATCTTCTATAACCCTATATTAATATTATGAGTGATTTCATTATTATTAATTTTAGAAATGGCACAATATAACTGATTTCCACGTTAGAAGTATGAACATGATATATCTAATTGGATGAAATATGCTGTAATGTGTTTATGGATTGAATTAAATGTTGTATTTAAGGAAGTCCGGTCCTTCACAATAACGGGGACACGAGGTGCATGTTAACATATTGACACATTAGCCTGTATACATCCAGTTTGACTTGCAGGCATAAGTAGCCACTAATTAGCTTATTTGTTGCCAAAAAAATCCAGCCCCCTTAGTCTCACAACCTGGGCGCAATGTAAACACAAACTGCAAATGTGCGCATGTGCGAAGGGCACGCCATGGGGATTGAAAGGGCGGGCGCACACATTTGACGTGGAAACAAGTGCGACGGCGCTCCACCAACGATAATAAAACATTAATTAGCACAACGGCACTCTAATGACCCCACCAATGAAATTAATTGAGGACTTATTTAAGTCATGATTGCCACACCGCTCAGCCATCCCCATGATTAAGTCGGAATAGTGACGAAACATGTCGGGGCGTGGCTGAGCGACAATCACTTGTAAACAGCACCAGCGCCAATTTTAACAGGAGAGAGTATCGCACTTTTCGGAAGTCTGAGACACGAGGAGGGGGTGAGACATCATACTTTGCACCTCGAGTCCGCCGTGACTACAGACCTTTGCAGTGTTTGTGAAAATTTTCAGTGAAGCCTGCTGTGGAGATTACCTTTTTCACATTTTGCTTGTTTTATTTGAATATTATGTGAGTGAATCGGTTGAAGCTTTTGTGTTGTGAGTTTTAAATAAAAGTGGTGTTACTTTATCACACTATTGGAGCACTTTTTTTGTTTGCATGAGGATCATCGCAATATTGCTGAGCAAATTGGTGTGGAGAAATTATTCGATCTTTGTTTGAATTTATTTGCGCATTTGCTCGACATGAAAGTGCGAGCTTTGGATCTGATGAGTGAGATTCCTTTGGGAGTGGTCACACTATTACACAGCGGTGTGGTGGAAGAACGTTATCATTTTTTTCACTATTTTTCAAGATTTGGTTCATTTCTGTTCAACGGTATTAAAACAAAAAGGGAACTTTGAAGAGGAACTCACATTTTGTTGCTCTTCCTCTTTTTTTTTTTTTTGCTGCACGTCAATATGGACTTTATTTAATCTTGCACATTAGTTTGATGTATTATATGTGATATTTTTTCAATCATTCACTTTATTTCCATGCATATAATCCACTTTATGTTGGACATATGCTGATTGGTGTATATAATTTTGCATCACAATTGTTTATTTCACACGTCACGAGGTGTTATATATATTTGTTGATTTATATGCATTATTATAGATTTATATATTAATTAATTTTTTGTCATCACAAGGTAATTTTACAGATTAGGCTATAGGTTGATCAAGCGCTACTGGTCCAATTTATCTATACATATTATATTTAACTTTGGATACTCTTTATATGATATACTATCTTTATGTAGCAGCTACTAGTGAGTTAGATACTTGAATTTTTTGGCGCAGTGGTGGATATCTGTATTGGGGGCGGGATATACAGATTCCAGTGTTTTTATAAATTAAAGCCTGCCTTATCCCAAAACATCATGGGTCTAGATGGGGGATCTATTATTTTCTTCACCACATTGTCCCCAAACAATGGACCTTTTCTATGAATGAATACCGGTTCACTGGGTAATGATTTGTTCAACACTTTTTCCATACTCAATATGGGCCAATATTTCCTAAATATAGTCTCTACCTCTTTAAACTGGATATGATAGTTTTTTTTTTAAAGTAGAATTGGATATGATAGTTAATGATGAAGCCTCACTCATGCCTGTTATCTATCTTCTTAACTTTATCGACTAGGCACATTTCTTGTGTAGTATGGTTCACTTCTTGTATGACCCTATCCAAATATAATGGTTTGTACCCCTTTTCCACAAACATTTTTTCAATTATTTGCGTTTGTGCTAGAAAATCTGCATCACAAGAACAATTCCTTCTATTTCTCATGAATTGTCCCTTCCGAATGTTCCTGAGCCATATTGGATGGTGCTTACTATAAATTGGCAAATAGCTATTGCGATCAGTCGGTTTAAAATAGACCTTTGTATTTAATTCACTATTTGTTAACATCATGCTCACGTCCAAATAATAAATTTTTTCCTTACTCCAGCGATACTCTAACTTAATGTTATTATTGTTTTAGTTCAGTTCCTCAGTAAACTTTATCAGTGATAGTGCTGTAACAACACAGATAAAGAACAAATTGTCTATAAATCTTTTATAGAAGAGGAGTTCTTGTTTTAGTTTGCCATAAATCTGCCTATCCTCCCACGCACTCATAAAAAGGTTTGCAGTGCTGGGTGTAAACTTAGCACCAACCGCAACTCATTTTTTCTGGGTATAAAACCTTCCTGAATACCAAAAATAATTATGGGATAAACCAGTATTCTAAAATCATCCCCAAAAACATTTTTTGGATGTGCGGCAAATCATCTCTCTGACTAAGTGCCCAAATAGGGGCAAGTCATGCATCCTCCTCATGCTGTATCACAGTATACTGTATAGTGAGGAAACATCCACTTTTACCAAGAAAATATCTGCATGATTGGGGATATGTAACTCTGTTAAAAGTTTTATAAAAAAAATGTTTGTCTTTCAAAAAGGCTTTAGTTTGTGTGACACTTTTTTGAAGAAAATTATCCAAATATTGTCCCACCCTAGAGTTTACAGAACCTATACTGTTGACTATGGTTCTGGCCGGAGGGTTTGTCGGTTCCTTATGCACTTTAGGTAAGGTATATTTTGTCGGTATTCTGCTGAAACTGGGAACCAGGTACCTTTTATCCATTTTATTTAGTACCCGCATATAATAACCATAATCTATTAAGTTATTTAAATCCCTTCTGTAACTTACAGAGGGATCTTTATCTAAATCAGCATACGTATCCCTGTCAGATAGCATGCCTAATAACTGTGCATCATAAAAACTTTTTTTCATAACCACAACACCCCCTCCTTTGTCCACTGGATGGATTATTACCTCTTTTCCAGTGATTCTATACCCTCTTTAATATATTTAGGATTAGTGTTTTCTTCACTGGTATATTCTCCAAGTCCCTCAAAACCATCTGTTTAAATACTTGATGGTTAGATGGCTGCAAGGGATGATGCAGAGATTTATTTTTTAGTCCACCGTCAATCCCTATTAATGTATTGTCAATTTTAACAGGTCCTGGCTTAATCCCTAAAACATATTTTTTCATATTCATCTTCCTTATATTTTTTTTCAAACAAATAATTTTTTATTACATTTTCACATTATACAACAAAAAAAAGAAAAAAAAGAAAAAAACACATATAACATTCCAACACATAAGCCCACCTAACATAAAAAAAGAAAAAAAAAGAAAGAAAGAAACCCAGGCACCTCACCCTTACCTATTTGTGCTCGTCAAACCAAATTGTAATCCCCTCCTTCAGATCTTACCCAAATGAAACATTTATTATGTAATTGTTTCCCTCCAGGATTATATTTCTTTATAAATGTTTCCATATTTTTAATATACTTAGATTGGAGACTAACCACCAATGCCAAATTTTTAGAGCATCTCCTATGTTTATATGTCAGTTCCTCTCGTCTTAGAGTACGGTTAATTGCTTTGATCCATTGATCTATCATTGGTGCATATTTTGATATCTATTTCTGAAGTATAAGTTTACGAGCAATAAACATAGTTCTTAACCACATCACATGCACTTCAACTGGGAGGATATCTTCCGGTAGAATACCTAGCAATTACATTTTTGGATCAGGCTGTACTTGTGTAGAACACATGGACAGACTCCCAGTAACGGTGAAATTTGGGACATCGCCACAGCGTATGTATAAGTGTACATGTACCAGTAGTGCATCTTGGACAATTGATGTAATTGCTTTAACCCAGGAGTAGAATTTTAACGGCATATAGTGGGATCTATGGATAATAAATAATTGAGTCAAACACTGTGTAGAGGATAAAAATAACTTACCGTATTTATCGGCGTATAACACGCACTTTTCCCCCCTTAAAATCGGGGGAAAGTCGTTGCGTGTTATACGCCGATACCCCCAAAAAAAATCAAAAAAGGCAAGCGCCGCTGAAAAATAGCGAGCGCTGCCGAAAAAACCCGAAGCGCGGCCGAAAAAGAACGAACGAAAAAGCCGAGCAGACTCTGCTCTGCTCGTAGTCCCGCCTCCCTAAACAGCAGGGAGGCGGGACCGCGAGCTTAGCCGTCCGAGTCGGCTCGGCTTTTTCGGGGGCGCTTCAGTCTTTTTCGGCCGTGCTTCTGGTTTTTTCGGCGGCGCACGCGACAGATCGTCTCGGCGGCGGGAAATTTAAACCCGCAAAAGACTGAAAATGACGCTGGCAAGCTACAATGGCACTGGGCAAGGCTGCAATGACGCTGGGCAAGCTACAATGACGCTGGGCAAGGCTGCAATGTACGTGGGCAAGGCTGCAATGACGCTGGGCAAGGCTGCAAATGACGCTGGGCAACGTGCAAATGACGCTGGGCAAGGCTGCAATGACGCTGGGCATGCTACAGTGATGCTGGGCAAGCTACAATGACGCTGGGCAGGCTGCAATGACGCTGGGCAAGCTGCAATGACGCTGGGCAAGCTGCAAATGACGCTTAAATGTAAGTTGTTTTTTTTTCCCTAAACTTCCCTCCTAAAACTTTTTTTCCTTAAAATGCCCTCCTAAACTTGGGGTGCGTGTTATACGCCGGTGCGTGTTAAACGCCGATAAATACGGTAAATACATTTTTCAAAACCTGCCCCCATTCCTCATCACTAAGTTAAGATCTCTACACCAACCGTCCAAACCTACCCTCTTGTGAATTGATTCTACCTATCATTTGTATAGAAGAGTATATATTTTCTAGAGTCCCTGTTTAGCACGTCTTGGAGTTACTGCCAAAGCTAGAATTATTGAGGGATTATATTTTAATAAAAAGGTCTTCGCTTGGCTCTGCAAAGCATGCCGTTGTAAATATTGAAAAAATAATTTATTAGACAAATGATATTTCGCTGCCAATTTGTCAAATGGCCACAAAACAACACCATTATAAAGCTGGTTAAGAAGCAAAATTCCAGACTTTTTCCATGTATAAAAATGTTTTAGCTTCACCACTTCAGACAATTGTGAATTATTCCAAATCGGCATATATTGAGTATATCCCTCATACCGAGTATCTTGTTGAACAATAATCCAAATCCTATGTATCAAATAGAATGTAGGGTATCTGCGTTTATTATAAGAATGGTAAGCGACTATTGACTGTACTAGTGGATCTATCGGCAATTGAGAGAATATAATTTGTTGTATGGGATCCTCACGATCTATAATGTTCCATCCATATAGTTGCTGGAGTTGGGATGCCAAATAATAAGATCTGGCATTAGGAAAAGCCAAGCCTCCTTCATCCTTAGGCAGCTGCATAATTTCCAATCTAATGTTTATATCTCCAAATAAGCTCTCTAAACAGGGTATCCATTTGTTTAAAAAAATTCTGTGGTAGCCATATGGGGCAATTATGTATTAGATATAATAATTGTGGCATCCATACTACTCTATGTGCACTGGTGCGCGGTCATGTTGGAACAGAAAGGGGCCATCCCCAAACTGTTCCCACAAAGTTGGGAGCATGATATTGTCCGAAATGTTTTCGTATGCTGACGCCTTAAGAGTTCCCTTCACTGGAACTAAGGGGCCTTAGCCCAACCCCTGAAAAATAACCCCCCACCATAATCCCCCCTCCACCAAATGATTTGGACCAGTGCACAAAGCAAGGTCCATAAAGACATAGATGAGTGACTATGGGGTGGAGGAACATGATTGGCCTGCACAGAGTCCTGACCTCAACCTGATAGAACACCTTTGGGATGAATTAGAGTGGAGACAGCGAGCCAGGCCTTCTCATTCAACATCAGTGCCTGACCTCACAAATGTGCTTCTGGAAGAATGGTCAAACATTCCCATAGACACACTCCTAAACCTTGTGGACAGCCTTCACAGGCTTCACAGAAGAGTTGAAGCTGTTATAGCTGCAAAGGGTGGGCCAACTCAATATTGAACCCTACAGACTAATACTGGGATGCCATTAAAGTTCATGTGTGTGTACAGACAATACAGTGTATGTAGAAATACTGCTGCTAAATAAGTTATATAGCCTGTGTACTATTCGTAGTTGCATAATTTTAATATCCTAATAGACTCCGTGACGAATGATTCAGCAACGACTTTATATAAAACAACAACACATTTACACACTCTCTGCTTGGCACCTGGTACAACTGCTGTTTACGAATGGTTAGAAATTATGGTTAGGAAGTGTTTTAGGAATTTTATGTGGAATTCTAAAAAAAAAAAACATTTTAATTTTTTTATTTTTTTATTTGATATTTAAATAACATTTTATATTTTGATATATTTAAAGTATGTATGTGGTTTTGTTGAGAAGTGTTTTTATTGCTGCTGTAACGAGTACTTGGAAAAATTTTGTTGTATTTATACAATGACAATAAAGTATATCTATCTTATCAGTTTATATTTTCAGAATTCTGCGAGAGATATTATAAACAGCAATATAAATTGATTATAGTTGTTGTCCTGGCAAAAAATAAATAAATACAGGACCGTAGCCTTAAAGTGGTTGTAAAGGCAGAAGGTTTTTTTATCCTAACCACTTGCCGCCCGCCCACCGTCGAATGACGGAGGGTACGGTGGGGCTCTTGTTCTGGCTGGACATCATATGACGTCGCCCCAGAATGATCGCTCGCTCACCCACGGGGGTGCGCACCGCAGCGATTGCGGCCACGCCGTGTTGCTAGACCCCGATCTCTTTGAAGAGCCGATGATGCAGCTCTTTAACCATGTGATCGGCTGTGTACAATGACAGCCGGTTACATGTAAATACGAAAGTGTGTGGCGAGCAGCATCATCTCCTCGCAGGGGACACCCGGACAGGTAATCAGGGCACTGATCATCAGTGTCCTGATTACAGTAAAGTCCCCCCAGTGCCACAAATCAGTGCCCATCAGTGCCACCAATCAGTGCACATCAGTGACACCAATCAGTGTCAATTAGTAATGCCAGACAGTCAGTGCTGCCTTTCAGTGCCCATCGGTGCCTGCTCATCAGTGCTACCCATCAATGCTCATCAGTGCATCCCATCAGTGCCGCCTATCAATGCCCATCAGTGCCACCTATCGTGCCACCTATCAGTGCCCATCAGTGAAACCTATCAGTGCCCATCTGTGCCCACCAGTGCCACCTATTAGTGTTCATCAGTGCCTCCTATCAGTGCCCCCTATGAGTGTGGCATATTATTGCCTTCTCATCAGTGCCACTTAACCAGTGCCCATAAGTGCCACCTCATCAGTTCCCATCAGTACAGCATCATCAGTGCACATCAGAGAAGAAGAAAAATTACTTATTTACAAAATTTACTGACAGAAACCAAGAAAAACTTTTTTTTTTTTCGTTCTTTTTTTGTAAAAAATAAAAAACCCAGCAGTGTTTAAATACCACCAAAAGAAAGCTCTATCTGTGTGAAGATAATGATTACAAATTAATTTGGGTACAGTGTTGCATGACTGCGCAATTGTCATTCAAAATACGACAGCGCTGAAAGCTGAAAAATGGCCTGGGCAGGAAGTTGGTAAGGGTGCCCTGTATTGAGGTGGTTAATGCATTGTATGCATTAAGATAAAAAGCCTTCTGTGTGCAGCAGCCCCCCTCAGCCCCCCTCTTTATCCAGCGATGTCCACGAGTGTCTCACCCGTCCAAAATTCTCCCTCCTGATTTGCTGAGACACAGCAGCAGCGCCATTGGCAGCCACTGCGGTCAATCAAAGTCAGCTAGCCAATCAAGGGAGAGAGGGGGCGGGGCCTGGGCAGGGCTTTGTGTCTAAATGGACACAGGGAGCTGTGACTTGGCTCGGGTGCCCCCATAACAAGCGGCTTGCTGTGGGGCCACTGAACACGAGGGAGGGGTCAGGATCACAGAAGAGGCACCCGAGAAGAGGAGGATCCAGGCTGCTCTGTGGAAAACCACTACACAGAGCAGGTAAGTATAACATGTTTGTTATTTTTATAGGAAAAAAAACTTTACAATCACTTTAAGCTGGCTACACATAATGCAATATTATACAATTTTCTAGTACAATTTTCCTTTAGATTTAGCAAAACCATATACTGTAATATGATGTCAAACCTAAACACTTTCAAATTGTATGCAATCAGGCAGGGCCTTGCACTACATAGTTGAAGGTAAATCTAAAGGAAATTGAACAAGAAAATTGTAGAATATATAGCCAGCTTTAGGTTGGTCACACATGTGGCTATTTGATAACGCAATTGAACTTTGTATTACATTTTATCTTAGAAATCACAAAGCAATTAAAGACATAAAATATGGTTTCTATAGCTTGCAAGGGAATGAGATCAAAATTGTCTCAATTGAACCCAGCAGAAAAAAACTCTGGAAAACTCTAGCTCTAGAATTGTTCCTGTTCTGATTTGACTTTCCAGTAAACTGTACTGAGGCTGTCAATGAGTTGCCCGGTTTTAGTTTCACAATTGAACACAATTGGTCCATCAAATGTTTAGGTGTTAAATTGCTTAGTTTTCATCAATTACTTTATAGCGTATTGCAATTCCTGGTGAAACAGAAATTGCCCCGTGTGTGGCATGCTTTATCTTTGGGGCACTTCTTTATGGTGTCACCAACTCCTTTCAGTTATAATTGATAAGAAAATGCTGTTCTTTACCTGTGTGTCATAGGGATGAGCTTCTGGTTTGGGTCAACCATGAGTTTGTCCCAAACCAAAGTTGTATGCAGTAAGCCGAATTGGCAAACTAAATGGCGAGACCAGTGCACCTGCCCATCTAAACCTCCAGCTGATGCAGCCACATGCTTGTTTCAATTTGTACACACAATGGTGGGCATACCTGGTGACATCATTGACTAAATATGGTCATGACCAGTTTGTTGACATGTATTAGCCGGCCAGGGAGTGTTCATTTGTGACAAGGTAGTGACAGGGGAGTCATTAAACATGATGATCCACACATGACAATACTTTACTGCTCTACTTCCATTGAATATTTCCCAAGCAGTACTGGAATGCAAACAGCAGTGCCATGGAATCTGGCTAAAATCATTTATTAAATATGGTTATCCATGGCCACTTTGTTTACAAACATAAGCAGGCTGGGGACGTGTCATGTAATTTAGTATTGGATATTCTATAGGTGGGCCACTTAACATGCAGATTTAAGGCAATGTGACAGACTCAACCTGAACATATCCTTTTGGAGGAGATTGAATGCTAGCCTCTTGTCTACTGACTATGGGCCCTGGCTTTTAAGGGTACACTACTCTTTGGGAGGTGGGTGCCCGAGGGACCCTTGGAGTGGTCTTATTTCTCATTCAAGTCCATGCCTCCCCAAAACACACAGACTCTGGGAATCTAGGCCCAGGATATTTAGGGCCTAGATGCCCCATTACCAATGACTAAGTTCAGACTGTGAGACTCAGAGCAGATGTCATCAGCTCAAAGCAACCTGATCCTTGAGGTCTCCTGATATAATCTGTTTAAGTTGTTATGTGTTTTTGAAAAGGTTGGAAGATTCAGCTCCCATGGATCCCTATGGGGTTTGGGTTTGCAGATTTTTTTTTTAAACTGTTCAACAAACATCCAGTAAAGTGACATTTTTTTAGCTTGTTCATCGCTGTGTTGTAGAAGCAGCACTTCCTATTGAGGAAACTGGCCACCCAAGCTGACTGGTTGGATGTGGCTGCTGCTTGACTGACACCTTTTTAATCAAGAAATGTTAGATAGGAGATGGCTGACAGGGCCACCCACTCACTAAATTGCAACCAATTTTTCAGTAAATTCCAACAGTGTATGGCTAGAATACGTGATGCATGATGACATTAATTCCCCTCTTCTCAAAAGTTAAGTGTTTACAAGGGACAGTGGAGTGACTATGGGGGGGGGGGGGGGGGGTCAGGAGGCATATCGACATATCCATCAGTATAACGAACCCTACTGCAAACTCCTTCAGAACAATTGGGCAACCAGTTTGAGACCGAACATCTCCTGTTCAGCAAACACTCAGCCACAATGCACTGCGCAATGCATAGTAGATAGCTGATTGTTAAGCAGTGGGCCGGGAACGTGCTTCCCCGCTGACAGCCGAATGAAGAAGAAAAAAAAAAAAACATTCCCTGAACATTGGGGAAAAATGGAATGTGAAAAAAATGACTCTTTGGGTCTGGTATGGATCTTAAGGGGAACCCAATGCCAAAATTATAAAAAGGGTGTTGGAGTCCCCCCTTCAAAATCCTTACCAGACCCTTATTCGAGCATGCAGCCTGGCGGGACAGAAAAGGGGGGACGAGCAAGCACCCCCTTACTGAACCATACCAGGCCACATGCCCTCACATGGGGGGATGCTTTGGGGGCAGGAGGGCTCCAAAAAAAATGTCCCCCACTGCCACCCAAAAAAATAAAAAATGCTCCTCCCCTGAGGAAGGCTATCCACCGAATGCCTGCTCCGCCATTTGACGTAAATAATTAAGGATGGGGCCACCTGGCAACGTCATCTTGTGGTACCGCCCCCTTGTGACATCATTGACCCAGCATGAATGTCACTAGGGGGCGGTGTTACCAAGTGGCCCCGTACCTTACCTATTTATTTTTCTGGTTCCGGTGGTGTGGCCTTTTTTTTTTATAAAGGAATTGTCAAAAACTGCCTCCTGTCTTCATTTATTTTTGACACTTTTTTTGGTTAATGAGTAGGGGTACTCATTTACATAGGGAGTGGATGGGATCTGGGGGCCCCCTTGTTAAAGAGAGCTTCCAGATTCTGATAAGCCCCCTGTCCACAGACCCTCAGAACCACAGCCCAGGGGACAAGGTGCTTTGGGGTTCTCCACTGACAGCTGTTGCCAGCAATTCAAAAATAAAAATAGAAATGTTGTGGGGTCCCCCACAAATCCATACCAGGCCCTTCAGGGGGTCTGTCCTAGGGCTGTTGAATTTAATAGCTGCATAAATGCATCCCAATGCAGCCATTCCCGATTCTGCAATGATGTACAGAACGGCTGCATCGATTGACGAATTACGCCATATCCCACCGCGCCACACCCTCTCTCTCCTGGGCGAAAAAACAGCATTGATTGGTGTGGGTGCTGGATTAAAAAGCTCACTTCCCTTCACCTTCTTTTTGCCCAAGAAGCCCCGCCACCCGAGTCGCAGCACTGACGTCACCCCCAGCCACCAGTGTTCGTGGGATGGGGATCTCTGTATCTCTGGGGGGTATATATGCAGTGGAAAGGGGGTTTCCCACTCTCTGTCTCAGCAGTGGAAGGGGGGATCTCACTCTCTGTCTCTGCAGTGGAAGAGGGTTTGGTTGTGATGGGGGTCTCTGTATCCCTGGGGAAGATGGCTGTGATGGGGTCTCTGTATCTATAGAAAGGATATATGGCTGTGATGATGGGGGAGTCTCTATATTTCTGGAGAGCATGGCTGTTATCATAGTCTGTTTTTTTTTTGTCTTTTTTTTGTTTTTTTTTGTTTTTTTTTATGGGGGGGCAGGGCATTCTGTAAAAGGGGTCTCTGTATCTCAAGGGGGTGACTGTGATATGGGTCTC
Organism: Lithobates sylvaticus; assembly: GCA_028564925.1. NCBI lineage: Eukaryota > Metazoa > Chordata > Amphibia > Anura > Ranidae > Lithobates > Lithobates sylvaticus. Next base: position 65,079,265 of record CM053029.1, read on the forward strand.
TGTGTTTTTGCAGGGTGGATATTGCTGTGATGAGGGTCTGGGAAGAGGAAGTGACAGTTATGGGGGTCTCTGTATCTCTGGGTGGGAAGGGAATGATAGCTGTGATGGGGGTCACTTTGTTTTTTTGTTATCTTTTGTGCATTTAGGAATGCATTTCAGGTCTTTTAAAAAAAAAAAAAAAATCTACTGAGCAGTCTAGAACTAGTTCTTGAGAGAGTCTCTATTCCACATTTCCACAGCTCTTACGGCGAGGAAGCCATATGTAGCTCTTTTCCTCAAGATGTAAAAAATGAATTGAAAGTGAAAAACGTGTAGCTCTCTTTTGGGATGGTTATGAGAATAAACATCCGCCAATTAGGATATTGCGCTAAACTCATTGGTAAACAAGAGAACCAGAACCTTTGCTATGCTTATGCTAATTGCTAAATTAAAAAGTGGGTCTGATAATAAATTTGGCAGTGCACTGCTTACTGCTTCCAGGCTCCAGCCTTCCACCAGGACAGGGCCTCCTCTGTGAACAGAAGGGATTCCTTTCTTGGGAAATTCTTCAGTAACCTAATCAAAGTAATTGTTCAGACTTTGCTATATGCAGGGTAGTGTCCTTTTTTTTAGAGTAGATACAAATAAAAAAGTTCTTCTGACTGCTTGAATTTTTGGATGAACACCATAGGCAGTAATCGTGATGCATTGTCGAATCGAATCGAATCGTTGACATGATAATCATCATTAAATCGAATTGTGAGACCAGTTAAGATGCACACCCCTAATGTATATGTGTACAAAGTGTTATAATATAATTCCATAAATGCCCACGGCATACCACTATGATGTTAAGTCACACAGCAAATGTTCTAACTTGCACTTGCCTGGGTCAGAGACCAGCTGACTCCATCTTTACAGAGTAGTAGAAGAAATAACATGTGTGCATTGCACTGTTCGTGGAAAATGAGTGACAGAAATCTGGAGCAGCAGATTACCATAAAATCTGAAAATTGTGAAAATTGGCAAAAGTGTGAGTGAAAATTTTTGTTCTGTCACAACAGACTTATGGTGAACATTCCATGAAGAAATCAAGGGTTCTTGAATGGCATAGGTGGTTTAAGGTGGGACAGGAAGATGTCCACTATGACTCCGGAAGTGGGCAGCCAAAAATGCAAAGGACGGATGCAAATGTGGACAAAGTATGAACCCTCGTAGGCTCAGATTGAAGATTGAGTGTGCAAATGATGGCAGAAAATTTGAACATGAACAGGGAAACAGTTTGGCAGATTTGAATGGAGGGTTTGGGAATGAGAAAGATTTCCACAAACATGGTGCCTCAAATTCTGACAGAAGATCAGAAATAAGGATGAGCTGAACACCCTCCGGTTTGGTTCGCACCAGAACATCCGAACAGGCAAAAAATTCGGAAAAACACATATGCTCACTGTTAAAGTCTATGGGATGCAAACATGAAAAAGCAAAAGTGCTAATTTTAAAGGCTTATATGCAAGTTATTGTCATAAAAAGTGTTTGGGGACCCGGGTCTTGCCCCAGGGGACATGTATCAATGCAAAAACACATTTTAAAAATGTTAGTTTTTGTTCGGGAGCAGTGATTTTAATAATGCTTAAAGTGAAACATGTTTAGAATAGTACCACAGCAAAATTACATTTCTAATGGAAAAAACTAATTTAAAACTGATCGCAGCTGTAATGAATTGTCGGGTCTCGGCAATATAGATAAAACACATTGAAAAAAATGGCATGGGGTCCCCCCAGTTCATTACAAGGTCCTTTGGGGCTGGTATAAATATTAAGGGGAACCTGAACCAAAAATGTAAAAAAAAATTGCGTAGGGACCCCCCCTTCAGGTCTGGTATGGATTTTAAGGGGAACCCTGAATCAATTTTTTTTAAATGGCATCCCCTATGCCATTTAAAAAAAAATTGGTTCAGGGTTCCCCTTAAAATCAATACCAGACCCGAAGGGGGGGGTCCCTATGCAATTTTTGGATTTTGGGGGGACCCATTCCCCCCAAAATCCATATCAGACCCTTATCCGAGCATGAAACCTGGCAGGCTGCAGGAAAAGAGGGGGGACGAGAGAGCGCCCCCCCTCCTGAACTGTACCAGGCCACATGCCCTCAACATGGGGAGGGTGCTTTGGAGTAGCCCCTCAAAGCACCTTGTCCCCATGATGGGGACAAGGGCCTCATCCCCACAACCCTTGCCTGGTGGTTGTGGGGGTATGCGGGCAGGGGGCTTTTCAGAATCTGGAAGCCCCCTTTAACAAGGGGACCCCCAGATCCTGGCCCCCCTATGTGAATTGGTAATGGGGTACATTGTACCCCTACCATTTCACAAAAGAAAGTGTCAAAAATAGTAAAAAAGACAGGAGACGCTTAGTGACAAGTCCTTTATTAAAAGATAAAAAAATAAAAATGTCCCGCGATGTCCATTCATCTTCTATCACACTGCCCGATGATCCAAAATAAGAAAAAAGAATGCAACAGCTCTGCCTCCATGGGAGGCACCCTCGAGTGAGGCTTCTTCTTGGTGTAAGTTCTTATATAGCTCAGGGCGGGGCCACCACTCGGTGATGTAAATGGATGACCCCGCCTTCCTCTGACGTCACGAGGCAAGGTGAAGTATGTTAAAACTCAAAACTCAAAAACTCTAAATATAAACGCATCTAGTTTTAACATACTTCCCGATTTGGGACCTCCTTTCTTCCTTCTCCTCTATACATTTCATTGGATCTGGAGCTCCCTCTCTACTTTTACCGCCGAGTTACACAGAGGAGAGATCTGTATTTGTCTACTGTAGGAGCACGGATTCCCTTGGCCATCTAAATTATCTCACGCTGTTACCTTACAGCGGTAAGGTAAGGGACCACCTTACACAGAAGTGTAAATGCACAGAAGAAACAAATCACTAAAGCCACTGTATACACTCCCTGATCTGCACAAAGTGTTATTTGGAGCAGCCCTTCAGGACTCCAGATTGTAAAGTATATAAAAAAAAACTTGTTTTAAACAGTTTTTTACATTTTGTTTAGTCACTTCCTAGCTTTCATACCTAGGCAAATGATGCCACACATCCCTGGAGTCTTCAGGAGGGAGTAAGGGTTTCTGCTGCTAAGCACACCATCCTACTTGCATGCCTGAGCTAAGGACAGATGGATTCCAGGAAGTAAATGCTACATGAATCATCTGCCCTTACTCAAGCGCCAAATAAAAAATTAAATCCATAAATTATCCCATCATACCTCTGGTAAAGTAATAAACAATCCTCAAGAAATAACAGATACCTTTGTGCAATACTATGAATCACTTTATAACCTAAAAGATGAAAGTAATACTACCCAACCTAACATAGAAAATATAACAACATTTCTAGATAACATAAAACTACCAAATATAGATCCTAATAATTTAGAGTGACTCAATAAACCAATATCAAATGAAGAAACCCTCAAAGTGATCAAAGAACTACCCAAAAACAAAGCACCAGGAGCTGGTGGCCTATTAGGGGAATATTACATGACCTTCAAAGAAATTCTAGTCCCTTATCTAACTAACATGTTTAATCATATAGCTAGGTCTAAACTTTTTCCCAAAGAACTACTGGAAGCAATAATAATAACACTACTGAAACAAGGCAAAGACCCCTCATCCCCTCTAATTTATAGACCATATCACTATTAACCACTTCAGCATCGGAGGATTTTACCCCCTTTCTTACCAGAGCACTTTTTGCGATTCAGCACTGCTTCGATTTAACTGACAATTGCGAGGTCATGCAACGTTGTACCCAAACAAAATTGACGTCCTTTTTTCCCACAAATAGAGCTTTCTTTTGGTGGTATTTGATCACCTCTGCGGTTTTTATTTTTTGCGCTATAAACAAAAGAAGAGCGCCAATTTTGAAAAAAAAAATATTTTTGGTTTGCGCAAAAGTTATAGCGTCTACAAAATAGGGAATACAGTTATGGCTTTTTTTTTTTTTTTACTAGTAATGGCAGTGATCTGCAATTTTTTTTCGTGACTGCAATATTGTGATGGACATATCGGACACTCTTGACACATTTTTGGGACCATTCACATTTACACAGCGATCGGTGCTATAAAATTGCACTGATTACTGTGTAAATGTGACTGACAGGGGAGGGGTTAACACTAGGGGGCGCTGCAGGGGTTAATTATGTTCCCTGGGAGTGATTCTAACTAACTAATTGGCGTCCTTTTTTGCCCAACAAAAACAAAATTGGCGTCCTTTTTTGCCCACAAATAGAGCTTTCTTTTGGTGGTATTTGATCACCTCTGCGGTTTTTATTTTTTGCGCTATAAACAAAAGAAGAGCGACAATTTTGAAAAAAAACACAATATTTTTTACTTTTTGCTATAATAAATATCCCATTTTTTTAAAAAAAAAAACTATTTTTTTCCTCAGTTTAGGCCGATACGTATTCTTCTACATATTTTTGGTAAAAAAAATCGCAATAAGCGTATATTGATCGGTTTGCGCAAAAGTTATAGCATCTACAAAATAGGGGATAGATTTATTGAATTTATTTTTTTTACTAGTAATGGCGGCGATCTGCGATTTTTTTTTCGTGACTGCGACATTGCGGCGGACACTGCGGACACTTTTGACACATTTTTGGAACCATTCACATTTACACAGCGATCGTTGCTATAAAATTGCACTGATTACTGTGTAAATGTGACTGGCAGGGAAGGGGTTAACACTAGGGGGCGCTGTAGGGGTTAATGTGTTCCCTATAGAAGTGATTCTAACTGTGGGGGGGAGGGGACTCAAGGGGAGAAGACCGATCATGTGTTCCTCCGTACTGGGATCACATGATCGGTCTCCTCTCCGCTGACAGGACGTGGAGCTGTGTGTTTACACACACAGCTCCACGGTCCCGCACGGTCCCGTTGTTTTAACGGGCAATCGCGGGTGCCCGGCGGACATCGCGGCCGCCGGGCACTCGCACCGGGTCCCAAGCGATGCCGCTGGCCTTGTGGGCGTCATATGACAATGGCCGGTATGGAAGTGGTTAAGAGGAGACAAGCATCAGATGGCACTAGAAGATATCTAAACTTAATTATCCAAATTCATATTGATCGAACACCCTCATTGCTTCTAGCATTAGATGCAGAAAAGGAGCTTGACAGAATGGACTGGGTATACATTTCCAAAACTCTAACTAAATTCAGATTCCAAGGATTTATTCAATTACAGAACTATACACACAAACCACGGCTAAAGTATTTACATCAGGTATAATATCTAAAAATGTCTCCCTTACTAATGGGACCAGACAAAGATGTCCACTATCACCATAAATGTTTTCACTAGCAATAGAACCACTTGCGGAATATATAAGATCAACCCCTAACATCAAAGACATAACTATAGGACGATATGAGCATAAATTAGGTTCATTTGCAGATGATATCATACTTACATTAACCAATCCTGACTCTTCCCTGCCGGAAGCTCAAAAATGAATAGAAACATTTGGTGAAGTGTCGTATTACAAAATAAATCAAAACAAGTGTTATGCTCTCCCTATGAACCTTCCTACGACATTAACTAATACGCTACATGAGAAATATGGCTTTAATTGGGATTAAATAACTTAATAACTTATTTGGGGATACAACTCTTACCCACCAACCCAAACATACGAAGTTAACTACCCCCACCTTTTAGATATAGTCAGCAAAGACCTACAAAATATACAAAAAACACAACTTTCCTGGGTAGGGAAAATAGCCGCATTTAAAATACAAACCCTCCCTAAAATATTATACTATTTTCGATCTTTACCCATCCCAATCCCGACCAAATTTTTTGCACAATTAAATACAAAACAAAAAAATTAGAAAATGGAATGAAAAAAAAACAAGGGTCGCGTTCTCCATTTTAACCACCAGAAAATCTTTAGGAGGAATGAATGTACCTGACATCAAGAATTATTATTATGCATCCCTATTAGATCAGATGAAATTTTGGTTCTCTAACAGGGAAGACAAACTATGGTTAAACATAGAAAAAGAAGCCACACAAAGACACGACCCATATGCCCTGGCAATAGCTTACGCTATTCTCCCAAAGATTAACATACCCAATTTACTCAGTATCAGAGCTACACTAATAGCATGGAAGCATATACTTTCTAAAACTAAAGTCATCCAAAATGGATTCTTACTATCTATACCGACAGGAACAATTAATCATTGCAGAATACGCCTAAATGTTGATGGATGGGTTAAGGAAGGATACCATCTTTATATAAATCTACCCTTGCAGTATAAAAAGATCACTTTAAAGTGGGGTGCCCTCTAAAAAAAATTTTTTTTAAAAGTCAGCAGCTACAAATACTGCAGCTGCTGACTTTTAATAATCGGACACTTACCTGTCCCAGGGTCCAGCGATGCGGGGGAACGAAGCCCCCCCTTGTTCCCCGCTCCGCTCGCGGCGCCGGCATTCTTACTGTGGGCACACACTGCACATGCGCGAGCGGCGCCGGGCACGGTGATACGACGTTCAGTCTTCTGGGACACGTGACAGGTCGAGGGGAAGTGATGTCAGTGCCCGGGCACTGAAGGTGGCAGACTACGAGGGACCTCCTAGCAACAGGCATTTAGAGGTGAGTAAAAACATTTGTACAATTATTTTTTTTTTTTTTTTTTTTTTTATGATTTTTAAGCATTTTTTTTTTTTCACCACTTTAAGCAAACTAGAAAAGTACACTGGATTAAAAGAGTTCAATTCCAATTATCCTATAGAAATCCCCTTAATTCTGTGGCCAATCAATAAAAGGAATTCCCCTTTTTTATGAACTACTAACTAATTACCCAAATAATATTAAAAACACACACATGATTAAATGGGAGCGAGATTTAGCTCAAGAATTTTCTTGGGACCAATGGAAAAAATCCATTCATATATCCAGTAAGTCTTTAGCGTGTATTGAACACTGGGATAATGCACAAAAAATACTGAATAGATGGTATTTGACCCCATATAAATTATCAAAAATTTATCCCTCCACATCTGACATATGTTGGAGATGTAATGATCAGACAGGCAACCTTCTGCACATATTATGGAGCTGTAAAAATCTGCAAAGCTTCTGGAATTCAATAGCCTCCTTTATTGCAGATTTTACGGGAAACCTAACTAAGCCACAGCCTTACTAGGTCTTAATTTGGACATACAGGAGAACCTTGGTTTATGAGTAATGAGGTTAACGAGCATTTTGAAAGACAAGCAACTTTTTTTTTTTAATTCTGACTCGGTTTGCGAGTGTTGTCTCGCAAAACTAGCAGAATTCAAGCTAATGGGTGGTGCAGTACCGTATTTGTCCAGAGGAGCTGGGGCGCTGGGAACACTCGGAATGGTACAGAGCCGTTCAGAGCCATTCGGGAAATACTCGTAATGACTCGGAAATACTCGGAAACACTCGGAAATACTCCGTTCCCGAGGGTTTCCAAGGCTCACCGGTGCCCCCACCTATGGCCACATGCGGTATTGCATGTAATAGATGTCAATGCGGAACAAATTATCTTTGTTCCATTGACTTCTATGGGGAAACTCGCTTTGATATGCGATGTGCTTTGGATTACAAGCATTCTCCTGCAACGGATTATGCTCATAATCCAAGGTTCCACTGTATATCCTAAAATATTTAGAACAATAGTTTGAATTTCAAATTTCAAAAATTAAGTTTGAAATACTCCTAAGTCATATATGTTTCGATGTAGTCAACCATCTTGGACCCACTTTATTAATCTAATTACCAAGTTTTGTTTTTGTTTTCATTTTTTGGACTGAAATTTCTAGTTTACTTGGAGGCCTGTCCATGCCTGCAGTTTTAACCCATTAGGGGTAGACTGGTACAGGTTAACCACTTGCCGACTGCCGCACACACATATACGTTGGCAGAATGGCACAGGCATACCTGAATGTTCACCGGAGGCCCGCGATTGCGGCGAGGAGAGGCAGAACAGGGAGATGCCTATGTAAACAAGGCATTTCTCTGTTCTGCCTAGCAACATGACAGGGATCTACTGCTCCCTGTCATTGGGAGCAGGGATCTCTGTCATGTTGTAGTGAACCCATCCCCCCCCACAGTTAGAATCACTAACCCATTAACTGCCAGTGTCATTTATACAGTGATCAGTGGCTATTTGTAGCTCTGATCGCTGTATAAATGACAATGGTCCCAAAATAGTGTCAAAAGTGTCTGATGTGTCCGCCATAATGTTGCAGTCCCGATAAAAATCACAGGTCGTCGCCATTACTAGCAAAAAAAAATTATAATAAAAATGCCATAAATCTATCCCCTATTTTGTAGACGCTATAACTTTTGCGCAAACCAATCAATATACACTTATTGCAATTTTTTTTTCCAAAAATATGTAGAAGAATACATATCGGCCTAAACTGTGGAATAAATTTGTTTTTTTATGTTTTTTGGGGGAATATTTATTATAGCAAAAAGTAAAAAAAAATATATATTTTTTTCAAAATTGTCACTCTTTTTTTGTTTAAAGTGCAAAAAATAAAAACCGCAGAGGTGATCAAATACCACCAAAAGAAAGCTCTATTTGTGGGAAAAAGGACATCAATTTTGTTTGGGTACAACGGCGCACCGCAATTGTCAGCTAAATTGATGCAGTACAGAATCACAAAAAATTCTTCCGGGGTAGAAGTGGTTAACAAGTATTATACTCTTATTTTTATGAACCAATGTAACTATGTTGGTTACAAATGACTAACAAGAATGACAATCTGTATTGTTAATTAAAAAGTTGCAATAACAACTTATTGTTAAAAAAAAAAAAAAAAAAAAATTATTAGCACTTTTGGTATTTGGTCCAGAGTGTGTGTATGCTTTAAGTCACTGCCTAGTTTTATTTGAGTCAATCTAGTAGATGTAATGCATTTTGTAACTAGATTTTCATGTTTTTCCTGCAATAAATTGTTCTTTTTATGATTTGATCTGATTTATATAATTTATTAAAATTCTTTATTACCTTTAACTGATCCTTTAATGTTACATAAAATATTTCCCGCTTTGCTAATCAATTCTAGTTTACCATTTGGTTATTGAACAATAATATAATCAAAAATGACTCTTTACTACTCTTTACTACTGTGAAACTGATTTCTGCAGATCATTTATCAAATAATTCATTGACATGCACTCCAATATAATAAAAGAACATGAGATGTAGAGTTTTTTGTGTTTTTTTTTATTGTAATTTAGAACATCAGTCACCTTTAGATTTTTGTAAAAATTATATATATATATATATATATATATATATATATATATATATATATATTCTTAGGTCACGAATATTTAAAGAAATAAACTTAAATACTTATGTATGTATATGTGTATATATATATATATATATATATATATATATATATATATATATATATATATATATGTATATATATATATATATATATTATATTTATATTATATATATATATATATATATAGGTACATATATATATAAATAATTTTTTTTTTTTTTATTATATATATTCTTAGGTCACAAATATTTAAAAAAATAAACATAAATACTTAAAAATCTTAATAGAAAAAAAAAAGACATTAAAGTAGGCAAATGTGCATAGTGGCCACTGTCTTACAACAACTTTCTTGTATCTCAACACTTTACTGTCTCATGATAGCATTAAATACAATATACTTCTTACTAACTTAAAGTTTAGTAAATTGAATTTCTTTATAACAAATGCCCCTTTAGAATGAATGTCAATTGGTTGGAGGTACTGGATATACAGTTCAATGGAAAGAAGCTAATAAGAATACTTATAAGGATAAGTAATGGTATTTTCAACCATGTTTGTAATTTTCAAATTGACAGCTGAAAAATGCTGTCACACTTTTGAAAATAAAGACCCCTTATCCTGTGCTAGCATATAACTTCAGTCTTATGTGTAGATTCTGGGAATGGATCTAGTGCATTTTTCTATCTATCAATGAACAATGCATTGTAAAATATGCAGATTTGAGTTTCGGAACCTTCTTCGGAGATTAAAAGCCATTTAATAACATTACTTTTTACAAACATGTTTTTAAGTCTGCCATACATGGCTCTCATTTGTTTCATAGTCTTTTAAAATTCAAGCTGTGGATGGTCCTGTTAGCCCTACCTGGTCTGAAAAAGTTTATTAAAGGATCCGGATGTAAAGTTGTTGGCCAAACAGTAACTACATCTAATCAGATGCCATCATGTTTGGGTATTCTGACAGCCTAGGGTGAAGGCTGTCAGAATAAAGTAATTGAAAGTAATTGAAAGGAGAGATTCCTTCATCTACACTGCTTAACATGAATGGATAATATTATATTATCTGAACAAGAAAAATCTATATGTGTGTAGGCAGGCGCAGTTAGCTAGTCTGCCACTAGGTGGCTCTGTCCCAAAATAGTGTTTGGTTGCAGAGAGTAGTGCCATCAGGTGCTAGGTCCCTTTTAGTTAGAGCCCTCCTGTAGTGATGTAATGAGTCAGTGCCCATATATAAGCCAGGTTAGGAGGAGCTCTATTGCAGTTGGGGCATAGGAGCCAAGTACCCCACCATCAGACAAATGTAGTCAGCAAGCAGAGGCCCTGGACAAGGCTGGAGGACAGGGAGAGGTAGACCTGCAAGAAGAGCTTGCGGTAGACATCCTGACACTTATGATAGTGGAGGATACAGCGAGTTGTAAAAGACCTTTTAGGCCAGGTCAAGTGTTCCCTGGAGTGGGGCCATCCCCCTGGAGGACCTGGGAGACGTGTACCGATAGCTGAGTTGACTGTAGTGAACCTGTCTCAGAAGGATTCTGAGTCAGGTTCAAGGAACAAGGAGCATAGAGCTGGACACAAATAGCCTAAGGCAAACCATAACCCTCGGAGTGAATACAGATGACCAAGGGAGGAAAGGCTTACTAAAATGTATTGTGTGCTGTTTTCACATATGACTGCTACGGTTCTTCCAGTATAGTATGTCTATGTGATTTGACTGTAATGCCATCTTAAATTAACAGTGCAGCAATTTTAACTTTTTGCGTTGAACATTCCTTCCTTAGAATATAAAGGTCAATGGCCAGGAATGTTGTGAGAAGGCTTCTGGCAAGGAGATGGGTACAAGATGGTGGAGATTTGAACCTAAAGCAGGAGGGTTTTAGTTCTACGAAGAAGAAGCAGTGCAGAGACAGTGCTCTTGGCCCCATTACAGCTATTTGCAAGCCCCCTTTACATGTATATGGCTAATACATAATATAAATCAGTCTTTGTTCTCTTCCACATGTCTTCAAGGCATCAACATTGAGTTTGTTGTATTATGAACAATTTCTCAAATCTTAATAATTTAGCTTAAAAGGACATGTCTGAGATTATTTTTCCTTCCATATATTCTTTGTTGATGTTGTGTCTTCTTGTTGCCAAAAGTTATCTTGGTTATATTAAGGAAACGTGCGGCCTCTGTATCTTTATCTGTAGGAAAAAAAGTAAAACAACAAATAAATAAAAAATGTGTTTAAGCATTTAAAAAAATGATAACAGAGGACAATTGATAAAACTTATATTAGATGATGAATATGAAAAAAAAAAAAAGTAATACAATTTTTTTAAAAAGGGGTAAAATTTAGAGATCATTTGGGGAGTGCTAGAATGAAACCAAAAGAGAGCAAAAAATAAAAAAAAAATGATAAATGCAAAGCAGCTATCCTTTTGTGTTTACAATGCCACATGGCAGCCGCATGGCACATAACACAGAAGCTAGTAGAGATCTCTGTATAGATGTCACTGGTCCCAAAATAGTGTCAAAAGTGTCCGATGTGTTTGCGGCAATGTCGCAGTCACGATAAAAATTTGCAGATCGCAGCCATTACTAATGAAAAAAAAAAAAAAATAATAAAAAAATGCCATAAATCTATCCCCTATTTTGTAGACGCTATAACTTTTTGATTTTTTTTTACCAAAAAATATGTAGAAGAAAACATATCGGCCTAAACTGTGGAATAAATTCGTTTTTTTTTTATTTTTTGGGGGGGATAATTATTATAGCAAAAAGTAAAAAAATATTGCTTTTTTTTCAAAATTGTCACTCTTTTTTTGTTTAATTAGAACTACCAGCATGCCTTGCTGGTTGCCCGCATGCGCACTGGCAACAGCGTCGAGCAGCGTAAACAACTATGTTGCCATAACAATGGGATTTCGCGCGAGATTTCACATTGGCTGTCCGCACTGACTCCTGGGATGAATGACACCAGATCCCAGGAGACAGTGCGGCAATCACAGGAAATGATGTGGATACCCGCACAAACCCCGCCCACAGCCGCAGACACAGAGGCATGTGTGTATAGACCGGGCCAGTAATTATAAGGTACAATTGCAAAAAAAAAGGCCATTTAGCACTCTTCGGCAGATTAGTAGCGCTTTAAAATAACAAACATGTCATACTTACCTCCTCTGTGCGGTTGGTTTTGCACAGAGTGGCCTCTGATCCTCCTCTTCTGGGGTCCCTCAGTGGCGCTAGTAGCTCCTCCCCGCATCGAGTGACCCATCAGAGAAGATCTCCTTCGTGTCACCCGTTCGGGCGCTCTCCCGTGTCCTGCTGCTTGCATCCATAGACACAGACAGCAGGACTTGGCACCCCCCCACCGGCGCCCGCATCATTGGATTTGATTGACAGCAGCAGGAGCCAATAGCTGCACTGCTATCAATCTATCCAATCAAGAGCCGAGACACCGGCCAGAGAGGGTGTGGACATCTCCGGGAACGATCGTGCTTGGGCTCAGGTGAATAAAATGGGGGGGCCTGGGGTGCTGGTGCACTACAATAGATTTTGCACCTCAATGCATAGAATGCATTGAGGTGAAAATCGGGAGGGTTTACAGCCCCTTTAACATCAAGGAATGGAATTCCATAATACATCCCAACTTCAGGGAAGTAAAAAAGTCCATCTTTTATGTTTGTTTATGGATTATATTAAGCCTTCGCTTAATGCCCTATAGCAGTAATGACGAACCTTGGCACCCCAGATGTTTTGGAACTACATTTCCCATGATGCTCATGCACTCTGCAGTGTAGTGGAGCATCATGGGAAATGTAGTTTCAAAACATCTGGAGTGCCAAGGTTCGCCATCACTGCCCTATAGAAAGTTCATGTGCACATGCTGGAAAACTAAAGGAGGTAGGAAAAAAAGATTAGCTGATTTGTGATGAAGGTAATTGTTGCTATTTATTTTACCCATCCCATACTTCTCCTTTAAAGGGACTTTTTATTTAAATTTTTTATTGCATTTAAGTGTAAATGTGAGATCTGAGGTCTTTTTGACCCCAGATCTCACATTAAAAAGGTCCTGTCATGCTTTTTTTCTACTGCAAGGGATGTTTACATTCCTTGTAATAGGAATAAAAGTGATCCACAATTTTTTTTTTAAAGGGACAGTGTAAAAAAAAAAAAAAGGGGTAAAATAAATAAGAAAAAAAAGATAATTAAAGCGCCCCGTCCTGCCATGCTGGTACAAAGAAGCGAACGCATACGTAAGTCGCGCCCGCATATGTAAACAGTGTTCAAACCACACATGTGAGGCGAGAGCAATAATTCTAGACCTAGACCTCCTCTGTAATTCAAAAATGGTAACCTGTAGAAATTTTTAAACGTCACCTATGGAGATTTTTAAGTGTCAAAGTGTATCGCTATTCCACGAGCGGGCACAATTTTTTGAAGCATGACATGTTGGGTATCAATTTACTCGGCGTAACATAATCTTTCACAATAAAAATATTTGGCTCCTATTAATGTCACTAGGGTGCGGGTTTAGCATCTGAACTTAATTGAAGTGCGCCAGACCCTGCTAGAACTGACCCCAGGGCATTTAGGCTCATCACTACCAATGGAGGCATGGGAGGAAGTGAAGAATACCTTAATTGTTGTGTCCACTGTTTCCAGTCTGGGTGTGAATGTCTTCTTACTAGACTGGCTGCTTGTGGTAGAAGACTCTGTAGGCAAGAAGAAAATGGTAGATTGTTGTTTAAATGGTTTTGATAAAAAACTTATATAAGGCTGTGATACAGAAGAAATACAGTGATACAGCAGAAACATACTGTATAACTGTCGCTAAAGTGGACAGTAATGGAGACAGAATGGATTGTGGAGAGTCCTGCGAGATACTAGTTGCCTTTACATAGATATTAGCGAGCAAAGCTGCTGGCACTATTCACAATCCCATAGGTGTGCCAAGTATAACAAACAATTTTTTTTCTATTTTAATTGTGCTGTAGTGATCTGTGCATTTAGTGCTAATAAATCGTAAAACCAAGAAATAAAACATTGTATATATGTGTTTACCCACTAATAGGAATAAAAGTGACACAATTTTATTTTATTTTTAAAACAGTGTAAAAATAAAAAATAAAAGGTAAAATAAATAATATCGTCCCGCCGAGCTCGCGTGCAGAAGCGAACACATACGTGAGTAGCACCCGCATATGAAAACGGTGTTCAATTCACACATGTGAGGTATCGCCGCGATCGGTAGAGCAAGAGCAATAATTCTAGCCCTTGACCTCCTCTGTAACGCAAAACATGCAACCTGTAGAGTTTGTCGCCATTCCACGAGTGTTTTTTGATTAAGTCCGCCGGATAGTCCGATCGTGTGTACGCGGCATTACTCCACCTACTCCTTGTGGTGCTCAGATTGCATCAGTGTGTCACCGCAAAGTGCTCCCCCACTCCAGGAATATTCTCACCCTGTTATATAGGGACAAGGGGCGGGGTCACCAGCTGATGTCACATGGTGACCCCGCCCCTTGTGATGCCACAGTCCCAGCATCCCCCGGGACTGTGACATCACACAAAACCTTTAAAAAAACTTTTTTTGCTTTATTATAAAAACAATTGGATACATATCCCTGGTGCTTGCAGTGCACCAGGCTATACATGTGAAGAATTCTGTTCAATGTCTCCCTTAGTTCGCACAAGCCACAAAGGCACCCTTTTTGATTAATATATTTATTAATATATTTATAAGCACTGGAATTGCATGTAACGAGTGTTATCTTATGTGATTATTTCTTTGTCATGTGCAATATTTGGGTTGTGTTTAAACATGTGTAATTAGTTTAGTTCAGAATTAGTTTCACGAATTTCGACAAATTTGTTAATTCAGAAATATCCGAATTAACGAAAACCCGTTTAACCACTTGCCTACCAGGCCCTGTCGTACTTTGAATGACAATTGCACGGTCATGCTACACTGTACCCAAACACACTTTTTATCATTTTCTTCACACAAATAGAGATTTCTTTTGGGGTATTTAATCACTGCTGTGTTTTTTATTTTTTACAAAAAAAAAAAAGACCAAAACTTTTGAAAAAAAAAGTTTTTATTTTTTTTCTGTCAGTAAATTTTGTAAGTAATTTTTCGCCTTCACTGATGTGCCCTGATGAGGCGGCACTGATGGGCACTGATAGGCTGAACTGGTGGGCATTGATGAGGTGGCACTTATGGGCACTGATGAGGTGGCACTTATGGGCACTGATGAGGTGGCACTTATGGGCACTGATGAGGTGGCACTGATGAGGAGGCACTAATATGCTGCACTTATGGGCACTGATAGGTGGCACTGATATGTGGCACTGATAAGCACTGATAGGTGGCACTGATGGGCACTTTTGGGTGGCACTGATGGTCACTAATAGGCGGCACTGGTGGGCACTGATAGGTGGCACTGGTGGGCACTGATAGGCAGCACTGGTGGGCACGGATAGGGCGGAGCGGATAGGTGGCACGAATAGGCGGTACAGATGTGAACCGATGGGCATTGATGGGTGGCACTGATGGATGACACTGATGGGCATTGATCGACGGCAGTGATGGGCATTGATGGGCAGCACTAATAGATGGCACTGATTGCCAGCACTGACTGGCATCGCTAATAGGCACTGATTACTGAGCGCTTAGCTCTGAGGAAGGAGGTAGATGTACCCCGTGTTCTGTGCATGTCCATGCATTGTGTTTATGGCCTTTTGTCAGTTGCTTTTTGTGAGTACCCACTTTTATATAAAACATTTTTATTATTAAATTATCTTTGGTAATGCACTAGGTGTGCGCGTCTTCCATTTCTGTTTTTCTTGCACTAACTAATAATAACTTAACTATTAAATTAGAGGTATTGGATTTTCCTTTCAAATTTGGCTGTTAGTGAACGAAGTGAATATGAATTTATCTGAAGTTATGAATAATGCGAAATAACGAATGCCGTAACGAATGTAATGTAACAAATTAATAATAAAAATAACTAACAATAATAAAAATAAAACCTTTTTATTATTATTATTTATTATTAATTTGTTCTGTTCTATTTGTTTAGATGCGTCATTCGTTATTTTGGATAATTCATAACTTTGGATAAATTCATATTCGTTACGTTCACTAACAGCCAAATTTGAAAGGAAATTCTAATACCGATAATTTAATAGTTAGTTATTATTAGTTAGTTAGTTATTCTTTAGAATTTTGGGGATTTTCGAATTTTCGAATTTATGAATTTACGATCATAAATGACGAAAAATAAAAAAAATAAAAAACAAATGAAACTAAATGAACACATTTTTCGGCAATGCACATGTCTAGTTGTGTTAAGTGACACATTTATTAAAACACATATATAAAATAAATCTATTTCTTGTTTTTACGATTTATTAGCACTAAATACACAGATTACTACAGCGCAGCACAAGTAAAACATAAAAAAAAAATATTGTTATACTTTGCACACCAAATGCCGTGTACACACGATCGGAATTCTCGTCGGAAAAAGCTCTGATGGTTTTCCCGACGGAATTCCGACGGAATTCCGACGGAATTCCACTCAAACTGTCTTGCCTACACATGGTCACACCAAATTCCGACCATCAAGAACGCAGTGACATACAACACTAAAACGAGCCGAGTTCAATGCTTCCGAGCATGCATCGAATTGATTCCGAGCATGCGTAGGAATTTTGGGCGTCAGAATTGCTACAGATGATCGGAATTTCCGTCGGAAAAATTGAAAACATGCTCTCAATTTTTTGCTGTCGGAAATTGGGCCAGCAAAATTCCGATGGAGCATACACATGGTTGCATTTTCCGATAAAAAGCTCTTATCTGTCTTTTTCTGGCCGTAATTCCAATCGTGTACGCGGCACTAGAGACAGAATGGAGCTAGAAGTCTGTCTTCCTCCTCCATATTGAATAATTACTATACTTAATTAAGCTTTGAGATGGATTATGACATAATATAGAACATCATCTAATGCTTACCATATACATCTGATTCAATTTGTAGGTTTACATTGGATAACCCATTTTGTGCCGTCCATTGATCATCGGTATCAACAATCCACAGGTCATCATTATTATCGCTGACAAAATCATTCCTGGGGATACGAGATGCAAAAAGTTATGCAAGCCAAATATTTAAAAAAAATAAATTCTTTATGTGGTTTTTATAAGTTACATAATGGGGGAGATTTACTAAAACTGAAGCACTCAGAATCTGGGGCAATTGTGCATGGTAGCCAATCAGCTTCTAGCTTCAGCTTGTTCAATTAACCACTTAAGCCCCGGACCATTTTGCTGGCCAAAGACCAGAGCACATTTTGCGATTCGGCACTGTGTCACTTTAACTGACAATAGCGTGGTCGTGCGACGTGGCTCCCAAACAAAATTGACGTCCTTTTTTCCCTTCAAATAGAGCTTTCTTTTGGTGGCATTTGATCACATCTGCAGTTTTTATTTTAAGCGCTATAAACAAAAATAGAGCGACAATTTAAAAAAAAAACGCATTATTTTTTACTTTTTGCTATAATAAATATCTCCAAAAAATATATAAAGAAACATTTTTTTTCCTCAGTTTAGCCCGATACGTATTCTTCTACATATTTTTGGTTAAAAAAAATCACAATAAGAGTTTATTGATTGGTTTGCCCAAAAGTTATAGCGTCTACAAAACAGGAGTTAGTTTTATGGAATTTTTATGAATATTTGTTTACTAGAAATGGCATCGATCAGCGATTTTTATCGTGACTGTGACATTATGGCGGACACATCAGACAATTTTGACACATTTTTGGGACCATTGACATTAATACAGCGATCAATGCTAAAAAATTGCATTGATTACTGTAAAAATGCCACTGGCAGTGAAGGGGTTAACCACTAGGTGGCGCGGTAGGGGTTAAGTGTGTCCTAGGGAGTGATTCTAACTGTGGGGGGAGGGGCTGTGTGTGACACATCACTGATCACCGCTCCTGATCACAGGGAGCTGTGATCAGTGACATTTTTATTAGGCAGAACGAGGAGATGCTTGTTTACATTAGCACCTCCCTGTTCTTTCTTACCGTGAAACGATCGTGGGTATCCCCGGGGACAACGAGTCCACGGGACCCGCGATCCCACTCACGGAGCTCCTGGCAGGCAAGCCACCTCTTAAACAGCAACGTACAGGTAGGTTAATCTTCCTGTACGTGCCCTTCTGCCGCAGTATATCTGCGTGAGGTGGTCGGGAAGCGGTTAAGCTTTGACAATAAAACCTAGAAGCTGATTGGTTTCTATGCAGAGCTCCGCCAAATTTTGAACATTCTAGTTTTAGTAAATAACCCCCAATGCGTCACACTGATCTTCCCAAAATAAAAGACACAATCACCAATCCCCTCCTCCTCTCTTACTAGGGCTCCCCAGCTCTCTTACAAATGCAGAAGGGTAGGTAGGTGCTTTTTTTAGGCACAGTGTCGCTGACAGCTCCGAGTGTCAGGACTGTAGCATGCACTCGCTCCATGCTCCAGTCCTGACAGATGGGGAAAGAAGACACCGCTGGCATCCCCAATGTGGGCAATTGTGGACCCAGGGCACCCACCAGGAAATGTAGGCCATTTTCCCCTGGGGTGCCTGGCGCAAACACACAGAAGCGGGTGGAGCACTTCTGTGTGACCAGGAGTTCCTCTTACATTTCCCGAGCGGGATCCTGAGAGGCGGGATCAGGGCTTTTGAGAGCCGGCATTGGGCTGCTGGCAGATGGGATTAAGGCCACTGGCCGGCAGGATTGGGGCTGTTGAGAGCCAGCATTAGGACCACTGAGAGGCAGAGTGGGGCTGCTGAGAGCCAGCATCTGGGATATGGAGGCAGAGCGGGGCCACTGAGAGGTAGTAGAGCGGAGCCGCTGAGAGGGGGAATTGGGAGACAAAGACAGGTGTGGAGCTGAGAGGTGGCCTTCAAACAATGTCATCAGTTGCTAGGATGCCAGCGGTCCTAACAAACGATGACTGCATTGAGGAGGGGTGGGAGCAGAGATTGCCGGCCAGACCTTCTCCCATAATTCCTCAATTGGTGCTGTGTGTGAGAACACCTATTGCTCCCATTGAGGATACCACTACTGAGTGGAGCCCAGGGCTGGAACTTGTTCCAGCCCTGCAATCCAGGACTCCAGCCAAGATCTACGGGACCCCGGGACTTACTTCAAATCGTGGGATGGTCAAGCGGAATCTGGGATGGTTGGGAGGTATGTATACACTAAATATTGTGTGGACTCTTTCGTAATACTTGGGCTGCACTAGAAGCCTCTGAAATCAAATACTTGGTTATCATTGTCATAAAAATTGCAGTTCACAGTTTTTTGCACAGTACTCACCAATTCTTCTTCTGTTTTTCTCTGACCAGATAAACCGATACAGCGACAATAACAATGAACAGGACAGCAATGGCAACTCCCACCCCTCCGTACACTCCGGCTTTTGATATTTTTCCTGTACAGCTTGGACCCGTATATATGTAGATGTCTGTTCCTGGACACCTGTGTGGGGGAACATTACTCATTATATATGTGTATTTTCTGAAATGGTGCAAATAATAAATTATTATTTAATTAATGCATTTACATTAGATGTTTCTAAAATGCTGCCACATTCCTATGTGCGCGTGGCAGTGAGTGATACAGACATCTTTTTAAGGTCAGAATTGCACCAAAAAATGCTGAGAACAATAGCGGCTACACCTGACCAGGTGACAATCACCTTTGGTCTTTGGTGTTCCATGAGCTGGAAAATCTCTGTGCATGGTGAGGCTAAGTGCGTAATTGTCATACTATTGCCTGGCATAAAAAAATATGTACTTAACCTCGTCCCACCTAGCCTATTGTAAAATGATGGCTGGGCGGGAACACTGTTGTTTTGGGAGGACATCATATGACGCCCTCCCAGGATTGGGCCATGCTCCGATGCGATCTGTCACCCGCCGGGTCTACCGGACATGGCCAATGACATATCAGTGTACCAGCCCGCTGCTGGTACCATGTGATCGCCGTGGCCAATCACAGCAGATCACATGACAGTTGTACACAATGAAAGGCTTTGTTACATGCCTTGCATTGAGTACTATTGTGATGAGCTCTGTAAATGGGCACAGTCATCACATGGTACATACAGGGCCAATCACAGCCGATCTGTATCATGTGATTAACTGTGGACAATCACAGCTAATCACAATAGTATACACTGAATTGGGTGTTTTTATTTGAAAAAATGCTTATAACTGTGAAAAGCACAGTTATAAGCAATCATAGTGTGTAAAAGAAAAAAATATCCTGATCAACCCCCCCCCCCACACACACACACACACCACCACCACCAGAGTAGTAGTGTAATGCCGCGTACACACGGTCTGAATTCTCGTCGGAAAAAGCTCTGTTGGTTTTCCTGTCAGAATTCCGACGGAATTTCGCTCAAACTGTCTTGTCTACACAAGGTCACACCAAATTCCGACGGTCAGTAACACAGCGGCATAAAACACGTTCGACATCACTATAAAAGGGAAGTTTAATGCTTTGAGCATGCGTCAAATTGTTTCCGAGCATGCGTCGGAATTTTGCGTGTCGGAATTGCATACACACGATCAGAAAATCCGATAGAAAGGTTTTCCGTCGGAAAAATTGAGAACAGGTTCTCAATCCAAAGTCCGTCGGAAATTCCGACAGAAAAAAACGATGGGCATACACACGGTCGGAAAATCCATTGAAAAGCTCCCATCGGACTGTTTCCATCGGAAATTCCGACCGTGTGTACGCGGCATTACTCTACTACAGTAATAAAAAAATATAAAAGAGTATAAAAAAAACAGTCAGTGTCGATGGTCACCGCCGCACCAGTCATATGATGATGCTGTACTGCACTGGTGACTGTATGTAAAAATGTTTTTAAATTGTGAACAAAATATTTTTTTTACATTTCTTAATTTTCCAAAAAACTGACAAAAATAATTTAAATTTCAAAAAACTTGCCATGCCTTTTACTAAATACCTTAAACTGTTTACTTTGCAAAACGGGGTCATTTGGGGGATGTTTGTACTGTCCTAGCAATTTCGGGCCTCAAGAAATGAGATCATCCATCTTTTAAAAGTATTGATCGATTTTTAGATATATATACCTTAGATTGTAATTTTAAATAATATACACTGATTTGGGGTTATTATGCTATTATTATAGCAGAATACATTTTGGCCTAAATTTACAAAGAAAGATTATTTATTTGCAAAAATTTATAACAGAACCAAATAAAGATTTTCAAAATTTTCTATCTTTTTTAGTTTATTTTCCTGAAAATAAAAAAACTGCCGTGAATAAATAGCACCGAAAGTTCTATTTGTGTGAAAAATTATAAAAAATGGCATATGGGTACAGTGTTACATGACCGCACAATTGTCATTCCAACTGTGACAGCGTTGATAGCTGAAAATTGGCCTAGGCAGGAAGGGGGTAAAAGTGTCTTGTATTGAAGCGGTTAAAGTGGTACTAAAGGCTGAAGGTTTTTTTACCATCATGCACACCTTCAGTGTGCAGCTATCCCCTCAGTCCCCCCTAATACTTACCTGAGCTTGATCTCGGTCCAGCAATGTGCATTGAAGAGGGTCTCTCCCTCTTCATTGGCTGCTGCCAATCGCAGCCAGTGAGGAGAGAGCAGAGGGGGTGGGCAGGGCAGGGCCAAGCCGCACTCTGTGTGTCTAAAGGCCCATACACACGATCGGACTTTTTGACAACCAACATGCAAATTGGCTGTTTTGGACCAACATCCGACCGTGTGTACGCTCCATCGGACCAACTTTTTCCAGGTTTCATCGGACTTTTGTTGACTGTGCGAACGGACCAACTTTCTGCCAACAAAAGTCCGATGGACCAAAGTCCGACGTGTGTACACAAAACCAACGGACTTTTGTACAAACCAATGCAGAACCAATGCAAAAGATTAGACAACAATACAGAAGTTGACCAAAGGTGGCGGTAAAGAGCAGAAAAACCAAGTGATTTGGTGAAAGTTGGCTGAAAAAAGTTCTGCCGTGTGTATGCAATACCAACTTGGGGCCAACGCCCTTTGGACAAAAATCCACAGGAAAGTTGGTCCACGGTCCGATCGTGTGTATGAGGCTTTAGACACACATAGGTGGCTCAGGAGCGAGCACGCACGCACAAATGTCTTCAGAGCAAGCAGCTTGCTTTGGGGGCACTCAACGGGGAGGAGGAGCCAGGAGTGCTGGTGGGGCACCCGAGAAGAGGAAGATCAGGGAAGCTCTGTGCAAACCTATTGCACAGAGCAGGTAAGTATAACATGTTTGGTGTTTTAACAACCGATGATGACATTGGTTGCTAGGACAAAGACAGCCGACCCACTCAGTGTTCTTGTTTTCAAGGACACGAGAGGCACAGAATGAAGTTGTCATTTAGTGGCGCTTGTAATACTACCAAAAAAATGATGATGGCTCTGTGAGGACCATACTATCACTTCCAGAATTCTTTGTTCTCGTTTTTGCTGAAAAAAAGTTCCTTATGACTAGGCTGTTGCCCTCAGACACTCTCCCTTGTGCCATTTTCCAGGCCTTTCCTTGAGTAAACCGTCTCCAGCCATATATTTTAAATTTGAATTCATCGGTCCAGAGCAGCTGCTAACATTGTTCTGCATAAAAGTTCTTGTGCTTTTTCTTGTGTTTTGGGTGTAGAAAAGTAGCTTGGTCTGGTTTCCAAGTTGGAGGTATAGCTTTTTTAGCAACAAGTCTTCCATGATGACAATTTTTGATCTGACTTCTCCAGACTATAGATGGGTGTAGCAGGGTCCCACTGGTTTTTGCTAAGTCTGAGCAAGTCTGCACTACGGTTCCTTGGTCAACCACTGCATTCTTGGTCCTCAGTGTTACCTGTTTCTTTGTGTCTCTGCAGGAGAGCTTGAAACACTTGTCTTTCATGAAATTTCTGCCTATAATAGACCTTTTTGATGCAGTAAGACCACACTGTTTCTTTATGCTGTGCTCAGTAGACATGTGCGATTTGTTTAGCTATGAATTTAAATTGGGATAAAATTGAGTTATCCGGAAATTCGGATGTGTCAAAATTTCCGAATCACAGTAGTAACAAATTTCAATGAATCCAAAATAAATTACTTAATACAAAATTAAATAAATGATAACAAAGCAAATTATTTGATCTTGAAAATGAATTTGACATGGAAACATATTGCAAATGAATACCGTTAGGTATGAAAGTGAAATAAGGTGATTCCTACTTAGGCTACTTCATAGAATATCGAAGAATAGAATAGAACAGAATAGAATAGAAAATAGGATAGAATAGAAAGGAATAGAATAGAAAGCAATAGAATATTTCTAACATAACAAATATGACTAAACAAAATTATTAACTTAAAGAACCTAAAAACAAAACAGCGTTTTTCCATGATGCACATCTCTAGTTCTCAGTCTTGCCATTGAGTAAGATTTTTACACTGAACTGTTGTCGTCTACCTTTTATTATTATTATTTTATACGATTTATATAGCGCCAACAGTTTACGCAGCGCTTTACAGTGTATAGGGGGGGGGGGGCAACACAATTACAGTACAGTTCAATACAAAAGGTACAGGAGAGCCCTGCTCATAGAGCTTACATTCTAAAGGGGCGGGGTGATGGTACAACAGGTAATAGCTGCAGAGAATGATTTGATGGGGGTGGCTCGGGGACAATAATTTTTAGGTGTTTGTGGGATAGGCTTCCCTGAATAATTGAGTTTTCAGGGATCTCCTAAAGGTGGACAGGGTAGGGGCTGATCGGACAGACTGGGGCAGGGAATATCCTTAACTTATTATGAGAACATGGCATCACCCAGGTTCATTACTTCTACATAGCTGATTTTGTTTGATTTAAAGCTCAACAGGGAAACTGAAAAAAATATCCTTTACAGTGGGGCTGTAACCCCTTGCATTGCAGGGGTTAATTGCGCATTTAGGTCTAGGGGACATAAAAAAGAAGAACTAATTACCTAACCTTCCGCTCCCCCATGCTGCTAGACCATTCTCTGCAGCATCTTCTCCCCATGCTCTGGTGGTCTAAGGGTCCAAAGCCCACCACCAGAACATGGGTGAGTGAAGAATCGGGTAAGAAAGTGCAAAAACTGTTCTCTAGACTAAACAAGAATGTAAAAATTAGTCTATGGGAGGTGAAGGAAGAACCACATCCCTACAAAATGTACAGCATACCAAGAGAGAGGAATGGGACTTTTTTTTTACATTAAAAAATGTATTTTATTAGTTTACAAAAGATAAAAAAGAAAAAAGCACACGGATATATGTATAGACACAATAATTCTCCTGATGAAGCTACAACAACGAAACGCGAAGATATACCGCAATTGCCTCAACCTACCAGTCTTGATATGGATCTGTAAACATATTATTTTTTTAATTCCTGAGATATTGAGCCATGTAAAGTTGCATTCCTCTCTCTTGGTATACTGTACATACTGTAGGGTTTTTTTTTTTTTGTTACTTAAAAAAGATCTTGTATTAGTTTACAAAAGAAAAAAAGGCATTTCATTAACACCCACATAAGTTTAAAACAATACAGCATATAGCGAATGCCAGACACAAGTCTGTCTTCAACCCCCATAACCTATCAATACCAAGAAACGTTATATGACATCATAAAAATGATTACAGGTCCATATCAAGACTGGTAGGTTAAGGCAATTTCAGTATCTCTACGCATTTCGCTGTTGTAGCTTCATCAGGGTAATAGCTGTGTCTACATATACCAGTGTGCTTCTCCCTTTTTATCTTATGTAAACTAATAAAAGGTCATACTTTAATGTAAAACTTTTATGTTTAATTCCTGAGATACTGAGCACTGTAAAGTCCCATTCCTCTCCCTTGGTATACTAGACTAAACAAGCAGTTAAACCTTGCAGTGTGGACGTGGCCACACCGCAAAGAATTTTTTTTTTTTAATTTTCTGGATTTTCGGATTTCATGTTTTTTTAGTCTGTATGTTATCTTGTTTGTACCTGTTTGGTAAAACTGTTTAGTCGTGCACTTGACCAAATGCCTCCAAAATCCTTAAATTTGAGCAAGTATATCTGAAAAAATGATACTGGTTTAAAAGGCAAAGGATGAAGAAACCAAATATTAATTTGATTTAGGCTTGTTTATGTACTTTGTAGTAAAAAAAAATGCTTAAACATGTCCACAGTATTGTATATTCTATGTTTTACATGAGCACTATGGGTTTACAAAGCAGACAGCATAGCAAAGGTAGCTACATTTCAAGCTGGCCTTGTCAAAGGAAAACATAACATTTAGTATTTTTTAGTTCTGACTATAATAAAATAAACAAGTATAAAACCGCAATAGATTCCCTTTAACACAAAGTTAGAGACCATCACACTTACAAGCACTGTGGACCGACATTTTTTTGAATCGGACATCTTCCCTCATTACAGGACTTATAGTTTGTGTAGGCTGGATCACAATATGACATACAGGTCAGTCCATCAGAAGTGACTGTTTCTTTGTAGAACTCTTTATAGCCATCTTTGATAATACTACAGACTGGGAATAAAGCAAGAGTATAACTTTATTTAACCATCAAAATAAATTATTAATTTTATCCACTTTATAAAAAAAAAAATACCTTGGGGTTTAGGAACTTCATTTAATGTGATGATCCCGTAATTGTTATCAAAAACCAGGCAGATAGAAGCTGAAAGGAGAAGAAAATGGAGTTTGTTGTAACAGAAAAATGCTGACCTGCTTAAATTAGTTTGTTTAGATGTGAACCAAAAATGTGCTGCGCTTGTGATATTAAAAATGGTGCCTGATGATGTCATTGCTGACAAAACGTGTTGGACGGAGCCTGGGAATCTGAGGGAGAGCTGATTGTGGATCAGTGTGGAGCAATTTGTGCCTTTATTTGCTCAATTGTATTAACTGAAGTACCGCTATATGATTCATGCTGATTGATTTTCTCTATATATGTGAGTGTGTGTGTGCTTTTTTTCTTGTGTGTTTTGTTTCCTTGCGAGGGTTTGAAAACAAGCGCAGCACATTTTGGCTCACATATTTGAATGGTATTTTTCACTTGGCCAAGATTGACTGGGGGTGCGTGGAATATTATTTTAGATTTTTTGAGAGGTTCATTTTTAGATGCTTACACAAAGTCATTCACACATTATTTTCTTTTCATAATAAAAAACAAATGGTTCTCTGCACACCCTCAGACGACGTCCGGAAGTGACGAAACGCGTCAGGGTCGTGGCCTCTCAGGAAGTGACGTTTTGCGGTCCAGAGTGCGCTCCAGCCAGCCCAGATACCAGGAAGTGGAAGGGATACCTAGACACAGCGGTCTTTGGCGGTTTCCGGCGGACGGAAACCTTGCAGGCAGAGTGCAGTTTCTTCATTTTATTCAAATGTGATTGATTATTTTTATTCTGGTACGCATTTTACTGGGGGGAATGGGAAAATTGAAATAAAACTGTGTTTACCAAACTGTACTACGCTATCCGCAATACTTTATTTTTTCTATGCTGGATACTGGTGGAGAGGAACTATTCTGAGGCACACAGGTGGAGGAAAAGCGGACGCAGTAAGGAGGTTGCAGTGGCCAGTGGTTTCTGATTGATATGCCCAATTTTGTCTACGCTCTGGTGAGTGCATCCCCAAAGGGGAACTTCCCCAGCACGTGGTGATAAGAATTGGTGTCGGGTGGAAGTCACATCTCTATATCACAGAAAGGAATTGTTTTAAGCTGCACTGCATACAGGATTTATTCATGATTTGACAGATTTTTATGATTTTATGATTTTTTGATGAACTTTTAAATCATATAAGCGCTGCTGCAATATTTATGGAGCCAACATACTTTTTGTGAGGACTCATTTTAAATATTGCCATATCACTATTATTGTTTTTACTATACAGTGGCTGCTTTTACAGGTGTATTGCATACATTTTATTATTTCCATATCCCATTATATTTATATATTTATTTTATTTATATGTATATATTTATACACTTTAAAAGTTCCAATCCATAAGCGCGGAGTGATAGAT
Organism: Lithobates sylvaticus; assembly: GCA_028564925.1. Lineage (NCBI taxonomy): Eukaryota > Metazoa > Chordata > Amphibia > Anura > Ranidae > Lithobates > Lithobates sylvaticus. The sequence goes on from CM053029.1 coordinate 65,106,690, forward strand.
CCACGGGGACGGCAATTTATCTGGCTCTATCCATACACCACAGGTTCTCTGCTTTCAACAATAAAATCTACATCAGGGACATTGTTTTTAATTTTTTTTTAATAAAGGAATGGTCAAAAATTTCCTCCTGTTTTTATTTCTTTTTTGATACTTTTTTGGTGAATGAGTAGGGCTATAATGTACCCAATACTCTTTCACATAGGGAGGGGGCCGGGATCTGGGGGCAAAGCACCCCTGCCCCAAGCACCCGTCCTTGTTGAGGGCATGTGGCCTGGTATGGTTTAAGAGGGGGGTGGATCTCGCTTATCCCCCCTTTGCTGACCTGCCGGTCTGCAAGCTGGTATAAGGGTCTGGTATGGATTTAAAAAAAAATTGAAATCCCCTTAAAATCCATAATTTTCTCTTTATGAATGTCAGTTTTGTTGCAGCAGGTTCTATACATAGTACAGATGTGCCACTTTACAGGCAGACTAAGGGGACACCCCAGGAACTATATTTAACCACTTGACCACTGGGCACTTAAACCCCCTTCCTAACCAGACCAATTTTCAGCTTTCGGTGCTCTCACACTTTGAATTACTGTACCCATATGAAATGCTTGTCTTTGTTTTCACACAAATAGAGCTTTCTTTTGGTGGTATTTAATCACCGCTGGGTTTTTTATTTTTTGCGCTATGAATCAAAAAGACAGAAAATTTGGCAAAAAATAAAATAAAAAATGATTTGTTTTTGTTAAAATTCAGTGTAGAGTATTGTTGAGTATTGGCGAGTATTGGCGAGTATTGGCAGAGTATTGGCAGAGTATTGGCAGAGTATTGCAGAGTATTGGCAGAGTATTGCAGAGTATTGGAAGAGTATTGCACAGTGTTGCACAGTATTGCAGAGTATTTCACAGTATTGCAGAGTATTGGCAGAGTATTGCAGTGTTGCAGAGTATGTGCAGAGTACTGCAGAGTATTGTCACTAAGCAGCACTGTGGGCACTACAGATCCAGCCCACAGCGCTGCTGCAATCTCTTCCCCTCTCAGTGTACCGATCGGTACAGAGAGGGGAGGGAGGAACCGGCATCATGACGTGACGCCGGTTTGTTTACATGTGTACGCTCTGTTATTTGACGGAGCGATCACGTGGTAAACGGCCGCAATCAGCGTCAGTCAGGGATGTTCCTGGGTGCGCGCCCCAGGGGGCGCGTGGGAGCAAGATTCTGGGAGGACGTCCCACGGACGTCCATCCAGATTAAGCCGACCGGGCTGTAGCCGTCTTTCGGCTATGGCCCGGTCGGCATGTGGTTAAAGGAATTTTTCATTTTAATTGTTTCACTTTAAGCATCATTAAAATCACTGCTCCTTTAAAAATTATCTTTTTAAAAAATTAAAATTTGCATTGATAAATATCCCCCAGGGAAGTACCTGGGCCCCCATACCATTTTCATGGCCAATAACTTGCATATAAGCCTTCAAAATGGGCACTTTTGATTTTTCAAGTTCGGGTCCCATAGGCTTTAATGGGGTGCAGAGTTCGGGTCCAAACTTTTGCAATGTTCGAGAGTTCTGGTACAAACCGTTCCAGGGGTGTTCTACCCAACTATACTTACCAGTTATCTTCCATCACCTGTTGAGTAGAAGCATGCCCCACACAATGTTTGGAAGCATGTGCTCCAAGGAGCGAATGACCCCACAACCATGGTTATCTACAGTTACTTGGCTTGATTCTGCTTTTAGCACAATATAGGGGAATTCTTGTTCACTGTGATGTGCATGACATAACTTAGATGTAGTTTTGGTCCTTACTGGGTGCTGTCCTAATAAGTATCTATAGTACTTCTCTATTAGAGCAATATGTAGACAAAGGAAACATGCCCAAACTAGTGCCTGTGCTCTTTTGAGCACAGACCTCTTTTTATGGGTTTAATGTTCTTTGGTTTATTGCTTTTTTACCAGTTCACTACTGCACCAAATATAAATAGTCCTTTTTTTTTTTTCAAAACTCTTTATTCCAAATTTTTCATTACATAATAATTTACATTATACATTTTTATATACTTTTACATTTCTTTATATAATACAGATTATAGTTACATTTACTCTTTCCTTTCATTCCTCCCTCTCTCACCCTCTGTGGTCACTTAATACTATATTTTCAAATATTCCTCTATCCACTGTTAGCCATGTTCTATTCCATTTTGCCCATATTTGTTCATACCTTCGCCGGTTTCCACTTTGTTCATACTTTATTTTTTCATAGGGTAGGACCTGGTTTACTGCTCTCACCCATTGGGTTACTGTCGGGGGATGTGGCTGAATCCATTTTTCTATTATTTGTTTTCTTGCCAGAAACAGTACCTCCCTTAAGAAGGTATTATTATCTCTATTATCTCTCTCTTCCCTCAATATCCCCAACAAACATAATTCCATCGTGGCTATAAAAGATTTATTCAGGACTTTTCCTATTTTCCTAGCTACTTGTTGCCAATATTTCCCTATTTTACCACAGTACCACATTACATGAAGGAAGTCTGCTCCCCCCTGCCCACATCTAGTACATCTTGGTTCAGTCATCCTCCCCATTTTATGCAATCTATTTGGAGCCAAGTATGTCTGATGTATTATATTCATCTGTATTATCCTGTTATTCATTGCAGGGGATACCTTCCAATGGGAATTGCAGGCTTCATCCCATTCATGATCGCTCATGTCTGGGATAGCCTCCTGCCACTTATCCCTTATTTTCAGTGTTCACCTTCTATTATCTTCTGTAACAGGTGTGTGTAAATCTTTGCTATCAATCCCTTAGGTCCCTGTGATTTCAGGATGCCTATAAGGGGATATTTAGATATTTTTAATTCCTCTCTTCTAAACTGTGTCTGTAGCACCTGCCTCAGCTGAAGGTATCTGTAGAACTGTTTACTCAATAAGTTATATTGTTTACATAGGTTTTCATAGGTTAGTATCACATTTTGTCATATAGCTGACCAAAAGTTGTTATCTTATTCTGCTTCCAAAATTTACTATCCTCAAAAGCTTCCAGTTGTTCAAATTTTGGGTTTTTCCAAAGCGCAGTTTCTGTTGGGATTCCAACAAATCAAGTCAGTTTCTTAGCCTCTCTCCATACTGTCCTTGCCACTTTCAAAAGGGGAATTTTTACTCCCACTCTCCTCAAATCTTTTAATTCTAATCCCGTCATTAAATCATCTATTTGCATTTTACTAAGGAGATATTCCTCTATCCTTGTTATTTTTTCCTGTCCTATCCATGATCTTAGATGTTTCAATTGCCCTGCCAAATAATATAAATATAAATCCGGGAGGGCCAATCCAGCTTCTGTCTTTGGTCTTTGTAATTTATTAAATTTTAATTTACATCTTCCATATGCCCAAATGAACCGAGTCATCTGCGAGTTTAATTTTTTAAATATCTGTTTTGGTATTTTTACTGGGGAGTGTGCAAATACATATAAACACTTGGGTAATATAATGGATTTTATCAGGTGAATTCTGCCTGCCATTGATATTGGTAGCTTTATCCATATTTCCAATTTTCTCTTCACATGTTCTACTAGTGGGAGTATGTTGACTTCCATCTCATCTTCGTGTTTCAACGTAATATTTACTCCTATATAAATAGTCCTTTTTAATACTTGTGATGTAGGAATCTGGAACAATTAAAGTTTAAGCTCTATTGGCTCTCTAATTGGCTCACATACAGCAGCGGGAGCCATTGGCTTCAACTTCTGTCAATCACAGCCAGTGAGGAGGAAGTGGGGGGGTGCAAGCCACACTATTATGGACACACAGAGCTGGGCTTGGGAGTAAGCATGTCCAAGCGCCCCCAGAGCGAGTGGCTTGTTAGGGGGGCTCTCAGCAGGGGGGGCAGGAGCACCAGTGAGGGATCCAAGAAGAGGAGGATCAGGGCTGCTCTGTGAAAAATCATTGCACAGAGCAGGTAAGTGTGACATTTTTTTAATGCTAAAAATTATAAGCTTTACAATCACTTTAAAGAATTTGCAATTGTACCATTTTCTGAGCAGTTTTTCTCGGCCTTCACTGTTTCCACCTTATCCTTCACATCCTGGAATATCTCTTCGTACTGATCATCTACAGGCATGTCTGTTTTGTATTCTATCTCCACAATCACTTCATGATCCACTATAACATTGCCCATCCTGCCACAGATAAAGAAAATTGAATATTATTGGTTAGTTGAAATCTTTCAGTTAATTAGCATTTTGGTTTTGAAAATAGAAGGACCTTGTAAAATAGTGGGGTCCAGTGCTGACCTGTCAATCAATCACACTAGGGTTAACAAGATTGGACATGGTCCAATCTGCAACGCTTAAAATTTTCATTGGTTGCATTTCAGAAACCTCTGTCACAATATGTTGATCCTCCAATGTATACAAGCAGTGGCTAAATCTTGGTTAGCACCTTCTTGATGTCCTTCTAATGGCACACTTACCCCATGGTCCATTAGGGTGAAGTATACTTCCAGAAGGCCCACATCAGAATGAGGGTTATTAGCCTTAAAATTACAGGTTAAAATTGATAGGGGGAGGGCAACACAGAGAACCTGTCAAAAGCAAACATGAGTTTGACTCGAACATAAAGCTTATCCCTGCTCCCTTGTTAAACCTGAACTTGTAAAGACCTGGACGCAGTTGTTTCACAGAAAGAAGGAGGTGATGTATAACTTTACTGGGGATACAGGAAACATTTTATGTCTACAGTAATGTGTTAAAAAAAAGCTGATTGTGTGGATAAACATTTATTTCATGAGGTGGGCCTCAGGCCTGGAGCACATACCGTAAGTAACCAAGATGGGTCTTTGGTGCTCCATTTACTTTCTGTTGCAGGAAGATGATGGGATGTGCCTTGGGCTAACATGACCACTGCTGGCAAGGAATCAGGTGTCTGCTAACATATCCTTAACTAGCATTACTAAGCTTTAAAACAACTGACCTCTACAGCTATATGATAGGAACATGCATAATCACAGTTCACAGTTCTTTAAGCAGTGAAGTTGAGTCAGGTCTCAGAACTCTTTTCTCTCCCTTTTACTGTGCACCTGCTCTGTGTTTATAACACAGATTATAAGATAGGGTGAGAAAAAGGGAAGAGACCCTGTTACACAATTTGGGTATGAATTACTCCACAATGGCTGCATCTACGGAGGTCAGGAAGGGATTGTTTTAAAGTTTATTTATTGCTTATCAAGAATATATTTGTATGCCAAAAGCCTTTCCACAGAATTTACAGCACATACTAATTTTGGTAGCATAATTAGTAATGTTGAATGTATGTTCCTTGCTAAAGAACATTATTTTGTTATAAGTTGTTATGGATAAAGACTTGCTGACCAGGCCTTTTCTGGCACTTTTTGTTTACCAGTTTAAATCAGTATTTTTTGCTAGAAAAAACGTTATCTCTCTCTCGCTCTCTCTCTCTCTGTCTGTATATATATATATATATATATATATATATATATATATATATATATATATATATATTTATTTATTTATTTTTTTTTTTTGCAGGGATCCTAGTGAATAAAATGGCAAGTGTTGCAATATTTGATGCCACGCGCTATTTGTGCAGCGGGTTTTCAAATCATTTGGGGAATAAAATACACGTTAATGAATAAAAAATAAAAAAATATATAACCCAATTTTTTAGTACAATATAAAAGATGATGTTACGCCAAGTAAATGTATACCTAACATGTTACACTTTAAAATTGCGCATGCTAGTAAATTGCAACAAATACAAAAATCTGCATAGGCACTGCTTTAAAAAAAATTACAGTTTACAGCAAACGATCAAAAAAATTAAAATAAAGATATTTTCCTTGAAAAAAAATTGTTTACTTACGCCCTAGACAGGAAGTGATGTCATGACATCATGATGGCGCACTGGTCCTCTCCAAGACCATACAGGCAATCATGATGAGATGATCTGGTCTCTGGTAACCTCTATTGCCAGCAACGTGACACATTGGAGCATTTCTCGGGCGTACCGGTAAAAGTGGTAAGCCCGAGAAACACCGTTAAGAGGTGGGAGGTGCTTCTTATAGTGATCCAGCAGCTAATTAACCACTCTGACCATGTTCATGAGAAAGCCAGTCACTGGAAAAAATACCAAGGTATACCCTGGTATTTTCGGCAAACCGAAATGTATAAATACATATTGCAGTTGGCAATCAAGTGAAACTAAATTCCTACTGTTGATAAACGTACTTGATTTCTATAATCTTCACACCTTTGTATCCAGGGATGCTGGAATAGACTGATCCCATCTGTATGGAGAGACGTGACAGATAATCAATTAAATGTTATGCTGGGCCGAAGATAAATCCTGTTTGTCTAATATAGTTGTCAAATATAAAAAGTTCTGATCACTCACCTCTGTTTTAAACTGGTCTTCAAACTCCTTATATTCTTCTGTTGTGGGGTCTTTCAGACTTTCTGAATAAACCTTGTTGGTGATTCTTAGCCCAACATTTACAGTGGTGTTAACAGACTTGACTATGGGACAGAAAGAGGTAGAAAAAAATCTTACAGAATATGATCTATAGTCTGTGTGTAAAGTGGTTTTAAAAGGCAACAGCTTTGTATTGTAGGGAAGAGATGGGAGCTCTGTCAGATTTTTATTGCTGCGTGTGTCTCCGCTGGGGTGATGTACCCTTCCCCAGTGACCATTATACAAGGACTGAAAGAGATGTTAAATACAAAATGTTGAATTGTCATCAGAACAGGAAACAAGGGGAAATCTTCCCATGTTCATTGACAACTGTTTGAAAGGGGATTTATTTAGCTACTTTCTGTTTTTAGAAACATAAAAGTGTGTTGGCAGAAAAAAGACCAAGTTGTCCATTGAGTCTGCCCTGTTTTTTAAAATCTGTATATGATTAAATTTTTTATTTTTTTTCTTGTTTTTAAACTTTTTTTGTATGAGTCTTTGTCTATGTTTGTACCAATGAAGTCTGTTCCAACCATCAACCACTCTTTCAGTAAAAAAACACTTTCTTAGCTCCTATGTGTGCTAAGACACACACTAGCTCCTATGTGTGCTGACACACACACACTAGCTCCTATAAATCCCTGCCTGCCTGCCTTAGATCACAATGGGATAGAAGGTTATGGTGAAATGCTGTACTAACAGCATAGGACAGGGTGCTACTGCAATGCTGTACTAACAGCACACACACACCAGACTAATCCCCAGAATGAAAGCACTTAGACTCAGCAGCAGATAATGTCACCACTCAGCAGCAATGCAATCAGCAGAAATTATCAGTATTCACTTCAGTAATAATGAATCAGCAGCAATGAACCAGCAATGGTTTAGCAATGAATCAGCAGTCTGCCTATTCACACAATCAAAGCCGGAACACATGTGCACTAGGCCGACGGCGCGGCAGCCTTTTATACAGTGGGGCGTGTACTAAAGCCCCTGAGCTATAATTGGCTAAAGGCGTCCTGCCTGTAGCCAATTATTGCTCTCCTCGCTGCCGGCGCTGTGATTGGCCAAGCATGCGGGGTCAAGTGCATGCTTGGCCAATCATCGGCCAGCAATGCACTGCGCCTGGCGCAATGCATTGCGGGCCGCTCGCATCACACGAATGTGATGCGAACGGCCAAAATAGTTCTGGGCTCGCCGAGCGGGCGAATGCCCGGTGCTCGATTCGAATGTGGGTTCGAATCGAACACCGGGCCCATCCCTAGTTAGGGTATACAATGTATTTAACATTACAGAAGTTAAATGTTATGCAGTTTTAGGTTAGACTCCTTTTCTTCTAATTTTAGTGAATGGGCGTGTGTCTTTTTAAATTACCTTTCACTGAAAAGTTTTTTCCCTATGCTAGGGTCACCAATGTGGTATTTGTACATTTACAGAGAGAATAAGTTCAATGCTTGTAGTCTTTCCCCATAGCTGAGGTCCTCCAGTCACTTTATTAGCTTTGTTGTCTTTCTCTGGACTCTCTCCAGCTCCAGCACATCCCTCCTGTGGATTGGTGCCCAGAACAATTATTTTTCCCTTCAAATGGCCGGATTTTCAATAATAATCACTGCAGGATCACTTATAGAAGCATCGCTTCCCCGTCGCTTCTCAGTGGTTCCCGGGCTAACATTACCAGTGTTGGCAGGGTTTTCCCATAGAGATAAGTGATAGCAAGATGGCCTCATCTCTATGCTCTTGGATGACCGGAGAGAGGCCGACATCACTTCTGGCCCTAGGTCTATGTAAACAAGATTTTTTTTTTTCTTAAAGCAAAAGATAAAAAAAATATATATTTTTTTGATCTTTTGTTTTTAAGGGTGGAGGAGAGATTAGGGGTCTTTTAGACCCATGATCTCTCCATAAAGAGGACATGTCATGCTGTATTGTTAGTGCAAGAGATATTTACATTCCTTTTTTAAAGGACAGTGTAAAAAAATAAAAAAATACAAATAAATACATTTGCCCCCGTCCCTGTGTGCTCATGCGCAGTAGTGAACAACACATACGTAGGTCACTCCCACGTATGTAAACAGTGTTTGCACCACACATGTGAGGTATCGCTGCAAAATTCTGAATGGGAGCAATAATTCTAGTACAGGGCCTTCTCTGTTACTCTAAACTTGTAACTTGTAGAAATCTTTAAAACTTTGCTCATGGAGATTTTAAAGTACCGTAGTTTGGCGTCATTCCACGGGCGTGCGCAATTTTAAAGCGTGACATATCTATTTACTTATTGTAACATCATCTTTCATATTATACACAAAATTTGGGCATATATTATGTTTTTTTTTTGGTAATTCATTAAAGTGTATTTATTCCTAAAAAATTGCGTTTGAAAAACCGCTGTGCAAAAACCATGTGATGGAAAACATTTAAATCATTGCCATTTTATTCTCTATGGTCTCTGCTAAAAAAATATATATATATAATGTTTTGGGGTTCTATGTAATTGCCTAGCAAAAAATGCTGATTTTTACATGTAAGTAACAAATCAGTCAGAAAAAGGCTGGGTAAACAATCACCAGGTAAAAACAACCCAGGGGACATGTATCAATGCAAAAAAAAGTTTTTAAAAAAGGGCCGTATTTTCAGGAGCAGTGATTTTAATAATGCTTAAAGTGAAACAATAAAAACGAAATATTCTTTTAAATATTGTGCCTGGGGGGTGTCTGTAGTATGCCTATAAATTGGCACAGTTTTCCTGTGTTTAGAACAATACCACAGCAAAATGAAATTTCTAAAGGAAAAAAGTAATTTAAAGCAGTCATTTAACCACCTGATTACTTTGCACTTAAACCCCCCTCGTGACCAGACCAATTTTCAGCTTTTGGCGCTGACGCATTTTGAATGACAATTGCGCGGTCATACAACACTGTACCCAAATTACATTTTTACAATTTTTTCCCCACAAATAGAGCTTTCTTTTGGTGGTATTTAATCACAGCTGGGGTTTTTATTTTTTGCTAAACAAATAAAAAAAGATGGAAAATGTAAAAAAAAAAAAAAATCATGTTTAATAGTTTGTTATAAAATTTTGCAAACAGGTCATTTTTCTGCTTCATTGATATGCGCTGATGAGGCGGCACAGATGGGCACTGATAGGCTGCACTGATAGGTGGCACTGATGGGCACTGGTAGGTGACACAGATGAGCACTGGTAGGTGACACAGATGAGCACTGGCAGGTGACACTGATGTGCAGCACTGGCACTGTGGGCACTGTGAGATGGCACTGTGGGCACTGTGAGATGGCACTGTGGGCACTATGAGATGGCACTGTGGGCACTGTGAGATGGCACTGTGAGATGGCACTGTGGGCACTGTGAGATGGCACTGTGGGTACTGTGAGATGGGGCACTTTAATGGGGCAAAGGTGGGCACAATTGACTGGGCACATTGCAGTGAGAGGGACTGATGTCCCTCTCACTGCCGCCGGTGATCGGCTTTTTTTTTTTCCTCGCGCTGTCAGCACGAGGAGGAAAAAAAGCCGGTTGCCGGCTCTGTTATTACATGATCAGCTGTCATTGGCTGACAGCTGATCACGTGGTAAGGGGTCGGGATTGACCCCTTACTCGGATCTGTGATCCAGCGAGTCTCACAGACTCGCTGATCACAGAGCGCGCCGCGCGCGCGCGCCCCGCGCGCCCTTCAGGGGGCGCGCAGGCAGCTCGTGTCCGGGACGACGTCAATAGACATCGTCCCGGCACAATAGACCCACGCTGTAGCCGTCATTTGGCTAAAGCGCGGGTCTAAGGTAGTTAAAGCCGCAATTTTTTTTTTTTTTTTAAGTCAGCAGCTACAAACACTGTAGCTGATGACTTTTAATAAGGACACTTACCTGTCCAGGGAGCCAGCCCGCAATGTCAGCTCCCCAAGGCCGAACCATCCATCGGATCGGGTGCGGGCACCGCCATCCTAACGAAGGGAAACAGGCAGTGGAGCGTTGCGGCTTCACTGCCCATTTCCTACTGCGCATGCACGAGTCGGGCGACGCTTTGTGAATGGGCGGCTGTCTGCTGGGACACACACAGGTCCCAAAAGACAGCGCGCCCCATTTCCCAGGAGGCAACGCGAGAGATGAAGAGAAGGAACAGCTCCACAGAGAAGAAAGTGGCAGATTAGGACGACTGGCTAGAAATAGCCATTTCTGGCAAGTAACATTTATTTTTTTTATATATATTTTAAATAGACTGTTAATGTACATTTTATTTTTTTAGGGTGGACCTCCGCTTTAAAACTGATCGCGGATGAATTGTCGTGTATCGGCAATATAGATAAAACTCATAAAAAAAAACGGCATGAAGGGTCTGGTATGGATTTTGAGGGGGGCCCCTACGCCATTTTTTTAAAAATTAGGATCAGGGTTCCCCTTAATTTCCAAATCTGAAGGGCCTTGTATGGATTTTGGGGGGACCCCCACACAATTTTTATTTACATTTTTGGTTCAGTGTTCCCCTTAATATTCATACCAGACCCAAAGGGCCTGGTAATGGACTGGGGGTGGGGCGACCCATGCCATTTTTTCAATGTCTATATTGCCGAGACCCGACAATACATTACACCCACGATCAGTTTTAACTGCCTGAGATCCGCGCCATAGCCAAATGACGGCTACAGCGCGGATCTGTTGTGCCGGGACGACGTCTATTGACGTCGTCCCGGCAACGAGCTGCCTGCGCGCCCCCTGAAGGGCGCGCGCGGCGCGCTCTGTGATCCGCGAGTCTGTGAGACTCGCCGGATCACAGATCCAAGTAAGGGGTCGATCCCGACCCCTTACCACGTGATCAGCTGTCAGCCAATGACAGCTGATCATGTGACAGTAACAGAGCCGGTAATCGGCTTTTTTTCCTGCTCGCGCTGAGAGCGCGAGGAGAAAAAAAAAAAGCCGATCACCGGGACATCAGTCCCTCTCACTGCAATATGCCAAGGGTCCATGGTGCCCTCCTGTGAATAATAAAAGTGCCCCCAGTGCCACCTGCCAGTGCCCCCAGTGCCATCTGTCAGTGCCCCCAGTGCCATCTGTCAGTGCCCCCAGTGCCACCTGTCAGTGCCCACAGTGCCATATGTCAGTGCCCACAGTGCCATATGTCAGTGCCCACAGTGCCAGTGCTGCACATCAGTGTCACCTACCAGTGCTCATCAGTGTCCCCTACCAGTGCTCATCAGTGTCCCCTACCAGTGCCACCTATCAGTGCCACCTATCAGTGCCACCTATCAGTGCCATCCATCAGTGCCCATCCGTGCCACCCATCCGTGCCACCCATCCGTGCCACCCATCCGTGCCCATCAGTGCCATCTTTGCTGTGCCCATCAGTACCGACTTATCTGTCCCCACCAGTGCAGCCTATCAGTGCCCACCAGTGCAGCCTATCAGTGCCCACCAGTGCCACCTATCGGTGCCCACCAGTGCCGCCTCATCAGCGCATATCAATGAAGCAGAAAAATTACCTGTTTGCAAAATTTTATAACAAACTATTAAACATGATTTTATTTTTATTTTTAATTTTCCAACTTTTTTTATTTGTTTAGCAAAAAATAAAAACCTCAGCTGTGATTAAATACCACCAAAAGAAAGCTCTATTTGTGGGAAAAAAATTGTAAAAATTTCATTTGGGTACAGTGTTGTATGATCGCGCAATTGTCATTCCAAGTGCGTCAGCGCCGAAAGCTGAAAATTGGTCTGGTCACGAGGGGGGTTTAAGTGCAAAGTAATCAGGTGGTTAAATTACTTTTTTCCTTTAGAAATGTAATTTTGCTGTGGTCTTGTTCTAAACACAGGAAAACTGTGCCACTTTACAGGCATACTATAGACATCCCCCAGGCATGATATTTAAAGGAATATTTCACTTAAATTGTTTCACTTTAAGCATTATTAAAATCACTGCTCCCGAAAAAACGGCCATTTTTAAAACCCTTTCATTAATACATGTCCCCTGGGGCAGGACCCGGGTCCCCAAACACTTTTTATGACATTAACATGCATATAAGCCATTTAAAATTAACACTTTGGTTTTTTCATGTTAGTGTCCCATAGACTTTAATGCCCCGTACACACGGTCGTAAATTCCGACCACAAAATCCGTCTGAATTTTTCCAACGGATTTTGTCCAACACTGGTGTTGCATACACACGGTCGGACAAAGTTGTCGGAAAATCCAATCATTCTGAACGCGGTGACGTTCGTTGCGTACGACGGAACTATGTAGAGGCTAGTAGCCAATAGCTTTGGTCTCTTAATTTGATCTGATCATGCGTGGCACTTTGTCCGTCGGAATTCTCGACACACAATCGGAAAAAGTCTGATCGGATTTTGTTGTCGGAAAATTTGAGAGCAGGATCCGATGGAGCCCACACGCGGCCGGATTTTCCGACAACATGGTCCGATCGGACATTTTCCGTCGGAATTTCTGACCATGTGTACGGGGCATTACAGTGTTCCCCGGCTTTCGAATTTGCCGCAAGCACCTCATAATGTACGTTGTTCGCTGAACGTCTGAACAACCAAATTTCGACAAGAACTTATTTTTGGGCCGAACCGTTCGCCCATCCCTAGTAATTAACCCCTTGCCACCCAAAGCCAATTCTGACACACTGTAAAAATCACAATTCTTTTGCTAGAAAATTACTCAGAACCCCCAAACATTGTATATATTGTTTTAGCAGACACCCTAGGGAATAAAATTTTGGTTGTTGCAACTTTTCATGTCACACGCAGCAATTTTTTTAAATGCTTTTTTTGTGAAAAAAACTGTTTCATGAATAAAAAAATAAAAAAACACAACCGCTAGCCCGTTAGTTTTTTATATAATGTGAAAGATGATGTTACAACAAGTAAATAGATACCTAACATGCCACACTTTAAAATTCTGCACACTTGTGCAATGGCGCCCAACTTCACTACTTATACATCTCCATAGGTGACGCTTTAAATTTTTTCACAGGTTACATGTTTAGAGTTGGAGGAGGTCTAGTGCTAGAATTATTGCTCTCGCTCTAACGATCGCAGTGTATGTAACCTGTGTGTATCTGGCTCTGATACTAGCCAGTGCCTCACTGGCCACTGACCTCACTGCATGTCCCTGGGACACATGGTAGAGGGATTTAGGTGGAAGGGTCCAGAATATAGAGGAGATGGAGTATCTTTAGAGCCACCTGAGTGATTTCTATTACAGAACCCAAATCCAATTTTATAAAATGTAAAAAAAAAAATTTTTTTTTGTTATGCGCAGAGTCATGTACACTTGCGTACACACCTACATTTATTCGTATTGATTTGTGATCACCATTAGACTCAGCAGCATTTCCATTATTTATTTATATTTAACACGTATTTTATAGTAGCGCAGAAGTCCATTTTTACAAATAAAAAAAACATGGCTGCTAGTGAAACTTCAAGTTGGTTTAAATTCTCATAATGCTATGATATACTGTATATATATTGGCAATAAAAGGACTCCGACAGATCCATTATAAACTGATTCCCCACACTCCCCTCCTTTCTGCTGTGGTCCCAACCTTCTATGTCACACCCTCCCATGCAGGGCTGCTGTTAGAAATCATGGGGTCCCATACAGCCTACCTGGCAGGGCCCCTCTTCTTCTTCTTTTTTTTTTTTTTTTAACAGCCTTGTTGGGTGGGTCTTTGGTGAAATATCAGGGACCTAAAAAGACCCCTGATGTCCAACATTTGATACAGAGAAAAGGACTGTGGTCAGAGATTCCCCTGTCCCTTTCTTTGCAGCCTCAGCTGCGCTGAACAGTGAATGAAAGCATTGTGAGGCTGTTCATTCACAAACTGAATCATAGTAAACACAATTTACTACGCTTCAGTGATGAATGGACACAGTGAGTGATCAGTTCCAATCACTCACTGTGTTCATTCAGGAAAGGAAGGGGCTGATTAATTTGACATATTTACCGTACCCCCCCCCCACTCTCCATACTCAAACATCCCCCTGTCTGCCCTCAACAGCTGCTGACGGGTGAGGAGGGAAGCTGGTAATACTGCAGGGGAGGGGGGCACACAGGAAGGCCCGGACAGCAAGGGGGGTGGAGATGCAGATACCAATCCCCCTGCAGGGGGCAGGAGGAAGAAAAAGGAGAAGAAGCCGGCAAAGCTATATGGGGAGCCACAAGAGTTGTCAATAAGGCAGTACAGCCTTCACTCCCCCCCCCTTTTGAACTGATGGGGCCTGGGCCAGGTACAGTAGGGCTGGATTTACTCCCTTATCATTGGCCCTGCTCCTATGCATTTTGCGATTGGCCACTCACCATCAAAAATGAGGAACATGAATCAGGAACAAATTATGTAAAGAAGAGCCTAGCGCTTACTATAATGATTGCAGCAAAGTGTGCACATGTAGTCACATTTCTACAATTCATCAAATAACTCACACAGATACAAAGGTTTAGATTAAAAGGGAAAAGATGGAGAAAGCAAAAAACTATTTATAATAGCAAACACAGATATCTCTTGCTGATTGATCTTTGACCAATTAAAATTATATGCAGAGAGCTACAAATACTTACGATTATTCTGGCCTGGAGTTGTTGTTGTTGACCTAGTAGTAGTAGTTGGAGTAGTAGTTGTGGTTGTTGTAGTTATTGTGGTTGTTGAAGTAGTAGCTGCTGGAGATGTAGTAATAATTGTAGTTTTGGCTGTGGTTGTAGTAGGATTTGTGGTACTAGCAGTAGTTTCAGCTTCAGTTGTTGCAAATGTTGTGGTAGTAATAAACAAAGTTTGAGTTAAGGTTGTAAAAGGAGGTGTGGTAGTAGCAGTTTCATCTTCAGTTGTAGCAAAGGTTGTGGAAGTAATTTCAACTGTCACTTTAGAAGGAGTTGTAAAAGTAGCATTAGTTTCAGCTGTATTCGTTGTTGGAGTTGTTTTAGTAGCAGTAGCTTCTACTGCAGTTGTAGAAGCTGTTGTGGTAGAAGCAGCAGTTTTAGATGCAGTTGTAATTGGAGAAATGGGAATATTAGTAGTAGTTTCAGCTGCAGTATTAGTTGGAGTTTTGGTATTAATAGTAGTATTTCCAGTTGTAAATGGAGTTGTGGTAGTAGCTGTGGTTTCAGATACAAATGTCGCAGGAGTTGTGATTGCTACTGTAGACTTAGTTGCGGTTGTAGTGGGAACTGTGTCAGTAGTGGTAGGTTCAGCTGAAGTTGCAGAAGTAATCAAGATAGTAGAAGTAGTTTCAGTGGTAGTTTTAGTAGGAGTTGTGGTAGAAGCAATGGTTTCAGATACAAGTGTCTTAGGAGTGGCAGTTGCTAATGTAGACATAGCTGTGGTTGTAGTAGGAACAGTGGCAGAAGTGGTGGGTTCAGCTGAAGTTGCAGAGGTAATCAAGGTAGTAGAAGTAGTTTCAGTGGTAGTTTTAGTAGGAGTTGTGGTAGAAGCAATGGTTTCAGATACAAGTGTCCTAGGAGTTGCAGTTGCTACTGTAGACTTAGTAGTGGCTGTTGTAGGAAATGTGGCAGTAGTGGAAGGTTCAGCCGAAGTTGCAGAGGTAATCAAGGTAGTAGAAGCAGTTTCAGTGGTAGTTTTAGTAGAAGTTGTGGTAGAAGCACTGGTTTCAGATACAAGTTTTGTTGGAGTTGTGATTGCTACTGTAGATATAGCTGGAGTTGTTGTAGGAACTGTGGTAGTAGTGGTAGATTTAGCTGATGTTGCAGAGGTAATCAAGGCAGTAGTAGCAGTTTCAGTGGCAGTTTTAGTAGGAGTTTTGCTAGAATCTGTGGTTTGAGATACAAGTGTCCCAGGAATTGCAGTTGCTACTGTAGTCTTAGCAGTGTTTGTAGTATTAACTGTGGCAGTAGTGGTAAGCTCAGCTGAAGTTACAGAGGTAATTAAGATAGTAGAAGAAGTTTCAGTGGTAGTTTTATTAGGAGTTATTGTAGAAGCAGTGGTTTCAGATACACGTGTCTCAGGAGTTGCAGTTGCTACTGTAGACTTAGCTGTGGTTGTAGTAGGAACTGTGGCAGTAGTGGTAGGTTCTGCTGAAGTTGCAGAAGAAATCAAGATAGTAGAAGCAGTTTCAGTGGTAGTTTTAGTAGGAGTTGTGGCAGAAACAGTGGTTTCAGATAGAAGTGGCCCAGGAGTTGCAGTTGCTACTGTAGATTTAGCAGTGGCTGTTGTAGGAAACGTGGCAGTAGTGGTAGGATCAGCCAAAGTTGCAGAAGTAATCAAGGTAGTAGAAGCAGTTTCAGTGGAAGTTTTAGTAGGAGTTGTGGCAGAAGCAGTGGTTTCAGATACAAGTTTTGTAGGAGTTGTGTTTGCTACTGTAGATGTAGAAGCAGCTGGAGTTGTTGTAGGAATGGTGGTAGTAGTGGTAGATTTAGTTGATGTTGGAGAGGTAATCAAGGCAATAGTAGCAGTTTCAGTGGTAGTTTTAGTAGGAGTTGTGCTAGAATCTGTGGTTTGAGATACAAGTGTCCCAGGAATTGCAGTTGCTACTGTAGTCTTAGCAGTGTTTGTAGTATTAACTGTGGCAGTAGTGGTAGGCTCAGCTGAAGTTGCAGAGGTAATTAAGATAGTAGAAGACGTTTCAGTGGTAGTTTTAGTAGGAGTTATTGTAGAAGCAGTGGTTTCAGATACAAGTGTCTCAAGAGTTGCAGTTGCTTCTGTAGACTTAGCAGTGGTTGTACTAGGAACTGTGGCAGTAGTGGTAGGTTCAGCTGAAGTTGCAGAGGTAATCATGGTAGTAGAAGCAGTTTCAGTGGAAGTTTTAGTAGGAGTTGTGGCAGAAGCAATGTTTTCAGATACAAGTTTTGTAGGAATTGTGATTGCTACTGTATACGCAGCTGGAGTTGTAGTAGGAACGGTGGTAGTAGTGGTAGATTTCGCTGATGTTGCAGAGGTAATCAAGGCAGTAGTAGCAGTTTCAGTGGTAGTTTTAGTAGGAGTTGTGGTAGAAGCAGTAGTTTCAGATACAAGTGTCAAAGGAGTTGCAGTTTCTACTGTAGACTTACCTGTGGTTGTAGTAGAAACTGCGGCAGTAGTGGTAGGTTCAGTTGAAGTTGCAGAGGTAATCAATGTAGTAGAAGCAGTTTTAGTGGTAGTTTTAGTAGGAGTTGTTTCAGAAGCAGTGGTTTCAGATATAAGTTTTGTAGGAGTTGTGTTCTCTACTGTAGATGTAGCTAGAGATATTGTAGGAACTGTGGTAGTACTGGTAGATTTAGTTGAAGTTGCAGAGGTAATCAAGGTAGTAGAAGCAGTTCCAGTGGTAGTTTTAGTAGGAATTGTGGCAGAAACAGTGGTTTCAGATAGAAGTTTTGAAGGAGTTCTGATTTCTACTGTAGACGCAGCTGGAGTTGTAGTAGGAATGGTGGAAGTAGTGGTAGATTTAGTTGATGTTGCAGAGGTAATTAAGGCAGTAGTAGCAGTTTCAGTGGTAGTTTTAGTAGGAGTTGTGGTAGAAGCAGTAGTTTCAGATACAAGTGTCAAAGGAGTTGCCGTTGCTACTGTAGACTTAGCTGTGGTTGTAGTAGAAACTGTGGCAGTAGTGGTAGGTTCAGCTGAAGTTGCAGATGTAATCAATGTAGTAGAAGCAGTTTTAATGGTAGTTTTAGTAGGAGTTGTGGCAGAAGCAGTGGTTTCAGATATAAGTTTTGTAGGAGTTGTGTTTGCTACTGTAGATGTAGCTAGAGTTATTGTAGGAACTGTGGTAGTACTGGTAGATTTAGTTGAAGTTGCAGAGGTAATCAAGGTAGTAGAAGCAGTTCCAGTGGTAGTTTTAGTAGGAGTTGTGGCAGAAACAGTGGTTTCAGATACAAGTTTTGTAGGAGTTGTGATTTCTACTGTAGACGCAGCTGGAGTTGTAGTAGGAATGGTGGAAGTAGTGGTAGATTTAGCTGATGTTGCAGAGGTAATCAAGGCAGTAGTAGCAGTTTCAGTGGTAGTTTTAGTAGGAGTTTTGCTAGAAACTGTGGTTTCAGATAGAAGTGGCCCAGGAGTTGCAGTTGCTACTGTAGATTTAGCAGTGGCTGTTGTAGGAAATGTGGCAGTAGTGGTAGCTTCAGCCAAAGTTGCAGATGTAATCAAGGTAGTAGAAGCAGTTTCAGTGGAAGTTTTAGTAGGAGTTGTGGCAGAAGCAGTGGTTTCAGATTCAAGTTTTGTAGGAGTTGTGTTTGCTACTGTAGATGTAGCTAGAGTTGTTGTAGGAACTGTGGTAGGAGTGGTGGATTTAGTTGAAGTTGCAGAGGTAATCAAGGTAGTAGAAGCAGTTTTAGTGGTAGTTTTAGTAGGAGTTGTGGCAGAAACAGTGGTTTCAGATAGAAGTGGCCCAGGAGTTGCAGTTGCTACTGCAGACTTAGCAGTGGTTGTACTATGAACTGTGGCAGTAGTGGTAGATTTAGTTGAAGTTGCAGAGGTAATCAAGGTAGTAGAAGCAGTTCCAGTGGTAGTTTTAGTAGGAATTGTGGCAGAAACAGTGGTTTCAGATAGAGGTTTTGAAGGAGTTCTGATTTCTACTGTAGACGCAGCTGGAGTTGTAGTAGGAATGGTGGAAGTAGTGGTAGATTTAGTTGATGTTGCAGAGGTAATTAAGGCAGTAGTAGCAGTTTCAGTGGTAGTTTTAGTAGGAGTTGTGGTAGAAGCAGTAGTTTCAGATACAAGTGTCAAAGGAGTTGCCGTTGCTACTGTAGACTTAGCTGTGGTTGTAGTAGAAACTGTGGCAGTAGTGGTAGGTTCAGCTGAAGTTGCAGATGTAATCAATGTAGTAGAAGCAGTTTTAATGGTAGTTTTAGTAGGAGTTGTGGCAGAAGCAGTGGTTTCAGATATAAGTTTTGTAGGAGTTGTGTTTGCTACTGTAGATGTAGCTAGAGTTATTGTAGGAACTGTGGTAGTACTGGTAGATTTAGTTGAAGTTGCAGAGGTAATCAAGGTAGTAGAAGCAGTTCCAGTGGTAGTTTTAGTAGGAGTTGTGGCAGAAACAGTGGTTTCAGATACAAGTTTTGTAGGAGTTGTGATTTCTACTGTAGACACAGCTGGAGTTGTAGTAGGAATGGTGGAAGTAGTGGTAGATTTAGCTGATGTTGCAGAGGTAATCAAGGCAGTAGTAGCAGTTTCAGTGGTAGTTTTAGTAGGAGTTTTGCTAGAAACTGTGGTTTCAGATAGAAGTGGCCCAGGAGTTGCAGTTGCTACTGTAGATTTAGCAGTGGCTGTTGTAGGAAATGTGGCAGTAGTGGTAGCTTCAGCCAAAGTTGCAGATGTAATCAAGGTAGTAGTAGCAGTTTCAGTGGAAGTTTTAGTAGGAGTTGTGGCAGAAGCAGTGGTTTCAGATTCAAGTTTTGTAGGAGTTGTGTTTGCTACTGTAGATGTAGCTAGAGTTGTTGTAGGAACTGTGGTAGGAGTGGTGGATTTAGTTGAAGTTGCAGAGGTAATCAAGGTAGTAGAAGCAGTTTCAGTGGTAGTTTTAGTAGGAGTTGTGGCAGAAACAGTGGTTTCAGATAGAAGTGGCCCAGGAGTTGCAGTTGCTACTGCAGACTTAGCAGTGGTTGTACTATGAACTGTGGCAGTAGTGGTAGATTTAGTTGATGTTGGAGAGGTAATCAAGGCAGTAGTAGCAGTTTCAGTGGTAGTTTTAGTTGGAGTTGTGCTAGAATCTGTGGTTTGAGACACAAGTGTCCCAGGAATTGCAGTTACTACTGTAGTCTTAGCAGTGTTTGTAGTATTAACTGTGGCAGTAGTGGTAGGCTCAGCTGAAGCTGCAGAGGTAATCAAGGTAGTAGAAGCAGTTTCAGTAGTAGTTTTAGTAGGAGTTGTGGTAGAAGCACTGGTTTCAGATACAAGTTTTGTAGGAGTTGTGATTGCTACTGTAGATGTAGCTCGAGTTGTTGTAGGAACTGTGGAAGTAGTGGTAGATTTATCTGATGTTGCAGAGGTAATCAAGGCAGTAGTAGCAGTTTCAGTGGTAGTTTTAGTTGGAGTCGTGCTAGAATCTGTGGTTTGAGACACAAGTGTCCCAGGAATTGCAGTTACTACTGTAGTCTTAGCAGTGTTTGTAGTATTA
Organism: Lithobates sylvaticus; assembly: GCA_028564925.1. NCBI lineage: Eukaryota > Metazoa > Chordata > Amphibia > Anura > Ranidae > Lithobates > Lithobates sylvaticus. Next base: position 65,127,190 of record CM053029.1, read on the forward strand.
ACTGTGGCAGTAGTGGTAGGCTCAGCTGAAGTTGCAGAGGTAATTAAGATAGTAGAAGTTTCAGTGGTAGTTTTAGTAGGAGTTGTTGTAGAAGCAGTGGTTTCAGATACAAGTGTCTCAGGAGTTGCAGTTGCTACTGTATACTTAGCAGTGATTGTAGTAGGAACTGTGGCAGTAGTGGTAGGTTCAGCTAAAGTTGCAGAGGTAATTGTGGTAGTAGAAGCAGTTTCAGTGGAAGTTTTAGTAGGAGTTGTGGCAGAAGCACTGGTTTCAGATACAAGTTTTGTAGGAGTTGTTATTTCTATTGTAGACGCAGCTGTAGTTGTAGTAGGAACTGTGGTAATAGTGGTAGATTTAGGTGATGTTGCAGAGGTAATCAAGGCATTAGTAGCAGTTTCAGTGGTAGTTTTAGTAGGAGTTGGGGTAGAAGCCGTGGTTTCAGATACAAGTTTTGTAGGAGTTGTGATTTCTACTGTAGACGCAGCTGGAGTTGTAGTAGGAACTGTGGTAGTAGTGGTAGATTTAGGTGATGTTGCAGAGGTAATCAAAGTAGTAAAAGCTGCTTTAGTGGTAGTTTTAGTAGGAGTTGTGGTAGAAGCATTGGTTTCAGATACAAGTGTCCCAGGAGTTGCAGTTGCTACTGTAGACTTAACAGTGGTTGAACTAGGAACTGTGGCAGTAGTGGTAGGTTCAGCTGAAGTTGCAGAGGTAATCAAGGTAGTAGAAGCAGTTTTAGTGGTAGTTTTAGTAGGAGTTGTGGCAGAAGCAGTGGTTTCAGATGCAAGTTTTGTAGGAGTTGTTATTTCTACTGTAGACGCAGCTGTAGTTGTAGTAGGAACTGTGGTAGTAGTGGTAGATTTAGGTGATGTTGCAGAGGTAATCAAGGCAGTAGTAGCAGTTTCAATGGTAGTTTTAGTAGGAGTTGAGGTAGAAGCCGTGGTTTCAGATACAAGTTTTGTAGGAGTTGTGATTTCTACTGTAGACGCAGCTGGAGTTGTAGTAGGAACTGTGGTAGTAGTGGTAGATTTAGGTGATGTTGCAGAGGTAATCAAAGTAGTAAAAGCTGTTTTAGTGGTAGTTTTAGTAGGAGCTGTGGTAGAAGCATTGGTTTCAGATACAAGTGTCCCAGGAGTTGCAGTTTCTACTGTAGACTTAACAGTGGTTGAACTAGGAACTGTGGCAGTAGTGGTAGGTTCAGCTTAAGTTGCAGAGGTAATCAAGGTAGTAGAAGCAGTTTCAGTGGTAGTTTTAGTAGGAGTTGTGGCCAAAGCAGTGGTTTCAGATACAAGTGTTGTAGGAGTTGAGATTACTACTGTAGGGGCAGCTGGAGTTGTAGTAGGAACTGTGGTAGTAGTGGTATATTTAGTCGATGTTGCAGAGGTCCTCAAGGCAGTAGAAGCAGTTTCAGTGGTAATTTTAGTAGGAGCTGTTGTGGAAGCAGTGGTTTCAGATAAAAGTGTCCAAGGAGTTTCAGTTGCTACTGTAGACTTAGCTGTGGTTGTAGTAGGAACTGCGGTAGTAGTGGTAGGTTCAGCTGAAGTTGCAGAGGTAATCAAGGTAGTTTCAGCTGTAGTTTCAGCAGGATTCATGGCAGAATTATTGGTTTCAGATACAACTGTTGTAGGAGTTGTGATTATTACTGTAGACTCCGCTGCAGTGGTTGAAGTAACAGTTTCCTCTTCACAAAAAAGATAAAAAAAAATATTAGAATTTTAATAGAACCTTGTCCTAAATAAAGGCTGTATGTATAATTGTACATAAAAATAGTTACGCAAATTTGCCACTGAGTTATAGACTTTTTATATTTAACTAAAGTATGCTCACACTGCACAATTTTGCCTGCACATGTGAACATTTATTATATTTGATCACTATATGGGTAACAGAAAAAAAAAAAATAATAATAATAATTACACACTTTTAAAATTATTTGACCCGTGTCTTAGGAAATAAACCTTTGCATCGGTCATTTAAGGCCCATTCACTTTTGTCTGTTTTCATGTATTGCAAAACGCAGGTGTGTTATGGTGAATGTTACCATTTGTTGTGTTGGGGAAGTTCATTCATTTGGTGTCATGCAAAATCAAAATCATTTAAAAGGTTAGTTTGATGCAAAATATGTTAGAAGGTAAACATTATTGAAAACATATCCTGGGAGATCATGGTGTAAAAGGACACCTCGCTCCTATCAGCCCGTGTATAGATTTGGATAAAGAGCGGCCTCAGCCCAGGCCATTCTCCTAATGTGTTTTGACCCACCTACTTTGCTTGGTCACAGAGGTGGGAGGGGCAAAATGTGCCAGGGCATGGCCTGTGAGGAGCCTAGGCTGAGGCTGCTCTCCATCTAAATTTATACATAGATTTTATATATATATATATATATATAGAATATACTATTCTATTCTTTTATTTTCTATTCTAATCTATTCTATTCTAATTTATTCTATTTGATATTCAAATTTCAGAAGGTGGTTATTTTCTTTCTATTCTAAACTATTCTATTCTGTTCTATTATTTTCTTTTCTATTATAAACTATTCTATTATAAATTCAAATTGCGGAAGATGGTTATATTCTTTTTATTTTATTATATTGTATTGTTTTTTTTTTCCTTTTCTATAGCATTCTTTTATTGTCTATTCTGTTCTATTCTTTTTTTATTCTATTTTATTATTTTCTATTCTATGCCTTTAATTTCTATTCTATTTTATTATATTCTTTTATTTTCTATTCTATTTTGTTCTGTTTTACTCTATTCTTTTCTAGTCTGCTCTATTCTATTCCATTCCCTTATTGTCTATTCTAGTTTATTGTTTTTCTATTTTATTCTGGTTTACTCTTTTCTATTCTATAGTCTATTCTTTTCAATTCTTTACTATTCCTTTCTTTTCTATTACTTTCTTTTCTATTCTATTTCATTCTATTCTTGTTTTCTAATGTGTTTTTAAATTTGTTTTTAAATTGGGTTTAAATTCGAATTACAGACAAATTAAATTTCCTTTTTTCGGATTTGTTACTATTGTAATTCAGAAATTCGGATACAATCGAATTACTGAATAACTAAAAATTTTGATTTAGAACAAAACAAACCGCACATGTCTAGTCCGGGCTTTAGGTTTTACCAGGTGCCTTCAACCGGTCTAAATACAGAGGTGTGCAGGTTCATTATATACTCCAGCCTGAGGATAGCTAAGAGCTTCCAGTGTGGGAGACAGGAGTTCTCTCCCAGGGGTCAGAGGAACCCCAGCCAGGAGACACAAGACAAGAGGTCTTACCCAGGGGACAAAGGAGCCCCTGCCAGCAGTCAGGAGACAGGAGGTCTCAAAGGCAGGAGTCAGGTCTGCACCTATCTTGGTATGCAGGAGCCAGGAATGAGGGATGCAACAGGGTGCTGTGACTAAAAACATGTGTGAAACTTTTTTTATTTTACAGCCTAGCCACATAGAGGGGGCATAAATCAAAGGAGCACCTTCAGGCTGTTCAGGTCCATAAATTGTGCATCTAAGTTCATTAATAGCTATCACATTTTTGAAGTTTCTGGATAACCAGTGTTGGTCATCTTACTTTAAAAAAGTAATTAGTTAAGTTACAAATTACTTCTCCCAAAAAGTAATTGCGTTAGTAACTCAGTTACTACATTGGAAAAGTAATTAGTTACGCAGCAAAGTAACTGACTTTTTTTTTTTAATATTCTAGTACTACTGTAACCAAGGGGCGCATTTATTATTATAGTTATATATCGTGTAACCAAGGGGCTGCTCTATTATTACTCTAACCAAGGGGCAGATCTGTAATAGCGTGTAAGCAAGGGGCGGGTCTATTATTATTATATCGTGTAAGGGGCGGATGGCTACAGAAGAGGGCGAATGTTAAATTAATGGGCAGAGCTCGATATATAACAATAATAATAAATGCGCCCCTTAGTTACAGTAATACTAGACCCGCCCTTTACTTACACGATAGACGCCGCTTGCAGAGTAGCATGAGCATCAGGAGCATGCGGCATCGCCTCATACAATTTCATGTTAACTGCACCTGCGCGGTGTAGAGTTCACTTTCACGTTTCATTTTCGGAAGCTCCGTAGTCCTTCGTACTGCGCAAGCCCTGCGCTTGCGCAGTACAGGGGGTCCTTATACGGCAGGGGAACTTTTTCGGCAGGACACCGGAATTACACTACTGCCATCTAGTGGCGGTAGATGTAATTGGGGTAACTAAGCCAAAGTAATGGGAACTGAGTTACCATGAGGGAAAAAGTAATCAGTTAGATTACTAGTTACCCTCTAAAGTAACTGCGTTAGGTAACTCAGTTTATTTTAACTCAGTTACTTACATCACTGTGGATAACAAGGACAGTGGAAACTCCCGCAAAATTACCACCTTTTGGAATGAAAACACTTCAAGGTATTTCCTAAGAGGCATGGTGTCTTTTGAAGAACTTTTGAAGACTTAATTTTTTGCCACAAGTTTTTGGAAAATGCAGAATAAAAATGTAATAAGATATTTCACACAGAATAGGCATACCCGTAATTACACCCCAAAACACTTTCTTCTACTCTTCCTCAATGTGGCAATACCACATGCATGAGACTTTTTCTCAGCCTAACCATGTAGAGTGACCCATAAGCTAAGGAGCACCTTCAGGATTTCTAGGGAGCATAAATCCAAAGAGCACCTTCAGGCTTTTCAGGGGCATAAATTGTACATCTAATTTCCTGACAATCTATCACTTTTATGGAGGCCCTGGAGCACCAGGACAGTGGAAACACTCCCACAATTACCACATTTTAGAGAGTAAACATCCACATTTTTTTAAGAGGCATAGTGAGACTTTTGAAAACATTTTTTTGCCACAAGTTTTTGGAAAATGCAGAAAATAAATGAAAATATATTTTTTTACAGAAACCCAATTTAATAAGATATGTTTCACACACAACATGGACATACTTAGAATTACAACCCAAAACACATCCTATTACTCCCCCGAGTATAGCGATACCACGTGTGATAGACTTTTTCCGTGTCTAGACTGATTATGTCCCAGATATTGTATCTTGTGTATCACACAAATCAATTGTGTCAAAACCAATGTACTGTAATGGTCGCCTCTGTACAAGTGATCAGAGAATTAAGCGTAGTGTAGAGTCACCTATAGCAGTCCAAGTTCCTATAAGCCAAGCCTACTGGTATTTGGCTGCCCCAGAAATGCCATGTTCACTAAACAGGAAGTACAAGAGGCTGAAGAAAAGAATGACAAAATAGTTCCTGTGGTTCAAGTAGTGCAGTTGTCCTCAGGGGTTGGCTGTGACGGGTGTCACATAGGAACATAGTCCGTGAGGTGTGCAGATGGGTCAGTTCAGGCCACAGGCAGAAACATGGTCAGCAAACATGCAAAGGATCAGTCCAGACAGCAGGCAGAAATTTGACTTACTGTTGCTGACTTACACTGGTCTTATGACACTGAGACCGGTGTGGTGACATTATTGGACATGTAGTTGGCTTTCACTGGTGTGGTGACACTGCAACTGGTGTAGTGGTGATAAGGAGCACTATTGCTGGCATACACTGGTCTGGTGACACTGGGACAGGTGTGGGGGTCATCAGGGACACTGTAACTGGTGTGACAGTGATTAGGGACAACATAACTGGTATGGTGATGATCAAGGACACTGTAACTGTTGTGTTGGTGATCATGGATACTGTAACTGGTGTGGTGGATATCAGAGAGACTATAACTGATGTCCATTCATGATACTATTATTTACTATTGTGATTGTGATTGCCCACATCTATGACATGGTACAGGGCTGCTGTGACTGATCCTGTACCATGTAATCACTGTGATCAATAAAAGAGATCACAATAGTAAGCAATAACATAATCAACCCCTTCGTGACTGAGGGTAAAACAAATATTAACCACTTCAGCTTCGGAAGATTTTACACACTTCCTGACCAGGCCACTTTTTGCGATACGGCACTGCGTTGCTTTAACTGACAATTGTGCGGTCATGCAACGCTGTACCCAAATAAAATTGATGTCCTTTTTTCCCCACAAACAGAACTTTCTTTTGGTGGTATTTGATCACCTCTGTGTTTTTTTTTTTTTGTGCTATAAACAAAAAAAAACTGACACGTTAGAATAAAAAACAATATTTTTTACTTTCTGCTATAAAACATTCCCAATAAAAAAAAAAAAAAAAATGAAAAGTCTTCAATAATTTAGGCCAATATGTATTCTGCTACATATTTTTGGAAAATTCCAATAAGCGTATAGTGATTGGTTTGCGCAAAAGTATAGCGTCCAAAAACTGTGGGATATATTTTAGGGACTTTTCGTTTTTTTATTGTTTTTACTAGTAATGGCAGAGATTAGAGATTTTTACCGGGACTGCGACATTGTGGCAGACAAATTGGACGCTAATTGACACTTTTTTGGGACCAGTGACACCAATACTGTGATCAGTGCTAAAACAATGCAGTATAAATGACACAGGCAGGGAAGGAGTTAACACCAGGGGCGATCAAGGGGTTAAGTGTGTGCCTTGGAGGTGCTTACTAACTGTGTGGGGGACGGATACAATTTAGGAAAAGAGAGATCATGTTTCAGGTGGCCAGTGTGCATGTATGAGCCATGGTGCGTATTCTGAATGGTTCCAGAGTTTTCTGGGACATGTGACTGCTGGGATGGAGAGGGGGAGAAGAACTTCCTCTTCCAATCGCCTAGGGGGTCAGAACGGAAGTGGAAGCTGGTACCTGTCAAAATCGGGTACCTTCCCCCCTCCAAAACTGCCATTACTGAAAGGGGAGTGGGCGAGAAGGCCTTAAAGTTAAACTTTCCCTTTTGGGTGGAGCTCTCCTTTAATGCCTGAACACAATTTATCAACTTTGACATGTGTTTATAAAACTGTACATATCATCACAACTACTTAGTGTATTCATGTGGATTATACCATGTTTGTTTCAGGACTGACTGGGACTTGAATTTTTCATCAGTGATGTATAGGTACTCCTGTCTACATGAAAGCTTCTGTAATGTTTATAAGTGTTTTATATATTTTTTCTATATACTGTATGAAAATGAAGAAATATTTTAATTTGTGTAGCTTTATACATGCTGTTATATAGGTAGACCAAGATGTCATGGATTATAATATTGTTTTTTATTTCTTAAATCAAATGTTGGAATTTTAGGATTTATAAATAATATAAAAAATTAATATTTAGTCATCTTTATAAGTCTCCACGTGTGTTTTGGCTTATGTGATGCATTCTCCTGTTTAACCACTAGAGGGTGCATAGTAATATTCATTCAACTCGTATGTGTGTTTCTTTCTGGACAGCTTGTTGCACGGGATCCTATATAATACTATATTACTATATGCAATGTAGTAATATAGTATGGGCACTGATGTGCAGCATTGATGAGCATTAATAGGCGGCAGTGATGGGCACTGATAGGTGACACTGATGGGCACTGATAGGTGACACTGATGAGAACTGATAGCACTGATGGGCACTGATAGGTGGCCCTGATGGGCACGGATGGGCACTGATAGGTGGCACCGATGGACACTAATGGGTGGCCCTTAACGGATGGCCGATCCTGACCTCCCTGGGGCCCTAAGCAAAATTCTGCTAAGGGGCCCTCTACCTGACCCATGATGCCGTTTCCACACATTTGCCATTGCAACACAGTCACACCTGACACTTACATCAGGGTTCCCAGAGAGCCCCCCTTAAAGTGGTTGTAAACCCTTACAAACCACTTGGACCTACAGGTAAGCCTAGATTAAGGCTTACCTGTAGGTCAAAGAAATAACCGTGTAGGTTTAGGAGATATTTACCAAAAAACAGGCATGGCTGTGTACAGCGCATGCGCCGTAGACAGAGGCACGCAGGCGCACTGAGCAAGCCGCTCTCAACGGCGATATGCCGCGAGTGGCGGCTCCCGTGCGCATGCACGGGAGTGACGTAATTGCGGCGCCGTCGAATGACAGCGAGGGAGCCTCGATACCCACCAAGAAGATTGAGGCTCCGTACACAAGGGGACAGCGGTGACTTCGCTGGCTCCTGTGTCAGGTAAGTGACACATAATGGACATAATGCATAGTAGTTCATTATGCTTTACCTTTGCAGGGAAACAAAGAGGAAGTAAACCCATTAGGGTTTACTTCCTCTTTAAATCAGTGTACTCAGAGAGTCTCCCCCTCCTCCTACATTAGGGTCCCCAGAGAGCCTCCCCTTGCATCAGGGTCCCCAGAGAGCCTCCCCTTACATCAGGATCCCCAGAGAGCCCCTCCTTACATCAGGGTCCCCAGAGAGCCCCCCCTTACATCAGTGTCCCCAGAGAGCCTCTACCTACATTAGGGTCCCCAGAGAGCCCCCCTTACATCAGGGTCCCTAGAGAGCCTTCCCCTACATTAGGGTCCCCAGAGAGCCTCTCCTTACATCAGGATCCCCAGAGAGCTTCCCCTTACATCAGAGTCCCCAGAGATCCCCCTTAAATCAGTGTCCTCAGAGACTCTCCCCTTACATCAGGGTCCACAGAGAGCCTCCCCCTACATTAGGGTCCTCAGAGAGCCTCCCCTTACATCAGGGTCCCAAAAGAGCCCCTCCTTACACAGGGTCCCCAGAGAGCCCCTCCTTACACAGGGTCCCCAGAGGGTCCCCCCTCTTACATTAGTGTCCCCAGAGGGCCCCCTCTTACATCTGTGTCCCCAGAGGGCCACGTCCTTAAATTAGTCTCCCCAGAGATCCCCCCTCTTACATTAGTGTCCCCAGAGGCCCCCTCTTACATCAGTGTCCCCAGAGGGCCCTGTCCCTACATTAGTGTCCCCAGAGGCCCCCCTCTTACATCAGTGTCCCCAGAGGGCCCCTTCCTTACATTAGTGTCGCCAGAAAGCCCCCTCTTACATCAGGGTCCCCAAACAGCTGACTCCCCCCCTTGCAGAGGTTCCCATGTACCTGGCTGGTGGAGGTGGGAGGCGGCGATCGGCAGCTCTATGGTGTCCATAGGCAGGGGGATCTCCCTGGGGCTAGTAGTTCTATCTCTGAATGTATATAGCGGAGAGGGGAGGGGCCTCTGACCCGGGCATCAGCAAGAGGTGCAGGGGGGATGCTGGGTCTTGGGGGCCCTCCACAGCAGTATGACGGAATGGCCCAGTCACAAATGCGACTGCAGCAACCCCTGAAGTTCCACCCCTGGGTGTTGTAAACATTAATTGAGGCGCTATGACACGGGGGGGCCTCAAGTAATTTGCAGGGCCCTACGCAGCTTGCGTAGTGAGCGTATAGGGTGGATCGGCTCTGCACTGATGTACACTGATAGACGACACTGATGGGCATCACTGATAGAGAGGCACTGGCAGGTATTAGTGATGGACACTGATTGGCATCAATTGTGGGCACGGATTGGCATCCCTGCTGGCCATGGGTGGCATACCCAGTGGTCACAAGTGGTGGGCATCCCTGGTGGTCCTGGTGGCATCCCTTGTGGTCATGGGATAATCAATCAGCGCAGACCCCCCTCAGAGGAGCAGCCAATCGGCTCTCCTCTGCTCATGGGGCTTTTCCTGTTTACATTGTGATCAGCTGTGATTGGACACCATGGTCACATGGTAAAGAGTCTCCGTCAGAGACTCTTTACATAGATCAGAGTTGCAGTGTGTCAAACTGAAATGCTGCACCACTGATCGCCGTGCTGATCAAATCATATGATGTCCACTTTGCTGACGTCATATTGCTATATGGTGGACGGCAAGTGGTTAATCACCACTGTTTCTTTTGTTTTTTGCTAAACAAACAAAAGGGTCTGATGGTCACTAATAAGGTGGCACTGGTGGGCACTGATAGGCAGCACTGATGGGCAATGATAGACGAAACTGATAGGCACTGATAGGCGGCATTGATGGGCACTGATAGGCAGCACTGATGGGCTCAGATTGGCACTGATGGGGCTGCACTGATAAAAAGTTCCCTGATTCATCCTTGTAAATGTCCCCTGTCAGAATTGCCGGTTACTGGCTCTCATTTCCTCACCATGTGACAGTGCATGAGGAAAGAAATGCCGATAACCAGCAAGTTTGTTTACATGTGATCAGCTGTGATTGGACACAGCTGATCACATGGTAAAAGACTGCTTTACCACGATCTGTGATCAGCTGTGTCTGAAGGACACAGCGATCATAGAGCGCACACGATATGTGCCCAAGGGTGCACACAGGGGGCAGTGGTTTTGGGGGAATATCCATAAACCCAATCAGTCCTAAGGTGTGTAACACTTCCTCAAGGTATTGCCAGCCTACATGGTCTTATGCCTTTTCAGTATCTAAGGAGAGCAGAGAAGGAATTCTATGAATTTACACCACTGAATTTTATTAATAACTCTTCCCTATACGGAGTCTGTCTGTTTTGTAGGAACCCCACCTGATCTGGATGTATAATCCCTGAAATAATAGTTTCAAGTCTGAATGAGATAAGTTTAGCATAAATTTTAATATCGACATTCAATAAAGAGATAGTAAAATAAGAAGGGGTCGTCTGAGATTTGTCAGGTTTCGGTAAAGCAATTATTAAGGCTTTGAGGAATTCTTTAGGAAATTTTGCGGATTCGGCTGCCTGATTAAATATGGCAGAGGGAGGACATCATGATTTTGCTAAGGGCCAGTTCACACCATAGAAATACAATCCAGATGCGTTCCAGATGTTTTTCTGCATGTGTGTTTTTGATGTGTTCCAGTGCATTTTTCCACCTCTTTTTTCTTAACCTTGTATAAGGACATGTGTGTTGCAGTGAGTTTCTGGTGCGTTTAGGTGCATTTGTGCTTTTTTGATGTGTTTTACTGCGCTCCAGTACAGACCAGTTCAGGAAAAATGCAGCATGTTCTACTTTTTTTTTTCTGGAACTGGAACGCACTGGAACTGCAAGCACTGGTGTGAACTATGCCATTGAAAACCATATAACCTACTTTCCATGCTTTTTTGATTCAGAAAAAATCACACAGAGAGAGATCTGTGATTCCTACTAATCAGGAACTCAGATATCTCTCTTTGTCTAGTGTCAGCATCCCCTACACATTTAAGCCTTTGATTTTTATAATAATATTTTCTATACACTAAGGGTAACCGTATAGTTGACCCATCGTTCAAAATACTGTAGGTCCATTATTTGTTCCCATATTGACCTTTACTGAGACCAGGGCATCCAACAGATTAGATTGGCATTTTGAGCAAAGCTTTAGACTTTTCCCCAATGCTTTCTATGGTGATTGTCGCTTCTGATGGGAGCCAAGAGTGAGGCTTGGTGTGTACGCCTGGCATCCGTGTTTCTCGCTGCACCTAGTTGTGGCTATGGATGGAATCGAGGCTTGAAACGCATGCTAGATGCCATCTTTAGAGACAAGTATGGTTACACACTAACAAATTATTGCCGATAATCAGAACGAACGATTTCCATTGGACTCAAAACGTATATATAAACGCAATGGTGCAACACGAGCTCTACACCCCAGACGATGTCCAATGGGACGAAACGCGTCAGTAGGAGCTTGCTTCCATGATGCCATTGCATTTTGGATCCATGGTCTACATTTTATTGTCTGTACACAGCGCTGTTTTCCAGTGGATTCTTGCAAGTGTTTAATACTTTTTTAAATAAAGGATTTTATGAATGTTTTTACACTAGATGTGAATGCTTGGTATTACTTTACATGTATCCATGAGACAGGAGTTTGCTCTGAGAAGGTGGTGACCCCTACCCAGATCTGGAGCATTGGGAGACTTGCAACACTTCTTATGGTGCGATTGAGCTTTATGGAGATCTTTCAACAGCTTTTTTGACTCAATACTTCCATATTTTCTGGCAAGCTTGTTGGCTATATGTTTTGGTGGTGGATCACAGATTGATCGTTGAATCTTTGGATTTGTCATTTCTTCACGCCAGAATCTGGTCACAATTTTCTTGTTTGCACTAAATTGTAGATAGTGTTTCACTTCACTTCTATATATGCAGCCAACTCTTTTTTGTATTGAATTCAGAGTTCATATCTCTGACTGACATTATTGTATTATTGACTGACATTATTGTATTATTTTAAATGTTTATTCACTTCACTTGAAGTGCCAACAGCTATATTAATCCTCTAAGCGCAGTTTCTTCCAATTTTCTATGAATTACTGCAAATAGGGGTTGGGTTAAATCTTCTCCAGATTGGGGTTAGCTCAGTGGCGGTTGGTGCTCAACATTTTTTTTTTGGGGGGGGTGCATACAAACTAAAAAATTCAGAAAAATACTGTAAAAAAAAACACCAGTTGCAGCCTCACTGTCCCATCAATTGCAGCCACTGTGCCCATAAAATGCAGCCACTATGCCCCATAAAATACAACCATTTTTCCCATCAAATGCAGTCACTGTGCCCATCAAATGCAGCCACTGTGCCCATCATGTGCAGCGACTGTGCCCATCATATGCAGCCACGGTGCCCATCATTTGCAGCGACTGTGCCCATCATATGCAGCCAATGTGCTCATAAAATACAGCCATTGTGCCAATAATATGCAGCCACTGTGCCCATAAAATGAAGCCTCTGTCCCCATCATATGCAGCCCCTGTGCCCTTCATATGCAGCCTCTGTGCCCTTCATATGCAGCCTCTGTGCCTTTCATATGCAGTCTCTGTGTCCATAATATGCAGCCACTGTGCCCATAAAATGCAGCCACTGTGCCCATAATATGCAGCATCTGTACCTCTGTGCTATGCATGAATCTATCTAATTTACATATAGGGGGTGGCGTGACAGAGGGGTGCCCGTGCATCCTTAATAGACAGGCTGCCACTGGGTTAGCTATACGGAGGATGAGTTACTTTATTGTTTTGCTTGTCTAATAAATATGCTATTCTGCTCTTACTTTGTTTCTGTTTGACTTTTCTTGCCTGATATGCATCTGTTTTATTACCGGATATGTAGATATCTAACTTAAGTTTTCGAAGAAGAATGTCATATTGCGAAACAAAAGGCTGAGTAAGTTGAGGCCAAAGGTCCCTCAATTGCACCTCTCTATCATGGTAATGTTGTATTTTTATATGATGCACATAACGTAGAACCAGTGAATTCAGAAATGATATACAGTGGTGTGAAAAAGTGTTTGCCCCCTTCCTCATTTCCTGTTCCTTTGCATGTTTGTCACACTTAAGTGTTTCGGAACATCAAACCAATTTAAACAATAGTCAAGGACAACACAAGTAAACACAAAATGCAATTTGTAAATGAAGGTGTTTATTATTAAAGGTGAAAAAAAATCCAAACCATCATGGCCCTGTGTGAAAAAGTGATTGCCCCCTAAACCTAATAACTGGTTGGGCCACCCTTAGCAGCAACAACTGCAACCAAGCGTTTGCGATAACGTGCAATGAGGCTTTTACAGCGTCCTGGAGGAATTTTGGCCCACTCATCTTTGCAGAATTGTCCTAATTCAGTTACATTAGAGGGTGTTCGAGCATGAACGGCCTTTTTAAGGTCATACCACAACATCTCAATAGGATTCAGGTCAGGACTTTGGCTAGGCCACTCCAAAGTCTTCATTTTGTTTTTCTTCAGCCATTCGGTGGTGGACTTGCTGGTGTGTTTAGGATCATTGTCCTGCTGCAGAACCCAAGTTCGTTTCAGCTTGAGTACACGAACAGATGGTCGGACATTCTCCTTCAGGATCTCTTGGTAGACAGCAGAATTCATAGTTCCTTTTATCACGGCAAGTTTTCCAGGTCCTGAAGCAGCAAAACAGCCCCAGACCATCACACTACCACCACCATATTTTACTGTTGGTATAATGTTCTTTTTCTGAAATGCAGTGTTCCTTCTACGCCAGATATACTTGGACACACACCTTCCAAAGAGTTCCACTTTTGTCTCATCGGTCCACAGAATGTTGTCCCAAAAGTCTTGGGGATCATCAAGATGTGTTGAATTGAGACGAGCTTTGATGTTCTTTTTGCTCAGCAGTGGTTTTCTCCTTGGAACTCTGCCATGCAGGCCATTTTTGCCCAGTCTTTTCCTGATGGTGGAGGCATGAACGCTGACCTTAACTGAGGCAAGTGAGGCCTGCAGTTCCTTGGACGTTGTTGTGGGGTCTTTTGTGACCTCTTGGATGAGTCGTCGCTGCGCTGGGTAATTTTGGGCGGCCGGCCACTCCTGGGAAGGTTCACCACTGTTCCATGTCTTCGCCATTTGTGGATAATGGCTCTCACTGTGGTTCGCTGGATTCCCAAAGCTTTGGAAATGGCTTTATAACCCTTTCCAGACTGATAGATCTCAATTACTTTCATTCTCAATTGTTCCTGAATTTCTTTGGGTCTCGGCATGATGTGTAGCTTTTAAGGATCTTCTGGTGGACCTTACTGTGTCAAGCAGCTCCTATTTAAGTGATGCCTTGATTGTGAACAGGTGTGGCAATAATCAGGCCTGGGTGTGGCTAGAGAAATTGAACTCAGGTGTGGACAACCACAGTTATAGTATGTTTTAACAAGGGGGGCAATCACTTTTTCACACAGGGCCATGATGGTTTGGATTTTTTTTCACCTTTAATAATAAACACCTTCATTTACAAATTGCATTTTGTGTTTACTTGTGTTGTCCTTGACTATTGTTTAAATTGGTTTGATGTTCCGAAACACTTAAGTGTGACAAACATGCAAAGGAACAGGAAATGAGGAAGGGGGCAAACACTTTTTCACACCACTGTATCTCATACATAGTGTACCTTTAGAGAGGCCAATAGAGAATGGGAATTATGCACAGAATCTGTATTATCAGCAAATAAAAATTCTAGCTGGATATATTTCTTGTGGAACCGATTGTTTAAAATATGCGTATTCATTCTCCAAACTTTAGTGAGAGTATGAAAGTTATCAAAATGTCAAAATAAAGAAATCAGGGCATTATCAGACCAGGTTATTATCTAGATTTTTGACTGAGAAGATTGAAGAAGCATTTGTTTGTCCACCAGAAACATATCTATATATGAGTAATATAGAGATATATAATACATATATAGAGGTAATGTTGAATAAAAACAATAGTCCACCCAGTTCAACCTGTGTAGGTGTATGTGTGTCAGTGTCTCTAATTATTTTCCATATCCCTGCATGTTGTGTTCTTTAAGATGCACATCCAAGAGTCTTTCAAAAATATCCACAGCCTTATTACCCTGACAGTGAAAAACCCCCTGTGCAGTTTAATGTTAAACCACTTCTCCTCCAATCTCAAATCTCATTGTGTGTTCCCGTGTCCTCTTACACCCCCTGAGACTGAATAGTTTTTTTTCCTATGCTGGGATCACCATTGAGATATTTGTAAACCGCTATCATGTCCCCTCTCAATTGTCGCTTCTCCAGCGAGAATACATTTAGTGCTTGCAGGTGTTCCTCGTAATTGAGGTCGTCCAGGTCCCTTATTAATTTTGTTGCCCTTCTTTGGACTCTCTCCAGTTCCAGCATATCCCTTCTAAGGACTGGTGACCAGAACTGGACGGAGTACTCCAGATGTGGCCTAACCAGAGTTTAATAAAGTGGCAGGATTATCGTTTTATCCCTGGAGTATATTCTCTTTTTTATGCATGCTAAAATTCTGCCGGATTTGGTAGCTGTAGCTTAACATTGCATGCTATTGCTCAATCTGTCATCTACTAGGACCCCCAGATCTTTCTCAACCCTGGATTCCCCCTGCGGTTCTCCCCTCGTGAGGAGAACAAAGTTGTCCACAAAAACTGAGATTGAGCTATTTATCCCATCCTCTATATCATTTATGAATGAATTGAATAGAATTGGTCCCACGACAGAACCCCACTTACCACTCCAGACCAGTCTGAGGATATGTTATTTATCACCACCCTTTTGACACACCCCTGTAACCAGTTTTTTACCCAAGAACAAACCTTATGGTCCATGCCTGCAGACCTCAGCTTGTAAATAAGGCGCTTATGGGGAAATGTATCAAATGCTTTTGCAAAATCCAGATACACTAAATCCACAGGCCTTCCCCTGTCTAGATGGTAGCTCACTTCCTCGTAGAATGTTAGCAGATTGGTCTGGCAAGAATGACCTTTTGTAAACCCATGCTGATTACTACTAATGATACTTTTTTATTCAGTACATTTTTGGATATAGTCCCTTATCATCCCCTCCAATAATTTACCTACTATTGATGTTATACTGACTGGCCTGTAGTTTCGAGGAATTTTTGTATGCCCTTTTTTGAATATTGGTACCACATTTGGCTTTTCTCTAATCAGCTGGTACAATTCCTGTCAGTATGCTGTCCACAAAGATTAGGAACAATGGTCTAGCTATAACCCGACTGAGTTCTTTGGGGATTCTCAGGTGTAAGCCATCTGGTCCTGGTGATTTATTTGTGTTAAGCTTATCTAGTATTTCCTTGACTCTGGCCTCTGTTAGCCACGAGGGTACATCTTGTATTGATGTACCCTCGACACATTTGTCGAAACTGGTCTGGGAGGGCACGCAGTGACGCCACCATACGACTAAGAGGAGGACGGGCTCCCACAATTGCCGGCCGGCTTTTTTTATATGCACCTTTAACATTTGGATAAATGTAAGTGCTTCATACTTTGTTTTAATAAATTGTTTTTTATCGGATTCACGCTATGGGCTGTTTTTTCTCCTCTACTTCCCATATGGACCCCATGTGAGCAAGCGGTCCCCCACACCCATATCATTTGGAGTTTTGATTGTTATCATAAGGAAACAGGAGGAATCGCAGCCTTTGGTTGTCCAGCATACTAGCAGAGCCTTCTTACCTCTGCTCTTTGGTAAGCAGCCATTGTATAAGGGTGTCGGGCACTGTGTTCACCACTGCCGTCATTTCCAAGTCACCAGGGTGCCTTATCTAATTACCTTTGAACACCAGGATCATCTCTTTTACCTACTTTGCTTCTGATATGTCTCCACTTGGACATTGGTGAACATTTCATTTTTGTTCCCATTATTACCTTCGGGGTATTGTGCTGCCATAGACTGTCAACCTAAGGGGACATCAGAGTTCCTGAGGACAGTGCAAGTTCTCATTATTAAGGACATCATCTTGTGGGGCACTTTGTATTATTTACTGTTTAAACCGCATTAGATATTATTATATGTTTTTTTCTTTTTTGGCGCAGCTTTTTTCTTTTCACATCTTGTGATGTGTTACTCGAAATACTGTCATGCTCAATATACCCCTCCTTGTTCTGTGTAAAAACTGAGGAGAATAAAGCATTTAGTACAGTTGCCTTCTCTGAGTCATCTGTAACCATCCTCTCTTCATCGTCTTTTATGTGGGCAATGTGCTCTGATTTTGCTTTTTTACTGGTAATATATCTAAAAAATGTCTTTGGATTTTTTTTTACTCTCTTTCACTATGTGTCTCTCATAGATTTTTTTAGCCGCTATTGATTGTGTTTTACACTTTGTATCACATCCCAATTGATGTAATGCAGTAATGACCGCAGTTCAGAAAAATTGGCTTGTTTGAAACTTAGTGTTCTTGTGTCCTCGTGCCTCCTTTTTCTATGATTTACACTAAATGTGATCATCCTATGATCACTAAATCCTGAGTTGTCCCGTATTGCCACATCTGAGATTAGACTTGAATTTTTTGTAATTAATAGATCTAGCAGATCATTCTAGTTGGGGAATTCACCAATTGGGACAATAACTTGTCCTGTAAGGCATTCATGAAATGACAGGCCTTTAATGAGTGAGCTGTCCCCACTTCCCAGTCAATATCAGGATAATTGAAGCCCAACGTTATGATACCTGGGGAAAAAAGGTGAAATATTTTTCTGAACCATGTAAACACCTCCAGGCATCATACAGAAATTCAGACTGCAGAATTTCGAGCAATGTAGTAGAGCGCCTTCTGCTGGAACTGGTAGTGTCGAATGAGGAATCCATGACTTTGTTAAAATCCCCACTTATTATGACTTGGCCAAACCTAAATCATTAATCCTATGAAACAGGGAGTTAAAGAATAATTCTTGTAAGGTATTCAGGGAATAAAGTGTAACTAATGTGACTGGACGTTAGTTGAGAACTGCCCCTAGTATTATATGTCTGCCATTAGTATTGCATTCAACAAAAGACTGTTGTGTCGTTAATAGCAATCATTACTCCCTAATTTTTTTTCAGAATTGCAAAGAAGCAGTGGGGAAATTTGCGATGAGAGACAATAGGTGGGTTTGTTTTATACAAATGTGTCTCTTGCACACAAAAAGTTAAATTTTTTTGTTGTTACCCACAACATCATGGAACGTTTATAAGGGCTATTATGGCAATATAAAGAATAACGATAGGTAAGTGGAGGCTACATAACTACAGTATGACTACTGTATAGCCGGAAGTGGTAGGTAGAGCTGAGGCAAGTACATCATAAATTAAATAAAACATATATGTAAAAACATGTACATTACTGGACACGATAAAGCATTGGAAAGTCAGTGACAATAGGAATGCGACCAACATGTAACTTAAAAACAAAACAGACCACAGTAAAGCCCCATACACACGGTCGGACAATCCACGGACCAGGTCCGTCGGATCATGTCCGTCGTACTTTGTCCGATGTTGGTTTTGCGTACACACGGTCGGACAAAGTTGTCGAAAAATCCGATCATTCTGAACGTGGTGACGTTTGTTGCCTACGACGGGACTACGTAGAGGCTAGTAGCCAATAGCTTTGGACTTGTAATGTGATCTGAGCATGCGTAGCACTTTGTCCGGTCGGACAACCGTACACACGATCGAATTTGGTGTGATCGGACCGGGTTGTCGGCAAATCTATCCAGCCGTCGGACAATTCGACGTACACTGTCCGATGGTGCATACACACGGTCGGATTTTTCGACAACATGGTCCGATCGGACAGAATCCATGAAAAAGTCCGACCGTGTGTATGGGGCTTTAGAGTCCCAGGTGCTGGATAATAGACCGTTTAAAAATAATAAACTTGGGATGGGGGGTAAAATATTGGAGGTCACAGGATAAGGATATAGACTGTATGAAATAGTGCACTTCATCTGTAAAGTAGGCATTACCTAGTTGGCAGGAAAAAATGTCTACATGGATCTATATGTAGGTGAGACCAGTGCCAGGCCCTTTTTTTCAGGCAGGATAGACAAGTCTCAGAAGGAGTTTTACCCCACTGCTCTGGAAGTCATTTGTCTTCCTTGGAGTTAGACAAAGTATATGTGTGGCCCTGGTGAGTTATCAGCAATTTTTTAGGATGGCCCCATTTGTAGGAAATCTGTAAGTCCCTTAAGGCCACCGCAATTTTTTTGCGGTGCTGCATAGTTGCGGCTGAAATGTAGGCATAGATGGTGACATGTGAAAAGCGACCATGGAGTTTCCTCATTTACTGAGCAGCAGTAGTGTCTCTATCTTTGATATGAAAAAAAAAATTCTCACTATTACATCAGAAGGTGCAGTGTCAGGAAGGAAGTTGGGTTTCACCAGCCTATGGGCCCTGTCTTTTACAAAGTCACATGCATTTAAGTAGGACTTTGAGAATCTGCTGTAGATACGGAACAAGCTCTGAGTTTGCTATGGTTTTAGGGATCCCTCTAGATTTCAGGTTGTTCCTTTGTGCCCTGTCTTCCAAGTCTGCTAATTGACATTTTACCCACAAGATGTCCTCAATGTATTCCTGAAAAACATCCACCATGACATTATATGCACTAGTATATTCCCCAAGTTTACATGCAACTATATTTGTTCTATATTTGTTCCTACACTTGTTCAATTTATGATTGCAATGTTCAGATCATTTTATACAGATCTGCATGTAAATCTTGCTTGAGATATAATAACATCTCATTATTATTTTATTATTATACAGGATTTATATAGCACCAACAGTTTGTGCAGCGCTTTAGCTTTACAACATGAGGGCAGACAGTACAGTTACAATACAATTCAATACAGGAGGAACCAGAGGGCCCTGCTCATTAGAGCTTACAATCTAGGAGGGAGGGTCAAGTGATACAAAAGCTAATAACTGTGCGGGGTGATCTGGTGGAGGCGGGATAAGCTTCTCTGAAGAGAAGGGTTTTCATGGATCGCCCAAAGTGGATAGAGTAGAAGATAGCTGGACAGATTGGGGTAGGGAGATCCAGAGGTTGGGAGAGGCTCAGGAAAATTCATGAAGGTGAGCATGGGAGGAGGTGACAAGGGAACTAGAGAGCAGGAGGTCTTGGGAGAAACAAATGGAAAGAGTAGCAACACGAAAAAAGCACTGCTCTGATCAATGAGGCGAAATTATATTCAGTATAAGTCGGCTGTCCCTTCCCAGGTGCTCAGGCTTGGTTGTCCTCCCACACATCCATGTAGCATAGCTCAGGCAAACAAACAGAGAGCCAGCCACTCTGGAATACCTTCTGAAGTTTATTGAAATATGGTTCAGTAAAAGCAAAACATGTTTCGGCAACTCTAGCCTTGATCACAGCACATTTAAGATGGAAAAACAACATATATAAAACACAGCTGTGAATGTGCAGATTCTGGGTGGGACATTTTCTGTGAATATATCACAATCATTTAAAATCAATGATCTGGACAATCAATCTAGATGAGGGAATACACTGGAAGATAAATACAGTGTAAAAGAAAAAATAAATAACTTTTTTTTGTATAAAAGATACACATATAAAATCAACAAACACCTACATGTCCCTTTATATATAATAACCGGTTATTATAACAAAGATTAAGGACTAATCTATATGGGATATACAAAGAAAAAATAATTATATATTCAATAGATAATATGAGTAAATAGAGGTAATTTACAAAGAAACAGATCCACATCGTATCTAAAATTCATTCCTTATGGTATCCAGGTTTGGAGATTGAATATCCACCAGACCTCCCTCTCCAGGAGTCTGCGGTGGATATCCCCCCGAAGGGGGATCTTACAAGCCATAGAAAACAAATGCAGACATGTCACCCGAATGTACATACTTGAAATGCTTTGACACATTGGAGAGTCCTTTCTCATTAGAATCAGACTCTCCATGGTAATGCTCACGAATGCCTGTTCTAAGTAGTCGTATAGTGCAACCTATATACTGATGTTTATATAAAGTGCAATCCACAGCATAAATTACATTATTGGTCCCACAGTTAATAAGATCTATAATCTTGAATTCCTTACCACTGGAGCATGGTTTTACCACACTGGATTTTTCTGAATATTTTGTACAGAATCTGCAGGTATTAACCCCACATACATATGATCCTGTGGTATGAAGCCATGTCCCAATGTTGGTGCTTGAATGAAACTGACTAGGGGAAGTATACCCCCCAGAGTAGTAGCCCAACGACTGAAAAAATTGGTTTTCATGACCTCATTGAGTTCTCTATCTGCAAGTAATACTGGTAAGTATTTATTAACCATTTCAATACAGGGCACTTTCCCCCTTCCTGCCCAGGACAATTTTCAGCTTTCAGCACTGTCACACTTTGAACGACAATTGTGCGTAAAAAAGACCAACATTTTTGAAAAAAAAAGTTTTTCTTTGTTTCTGTTATAAAATTTTGTTTTCTCCTTCACTAACAGGCACTGATGAGGCTGCACTAATGGGCACAGATTAGGCAGCACTGATGGGCACTGATGAGGTACTAATATGTAGAATTGGTGGGCACTTATTGGCCACATTGATATGCAGCACTGATGAGCACCGATAGGCTACACTGATATGCAGCACTGATTATAAAGCTCTGAGTAAAATGATACAAACCTGTTAGCTATACAGAGAGTTAATACATTGTACAGAGTTAATTTGTAACCTTGCTTATCTAATAAATATGATATTCTGCTCTTACTTTGTTTCTCTTTGACTTGCCTTGCTAGATAGGCATGTCCTGGACAGATGATCACTGCAGTATCAAGGCTGTTTCTCCATAAGATCCAAGCTTCATGGCCAGCTCCTTTAAAACATTATCTCCAAGACTACAATCAAAGTAAAAGCAGGCACATCTGTATGAAAAGTCCAGATTGGGCGACAGGATCCCAGTTGAGCCTCCGGATGCCGTGGCAGGGTCTCTCTTTGTGGCACCAGTGTTTCTCCGGTGACCCGGGCTGGAAACTGCAGAGCGCCCAGGGAGGACGTCACTAGGGGGATTCCAAGTGTATGATGATGCATGCGTTCAGAGCATGCATGCTCCTTCATCAGGCAAGGACCCTACCACGCCATCCGGAGGCTCAACTGGGATCCTGTCACCCAATCTGGACTTTTCATACAGATGTGCCTGCTTTTACTTTGATTGTAGTCTTGGAGATAATGTTTTAAAGGAGCTGGTCCTGGAGCTTGGAACTTATGGAGAAACAGCCTTGATACTGCAGTGATCATCTGTCCAGGACCTACCCACAGAGGAGGAAAAGAACACACCAGTGTTATACGTCTGTTGATGCACTACTAGACCCATTGGGGTCTGTCTCTAAGGTGAGAGGCTAGCACACACAGGGTGTGGATTGGAGAAGGATACCTACAAGTTATTATTATATACCTGCAATTGGGCTCTGTTTCCTTTCCCTCTCCCTTTTGTTTCAATTTTGTACACATTTGTTTATTTCCAAAAGAGACTATTGCACAGTATCTTTAGATACTTTGGATACACTTTGGATCACTTATCCTTATATAGACTTTTTGATTTATTATTTTTTTGATGTCATTGTATTGCACTATTTTGCACATTGGGAAGTGAGAACATTATCAGCACTTTATTATTTGCACTTTATGCTTAAGGATTGGTTTAGGTTATCCTATGAACATTATTAGCACTTTAATATCAGCACTTTATTTTTTTTTTTAACCATAACGTTTTTATTGAGAAAATGGTAAGATAAACAGGTAACAGAAACTTTACATGCCTTGAAAATGTACATAGATGCGCAGGAACATGGGGATCTCAAGGGTTATTACAAACATCATATAAGCATGACCATGAATTCAACGGTACCTCTAATTGGTTCTTGTAGTATATCTGGTTGCGGTTGTATTTAGTGAGGGCAAGGTTGGAGCAAGGGATAAGAAAAGGGGGGTGTGGTACCTATGTATTCTTGGGTATTTCAATGCATATGGAAGAGGATTTACGCCAGTGGGGCCATCTTCAACGGGCCCCGCCCTGGCGCCAGTGGGGTTTTAACCTTATACAGGCTGTGGTCAGGAGATCTCCTACAAAATGTGATCCGGGAAGGCCGAAAATAACCAAGACATTTCCGGTCTTCTGGGAAGGAAAGGGAGGGGAAGGGGATCAAAGTAAAGAGGAGGAGAAAGAGGGAGAGGGGGGAGGAGTCTGGGAGAGGGGGGGGGGGTGGGTGAGGGGCAGGAGGGGGGTTAGGGCACGTTGGGGGGCCGTCACCAGTTCCCAGGGTTCCCCCTAGTGCGTGGGGGGGGCAGCTACAGTCTCAGGGGAGCGGTTCATGGGATCCATTCTGTCCCGTGGGAATTATGGATTTGTAGTGTTCTGTTGATTTGAAGTGTATCCAACACGCCCATGTTGTGGTGAATTTCTCTACTCTCTCTTGCGAAATGTGGATCAATTCCTCCATTTCTTCTATCTTAGAGATTCTGTGCAACCATTCTCTAATGGGAGGGGTGATAGTGGATCGCCAGTGTGCTGGAATGCAGAGTCTGGCTGCACTGACCATGTGCATTGCTAGTGATTTGTAATATGAACGTTTGGAGAGGGAAGAGTGGTGTAGTAAGAATTGTGCAGGACCGAAGTCTAAGGTGTAGGTTGTAACTTTTTCTATTAAGGAGTGTACCTCTGTCCAGAATGGTTGAATGAGTGCGCATTCTCACCAAATGTGGAGCATCGAGCCAACCGCTGAGTTGCACCTCCAGCATTTATTGGTAACTGAGGGAGAGAATTTGTGTAGGCGTTCAGGGGTCCTATACCATTTAGTGATGATTTTATAGCTATTCTCTTGGAGTGCTACATTAAGCGAGCCCTTGTGCGCGTACGTGTAGATTGCTGACCATTCATCGTCAGACAAGGACAGTTGTAAGTCCTTCTCCCATGACGAGCGTGCGATGTCAGTGACATGTTTAAGGGTTGGTGCTTCTTGCAACAGTGAGTAGAGAAAAGAGATAACGTGTCTCTGTGGGGAAGTCTGAGTGCAGAGGGTTTCGAATTGTGTGAGATTCCTCAGGCAAGCGGTCGGGGGGTTTCGTGTAGTGAGGAAGTTCCTTATCTGCCTGTAGGACCAGAAAGGGAATGATTGGGTCTGAGATTTAGCAGCTAGGTCCTCAAGAGGGCGGATTCGGCCTCTTTTGAATAGTTGGTGCACTAGAATGTCTTCATGTGGCCATTCGTCTAGCAGGAAGAGGCGCGATTCCCCCGGGGGGAATTCTGGGTTCTCTCGTAGGGGCGTTATAGGTCCCGGGTGCGAGGTCAGATTAGCCGGGCTTGTCAGGTTCTTGAAAGATGTTAGGGTGGGGGAAATGAGGGGGTGCGTTCTGAGGTTTGGAGGCCAGTGGGTGGGTGAAACCCATGGTAGGACATGTAATGGAATACTAGAGAAGGAATTCTCGAGGGGGACCCATGTTTTCTCCCGTTTATGAACCTTCCAGTCGACCACTCTTGCTAACTGGCAAGCTAAGTAGTATTGATGGATGTCTGGTAACCCGATGCCTCCCCTTGTCTTGGATCTCGTAAGGCGGGTGTATTTTATGCGTGGGGGTCGGTTTCTCCAAACAAATATTGAACAGTTTTTTTTATATGACTTGAAGAAGGAGGGTGGGAGATATATAGGGATGGTCTGCATCAGATATAGCAGCTTAGGTAGTATCACCATTTTAATGAGGGCAGACCGTCCGAACCAGGAGACGTTAAGATTCGCCCACTCCTTTAGATCAGCTTGGATTTTAACTAGGGTCGACTGGAAGTTTCGCGCGTAGAGGTCCTTTAGGTTTTTAGTGATTTGGATGCCTAGATACGTTATCTCATCATCCTTCCAAATGAAGGGGAAGGAGGCTTTACAGTGTGAGACCTCTCCTGTGGGTAGGGATATATTGAGGGCGTGTGATTTAGAATGATTTATTTTGAGGTTTGACAGCGAACCGTATATTTTCATATCTTCTAGTAAATTGGGTAGGGAAGTGCGGGGATTTCTAAGAGACAGTAGGATGTCGTCGGCAAAGGCCGAGATTTTGAATTCCCTGTTCGCAACTCGGATTCCATTGATGTCGGGATTTGAGCGCAATCTATTGAGAAGGGGTTCGAGTGAGAGGACAAAGATGAGAGGGGAAAGGGGGCAGCCCTGTCTGGTTCCGTTAGATATGGAGAAGGCGTCCGACAGGTGACCGTTGACTCTAACTCTTGCTGAAGGGGAGCGGTATAGAGCTTCTATGTATGAACACATGCGAGGTGGGAGGCCAACCCCCCTCAGGACTTCTCGCATGTAGTCCCAGGCCACTCTGTCGAACGCCTTCTCCGCATCAAGGGACAGCAAGAAACCCTGAGATTTCGAGGAGGTGAGCCAGTGATGGAGGTTGAGCGTTCTAGTGGTGTTATCTCGGGCTTCGCGGCCCGGGATAAAGCCGACTTGATCGGGGGAGATAAGAGTGGGAAGAAAGGGGATTATTCTATTCGCAAGGATTTTGGCGTACAATTTTATATCGACGTTTAGGAGGGATATCGGTCTATAGTTGGCTACTTGGGAGGGGTCTTTACCTTCTTTGGGGATGACTGTTATATGAGCTTCCAATAGTCTGCCTGTCTGAGAATGTGGGTCGGCTAGGTGGTTGAAGATCGTGAGCATTTTAGGGGAAAGCGGATCTAGGAAAGTTTTGTAGTATATGAGGGGTAGACCATCTGGACCAGGGCTCCTACCAGGCTTCATCTGTTTCACCGCCAGAGCAAGTTCCTCGGCTGAGATGTCAATGTCTATGGACTCTGCTTGTTGGGGGGTGATGGGTTTGGGAGAGAAGGAGCTAATGTATTCCCTGATTTTGGAGGTATGTCTGTCATGTGGGTTTGAGGGAGAGTTTCCTTCGGTTAAATTATATAATTTAGAATAAAATGCTTCAAATTGCATGGCGATGTCTTCGTTTTTGGAGTGGGTTGTGCCTTTATTGTCTCTGATGTGATGAACAATAGAGGAAGATTTGGCAGAGTGGACAGTACGGGCCAGAAGTCTCCCGCTTTTATTCCCATGTTCGTAGAAGACGCGTTGTTGTAATACATAGCGCCTTCTAGTGCGTTTTCCCAGCTAATCTAGGAGAAGGGTTCGTGATGACGTGAGCTCTTGGAGTGTCTCTATCGCCATAGATCTCTTGTGTAGGGATTCTAAACGTCTGATTTTGGCAACTAGGGAATTGATAAGTGCCTGCTGTCTCTTTTTTGCTAGTGTTGCTATCTCAATGAGTTTCCCTCTTACTACACATTTATGGGCTTCCCATAGGGTTGTGGGTGTGATGTCAGGGGTGGAGTTCTCGTTGAAGTAGTTTTGTATGGTGTCTCTAATTTGGTTAAGTGTTTCGGGGTCTTTTAAAAGCGAGGGGTTCAGCCGCCAAGTTTTCGTCCTAGTTGGGGAATCAGGGAAGGTGAGGTCAATTTTGATAGGATGGTGATCGGATAGGAACATCGGTTCTATCGAAGCATTGGTTACAAGGGGCAGGTCAGATTGAGAGAGAAAGAAGTAGTCTATTCGAGAGTACTTTAGATGGGGAGGGGAGTAGAAGGTATAATCTTTGGTATCGGGGTGCATGGTACGCCAGGTGTCGTGCAGAGTAAGGTTTTGTAGTTGTAGTTTAATCTGTCTCAGCGCTCTGAATGGGAGGGCCGAGGAACCAGAAGAGGTGTCTAGGGTGGGGTTAAGTGGGACATTGAAATCTCCACCTAGCAAGGTCATGCCCTCTTGAAAGGTGGATAGGAGATCACATATTTTCCTGAAGTAAGAGACTTGGTGTTCATTGGGGCAGTATATATTTGCAAGTGTGACTGGTTTGGTTTCAAAGAGGCCTTTGATAAAAATGTACCTGCCCTCTGGGTCTATTAAAGAACCCTTCAGTTTGAAGTTGGCGTGTTTAGATATCAGGATCGAGACTCCTTTGGTTTTTGCTTGGGGGTTAGTAGCGTGTATTGCATTTCTATAAATTTGGTTCCTGAGGGTGGGAATGGAGTCCGATCTAAAATGGGTCTCTTGTAGGAAGAGGAAGTGGGCTTTGTGTTTGGTCAGTTCAGTAAGGATCTGAGATCTCTTCTCGGGGATGTTTAAACCCTTTACGTTTAGGGATACGCACCTCAAGGAGGGGGATTGTTTGGTATTTCGAGCTGACTGCATTCTGGGGAGATGTAGGGGGTATTAGGCGTTACTGATTGGGGTTGTGTGGTTGGTCAGGGACTGGGGACGGCCCCCGGGTATGCCCGAGAGAATGCCTAGGGGTGGGGGATGGAGGGGGGGGAGGGTTAGAGAGGGGTGAGGTAAGGGGGTCACAAGGGAGGGGGGAGAGGAGATAGGGGGGAAGGTTGCCTTATCGGGAGTGAGGCAAGATGGCTTTCCGGTTAGATTTTGGAGATGCGGGGTTAAATGTAGGGAGAAGGGAGTAGGGAAAAGGGGAGGCAAGAGGCGAGGGAGGGAATAAGGGGAGGGGGCGGGGGAGAAGAGAATAGAGAGGTGTGAGAGAGAGAGGGAGAGAACCAGGGGAGGGGGGTGGGGGAAGTTGTACACAGACTGTGTGAGAGAAACAACCAGAGGTGGATCCAAACCTAAGAAAAGGAAGGGGTTTGTTCCACCTGTAAATATACAACTGGTTGGTCAGCTAGTATCCCAAGGGGATGCTGTGTGGGGTAACGGGTACTATTGGGGATCTAGGTGGCACGGCATCAGAGAGGACTCTGGGCGCATAAGGAGGACTAAGTGGGGTGTAGGTAGTTTGAGTAGCATGGAATAAGGAGAGATTGTCTAGCAACTCAAGACGGTTTGGAGGGGGAGGGGTTCGGGCGCTAGGGACAGAGTATGAGTATCTGAAGTCTAGGCCTCGTAGTCCGGAGGAACTGGGTCAGGAGACTAGACTGTCTCCAGGATTGACATAGCTATGCGATCTAGTTAAAGTGGGTGGCCTAGGATCAGAGAGTGAATTTCTAAACACAATTTAAGTCAAAAAGATGTAGGCGAGACCCTGGTCTCTGAACGAAAACATTTATATCAAGAAAAAAAAAACCCATAAACCATAAACATAGTAAGTTAAAGTTTGACGTACTCATGGTCACCCCTTTTTGGTCTAAGTTCCCATGTGTGGGTCGCTTCTACGTGGGAGGGTAGAAGTTTGGGAATACTCTTCGTACGTATGCTACCTCATGCAGGTTGAGGCTGCTTTCGGTGTTAAGGTAGCGGTCACGTCTGCTAGGGACTGTGCGGACCAGTTCAGTTAGATACGTCTTGCGATTCCTTAGGTAATGTAGGCTAAGTCGAGAGTGTCACGTAGATGGGTACAGGTATGGGGTCTGAGATCCCCGTGGTCGTGCCCGGAGGGGTACACCACAGGGGTCATGTCTGGTGCGTTACTGTCTACCTTGGGTTGCTGCCCGGTAGGGCGTGCGACGGTTGCTGTCGAGTGGTTCCTGGTCTCTTGATACAGTGGGTCGCCTCTGGGATGGTATCGTCAGGGCAGGTTGCCCGAAGATATGTCATGTTGGAGCTGTGGAGAACTAGAAACCATACGGTCATATATCATTTATAAGAACAATGAAGGCTTATACAGTACCATGTTTTCTCAATATGACCCACCGTTGGGAGGGAGCATACTCATATAGAGTCTAAGACTCCTAATTGGGGGGAGACCAGGTGCGGGATCGGGGGATGAAAAAGCAAAATTTGGGACAAAGAGTCAGGTCTTAGGCAAACATACATTTTAGGATAAGATCCCATAAAAAAAAAAAAAAAAAGGGAAAAACCCCCTAAGAAATGAACATTAATTTAAGACAACATGAGGATATCCCTTCCCTGCATGGGTGTTCGTGGGCCATTTGTTCCTATGTGGGAGGGTCTATGCTGGGAGTTCCCTTAGGTCATGGCTTCCCTTAGGTCGGTTGGGGTTATTTACAATAGTTGGGTTATAATCGTTCCTATTGGGGGGCTGTGAGATCCTTTTTAGTCTGGCGCGTCTCATATTTAAATAAACAGTGTAGGTCCAGTCGATAACTTGCCGGGGGTGAGTAGGTTCTTGGGCTTTGGGGGTCCTGTACAGGAGTACAGGGGGGAAAGGTGGGGGTATATCGGGTGTATAGAGGAGGTCAAGGGGGGGAGGGCAGGCAAGCAGTTGCGTTCTGTGGGGGCACGGCTGAGGTCATTGTCCACTACCTCAGTTTACATATCGGTCAGGTCAGCGTCGGTTCATGGATTGCGGGACCTGGTCTCCCAGTGGGCTGGGTCGGAGTTGAGCGGGTAACGTCAGGGTGGGTGGTTCGTGGGTATGTTACGGTGGTCCTGTTGAGGGCTAGGAAACATAAGGTTAAGTACCAAATACATAAGCAAACCAAAAGTAATGTGCCCCTGTGTCCTTTTTAACAAAGCCCGCCTTTAAGGGGGAAGGCCCTGTTTAGGGGTTCGGTGGTCTTGAGCCAAGTGGGAGAGGATGCAGGATTGTTGAGAGCACAGAGCGTGGGAGTGGTGGGAGCCTTCGAGGGTCTCGGGCCCTGGCATCCTTGTCCGAGTATAACTGATATACGCTTGAGTCCATGGTAGCGTTCTCCTGTCGTGTGAAGAAAGAAGCAGCAAACAAAAAAGAGGGTTTCAAGTTGAATCTTCTTCCCCCCCGTGCACAGAGTCACAGACCCATCTACAGTGTCTCGATGCCTAATAGTGGTCGCAAGAAATGGGGTAAAGCGAGGTGAATATTCCTTGTACGGTGCTTGTGGAATTACAAGGAGGGGAATTTGGTATGGGTGGTGCTAAACAGTTTGAGTTCAGAGGGGTGCCCGGGGTCCGCCTGGTTGGGCAGTTGTGGGATATGGTGGACGGGCAATGGGGGGGGTCGGTATGGTAGGTCACTTACATGCATTTGTGGGAAGTGTGGATTTCACTTTGAGCGTCGGCCGCTATGCATCCTGGCGATCTCGTCTCGGTGTGGCGTAGTTCGGGCTGCGCAACGGCTGGTCACGGCGTGAGAGACGGTCTTCCGGCGGCGACGTGTCCAGGCGGCGTCTTCTGGATCTCTGTCTCTGGGATTTCGGGGATGCGTTGAGGGTCACCTGCTTCCAGGGTTCAGACGGGAAGTAGAATGCGCACCAATCCGGAAGTTCCATCCGCGGGATGTCAAGTTGGTCGCAGAAGATAGGAAGGTCATCTGGAGATCGGAGCATGGCAGTGCGTCCCCTGGCGGTGGCTGACAGGCAAAACGGGAATTTCCATCTGTAAGGTATGTTGCGGGAGCGGAGCACATCCAGCAGAGGGCGCATGGATCTTCTGTTTTGCAGAGTTATTTGAGAGAGATCCTGGAACAGTTTAATTTCTGTTCCGTTGAATAGAATGCGGCCTCTTAGCCTGGCTTTTCGTAAAATTTCCTCCTTCAAGGGAAAGTTCACAATGCAGCACACTATATCCCTGGGTGGTTCTGCATCACGGGGTTGGGGTCTCAATGCACGGTGGCAACGCTCCATCTCAATAGGGGTGTCAGGCGGGCGCTCTAATAAATCATTAAAAATGGCACATACCGCTTGTAGTAGGCCCGGCGTCTCGATGCTTTCCGGGACCCCTCTCACCCTCACATTGTGGCGGCGACCCCTATTGTCGAGGTCTTCGACTTGTCGGTGGAGCTCAAAGATGTGTGGAAGCTGGGCATCATAGGCATGCTGGACTTGCCTGATAGCCGCTGCCTGTGCGTGCGTTGTTTGTTCGATGTCCGTTATCCTGTGGGCCATGCTGTGAATGTCCGCCTTCAGGTCGGATATTGCGGCTGTAATTGTGTGCCTTATGTCTAGAGCCACTTTTTGTAGGTCGTTTTGTAGATCTGAGAGGCTTGGGGGATGTAGCAGGTTGTCGGACCCCTCCATCGCTTCTGCTGGTCCGCTGCTGTTGCTATAGAGTGGGGATGAGGCCTGTGAGGCCTGTGTCAACTGGGGCGCTTGTGAAGCCTCGTGCTTTCCTGCCTTCTGAGAGCGGAATAGATCTGGTATGTTCTTTCCGGTCTGGGTTCCGGGATCGGTCACCGCTCTGGGGGTCGAGGTGCTTCGGTTGGTTCTTCCCAATCTTTGAAGGGGCGAAATATTCCCACTAAAACGGCTTTTTGAGTCCTCTCTGTGCGGGAGCTTTCACCTCAAGCTGCCATCTCGGATCCCGGCTAGGCCACGCCCCCCTCAGCACTTTATTTTTAAGGATTTATTTTTTAGTTGCTTAGCGCTGCTTCACTACAGTTTACATCAAAACATAACGATAGGTGAGTTGCGACAAAATGCCTGCAGTATGGCTACCGTGTAGCAGGAATTGGTAGGTAGAGCTGAAGTTAAATACATCATAAATTAAATAAAACATATGTGATTACATGTACATTACTGGACACAATAAAACATTGGTAAGTCGTTGACAATAGGATTGCAACTAACAACTAACTTAAATAAGTCCCAAGTGGGGCATAATAGACTGTTTAATATAGTGCACCTCATCTGTAAAGTAGGCTTACCTAGTTGGCAGGAAAGAATGCCTACATGCATCTATATTTAGGTGGTACCAGTGCCAGGCCCCTTTTTCCAGGCAGGAGAGACTAGAGGAAGGGATTTGGCAGCAAAGTTTGAGATAAGAACAAATAAGAGACCCCACTACTCTGGAAGTTCTGGGGCTTCTTCGGGGTTAGACCAAGTGTATGTACGGCCCTGATGAGTTATCAGCAATTTTGTAGGATGGCCCCATTTGTAGCAAATATGTAAGTCCCTTTAGGATTTTTTACTTATGCGCATCTAACTTTTACTCACGCACAATTATTTGCTTTTTGACTGTGGTTTTTATATGCAGTGCTGTGGTGCCTCGATGGTTGCTAAAATGTTACCCTCAATGGTGAATATCCACTGGCATGGAAGCTACATCGATGATGTCCTAATGGTGTGGGACGAAGACTCTGTCTTACTTGACAACTTTGTGGCTTATATTTCTAATATAATATATAATTCTTACAACCTTCAGTTTACCAGCCCTTGTCATGTTGATACTATAGATTTTCTAGATGTTGCCCTGCAGGGTTTTGCAGAGACAGGAATCGTTTCTTCCTGCACATATCCACGTGCTGTCATCCGTCCAACATTAAAAGAGCAATTCCTGTTGAAGAATTCACACAGTCTCCAAAGGGAGACTTTCTGTATTTTTGCCTCTACTCCTCCCCTCGACTCGACTGTTATCTATATATTCTGATGTGTCTTTTGAGGATGTTAGTTACGACTAGTAAGTCCCTGCCCCTGGTTGAAACGCGTCAACACTTCTGATTTTTTAAAATCATATATAATGAATAACTATTTTGCACATTACCGTACCCTTCCTTGATTTAAGCTTTAACCTGTTGCTGACCGCCCACTGTCAAATGACGGCGGGATGGTGCAGCTCTTGTGGCGGGCCGCCGTCATATGACGGTGCTCGCTTTTTGGCCACCAGGGGGCTTGCGCTCGCCGCGGGAGGCGCACGCGTGCCCGCCGCATAGCTGGGGACCCGATGCGCGTGCCCAGCGGCCGCGATGTCTGCCAGGCACCCGCGATCGCCCGGTAACTGAGCAGGACAAGGATCTGTGTGTGTAAACACACAGATCCACGTCCTGTCAGAGGAGAGGAGACCGATGGTGTGTCCCTTGTACATAGGGACACCGATCGGTCTCCTCCCCAGTCAGTCCCCTCCCCCCACAGTTAGAATCACTTACATAGGGAACACATTAACCCCTGCAGCGCCCCCTAGTGTTAACCCCTTCCCTGGCAGTCACATTTATACAGTAATCAATGCATTTTTATAGCACGGATCCCTGTATAAATGTGAATGGTCCCAAAAATGTGTCAAAATTGTCCGATATGTCCGCCGCAATGTCGCAGTCACGATAAAAATTGCAGATCGCCGCCATTACTAGTAAAAAAAAAATAATAATAAAAATGCTATAAATCTATCCCCTATTTTGTAGACGCTATAACTTTTGCGCAAACCAATGAATAAACGCTTATTGCGATTTTTTTTTCAAAAAATACGTAGAAGAATACGTATCGGCCTAAACTGAGGAAAAAATTTGTTTTAAAAAAAAAAAATAATTGGATATTTATTATAATAAAAAGCAAAAAATAATGCGTTTTTTCAAACTTGTCCCTCTTAATTTTGTTTATAGCGCAAGAAATAAAAACCGCAGAGGTGATCAAAAACCACCAAAATAAAGTTCTATTTGTGGGGAAAAAATTATAAAAAATGTTTTGGGTACATCCTTGCATGACCGCGCAATTGTTATTCAAAATGCGACAGCGCTGAAAGCTGAAAAATGGCTTGGTCAGGAAGGGGGTGTTTGTGCCTGGTAGGCAAGTGGTTAAAGGATATCTAAGCCCAAGAACAAAATGTAATATATCATAGCTTACCCATTGTTAGAAATGGTGATTGCATTTATTTTCATTTTTCAGATTAAGAACATTTTCAGCAAGTATAGAAAATACCAGTTGATTGTGCCAGAAATGCAGTTTTCTTGTAACTTCATGTGAATTGAACGGAATGAGAAACAATGGTATCTTCCTTTCAAGCTATTTTTGTAAATTACTAATTATCCTACACCTTTATGTAATGCGGATTAAAAGAGGAACATTCAGTATATATATATATATATATATATATATATATATATATATATATATATATATAAGGTTTTATGAAAAAAGAGAGAGTATGCATTTTGTACACAAACAATAGTATCGAAATAGAGATAAGATAGGGTCCCACAGCGCAGGTGGGTGATATCAATATACAGTGCCTTGAAAAAGTATTCATACCCCTTGAAATGTTCCACAATTTGTCATGTTACAACCAAAAACGTAAATGTATTTTATTGGGATTTTATGTGATAGACCAACACAAAGTGGCACATAATTGTAAAGTGGAAGGAAAATGATAAATGTTTTTCAACGTTTTTTTACAAATAAATATCTGAAAAGTGTGGCGTGCATTTGTATTCAGCCCCTTTTACTCTGATATCCCTAACTAAAATTTAGTGGAACCAATTGCCTTCAGAAGTCACCTAATTAGTAAATAGAGTCCACCTGTATGTCATCTAATTTCAGTATAAATACAGCTGTTCTGTGAAGCCCTCAGGGGTTTGTTAGAGAACCTCAGTGAACAGTGGCACATAATTGTGAATTAGGAAAATGATAAATGTTTTTCAAAATTGTTTACAAATAAATATGTGAAAAGTGTGGTGTGCATTTGTATTCCCCCCTGAGTATATACTTTGTAGAACCGCCTTTCACTGTAATTACAGCTGCAAGTCTTTTTGGGGATGTCTCTTAACAGCTTTGCACATCTAGAGAGTGCCATTTTTGCCCATTCTTCTTTGCAAAATAGCTCAAGCTCTGTCAGGTTGGATGGAGAGCATATGGGAACTGCAATTTTCAAGTCTTGCCACAGATTCTCAATTGGATTTAGGTCTGGACTTTGACCCTGGGCATTCTAACACATGAATATGCTTTGATCTAAACCATTCCATTGTAACTCTGGCTGTATGTTTAGGGTCATTGTCCTGCTGGAAGGTAAACCTCCGCCCCAGTCTCAAGTCTTTTGCAGACCCTAAAATTTTTTTTTCTAAGACTGCCCAGTATTTGGCTCCATTCATCTTCCCATCAACTCTGACCAGCTTCCCTGTCCCTGCTAAAGAAAAGCATGGTGTGTTCATGTGCAGTGTTAGTTTTCCACCACACATAGCATTTTGCTTTTAGGCCAAAAAGTTCAAATTTGGGCTCATTCGACCAGAGCACCTTCTTCCACATGTTTGCTGTGTCCCCCACATGGCTTCAAACTGCAAACAATCCTTTTTTTTTTCATGGCTTTCTTTCAACAATGGCTTTCTTCTTTCCACTCTTCCATAAAGGCCACATTTGTGGATTGCACGACTAATAGTTGTCCTGTGGACAGATTCTCCCACCTGAGCTGTGGATGTCTGCAGCTCCACCAGAGTTACCATGGGCCTCTTGGCTGCTTCTCTGATTAATGCTCTCCTCTCCCGGCCTGTCAGTTTAGGTGGATGACCATGTCTTGGTAGGTTTGCAGTTGTGCCATACTCTTTCCATTTTCAAATGATGGATTGAAAAGTGCTCCGTGAGATGTTCAAAGCTTGGGATATTTTTATAACCTAACCCCACTTTAAACTTCTCTACATCTTTATCCCTGTCCTGTCTGGTGTCTTCCTTGGCCTTTGTGATGCTGTTTGTTCTTTAACAAATTTCTGAGGGCTTCACAGAAAAGCTGTATTTATACTGAGATTGTATACATATGCTCATGTGCGCTCTGTCAGCTCAAATAGAGAGAAATGGGCAATTAAACATCTCTCTATAGTGGGGAGTCCATGCATGAGAGTTCAAATGCAGCACTAGGTGTGTTGATGGTCACAGATATAGCTGACTCTGGATTTCTGCCGGCTCAGGACAAGCTAGAAGGGTCTCTGTAGACAGTGAAACAGAAAGGAGAGCAGCGTCATCGAAGTGCAGCATTGTAGATTGCCTGATGAAGGAGCATGCATGCTCTGAACGCGCACTCCTTCCCACTCACTCATCATCTGGAAGTGACATGTCCAGTGACTCTATTTACTAATTAAGTGACTTCTGAAGGCAATTGGTTCTACAAGATTTTAGTTAGGGGTATCAGAGTAATTGCACGCCACACTTTTCAGATATTTATTTGTAAAAAAAATTGAAAACCATTGATCATTTTCCTTCCACTTCACAAGTATGTGCCACTTTGTGTTGGTCTATCACATAAAATAACCCAAAAAAACATTTACATTTTTGGTTGTAACATGACAAAATGTGGAAAATTTCAAGTGGTATGAATACTTTTTCAAGGCATCGGATCAATAACAGGCATAACCAGCAAATTAGTGTATCGTAATATCAACTGCAGTCAATAATTAAACACGAAAACCTCTGTCACACAGAGATAAACCACCCTCAGGGCACTCGGAAAGCCCACGCAGGGGACATAGCAAAACAAAATAGCTCAGCATTTCCAAAACCTAAAGTCCAGTCGATGTGGGTCACAATAGCAAATATGGAAACCATAGAAGTCTAAAGTGGAAAAGAAAAAAGGAAGAGAGAAAAGAAAGAAAAAGGAGTAGGGGGGAGAAAAAGGCAAGGGAAAACTGCCCAAGAGGTCCATCAGAGAGCCCACTGCCCAGATCCGCACTATTCAAGTGTGCAAAGGTTGGAGGTATTTAAGCCAAGGGTCCCAAACATGATCAAACTTAGCGGATCTGTATTTCAGTATACTAACCAGTTTTTCTTGTAATGCCGCGTACACACGGTCGGATTTTCCAACAGGAAATGTTGGATGTGAGCTTGTTGTCGGAAAGTCCGACCGTGTGTATGCTGCATCGAACATTTTCTGTCGGACTTTCCGCCAACAAATGTTTGCTAGCAGGTTGTCAAATTTTACGCCAACAAAACTTTGTTGTTGGAAAGTACGATCGTGTGTACACATGTTCATCACACAAAAGTCCGGGCATGCTCGGAATCAAGCAGAAGGAGCTGCACTGGCTATTGAACTTCCTTTTTCTCGGCTCGTCGTACGTCTTGTACGCAGGGTTGCCAACCGCCAGCAAATTTACTGAAAGTTTGTAAAAATCTGTGATTTTTTTTACAACTGTCAGTAAATATCAGGGGCTGATAATTTCATGCTGTGTTGACTTTTTAAGTGTCAATTAAGCAAATTACATTGTTGTAGGTATTGTCAGTGTTTCCATATCATGTTTATACTGTTCAAATATTCACTGTGTTAGTTTTCAATAGGAGTTCTGTAATTTCTCAGGTTGCCAGTAAAAAATGTGCTCCGCCAGGTTGGCAACCCTGCTTGTATGTCACCACGTTCTCACGTTCGTAATTGTTGCTCAACATTTGTGTGACCGTGTGTATGCAAGACAAGTTAGAGCCAACAACCTTCGAACAAAAATCCACGGTTTTGTTGGTGGAAAGTCCGATCATGTGTACGGGGCATTACATGACCCAGGTCAGCTTACATTTTCTAACCGCCAAGTCTACTATTGGTTTCTTCCAGTCAGTCGCCATAGCGATTTTTGCCACAAGAAACATAAAATAGATGAGAGTCTATTTTTTTTTTATTATAATATTTTTATTATGGTTTTATGAAAAAAGGGAGAGTATAAAACTCATACACAAACAATAGTATCAAAATAGAGATAAGAGGTTTGTTACATCTTAATGGTGATAGTTTGCAATGCATCTTATTGTAGACAATTATTAAGGGAATCTTTTTTTTTTTTTTTTTTGCTAGTCTAGAACATTTATAAATCTTGCTGTGATTGCAATATGACTTCATTTCTGGGCTATTTAAGATAAGGTATGATTTGTCTGGCAATCTGCTGTTTATGATGACAATAATGTCTATTGCTGTGGTTTTACAGCCATTAAACTTTACTCGGATATCTCACCTACTGTATATTGTCTTTCAGACAAGATACCTATGTATTTGTGTAAGCACTTTATTTCGAATATGCTTATTCTCTTTTATGAATGTTATAATATGTATGGCATCAATTTGTAGTTTAAACTTTGTCGATTGCATTGACCAAAACTAAACTGCACCACCCTGCATGTTGGCCAGGGGCAAACTAGATATGAAACTGCCACAATCGTATCAAAAGATAAGCTGTGCAAAACATGTGCACAAGATTGTGCAAAACATGTATCGCCAGGGCTGCCATCAGGGAGGGGACAGCACATACACCTGTAGTGGGCAGGGCAGTGTTGCCAACCATCACTAAATTCCCAGTTCCATGTACCTAGTGCTGCTGCCCACAGTCCACTGCTGTAAAATTACTGGTTGCTAGGACGGCCTGGAAATTGTATCCACCATCGACAGAACCAGATGTTCTGTCGCCAACATCCCAATGAATTACGAACAAGAAAAAATTCCCCTTTGGGACCGGGACTTTGAAGGCGACATAAACATCAAAATATATAAAAAGTATAACGTTTATTACAAAGAACATTGGAATATATCCATAAAAACATGTCTGTGCAAAGACAAAATACAGATGTCAATATGAATTTGTGTAGGACAGATACTTGGTAAGTCTCCGATGTACCCAAAGTGTTTCTGGCTTTAACCGCCTTTCTTCAGGGGTAAAAAAAAGGAGAACTGTATTCAGTATTCATAACCTTGGGTAGCCAATGTAATTAAAAGATCTCCCAAGCAAAAATGGATGCCAATTCTTTGGATGTAGGCAACTTCTTAAGTGGAATGCCATGTGACATTTTCGAGAACCGGTCAACCACCATAAGGATAACTGAGTTGGCCTGGGAGTTGGGTAACTCCACAATAATATCCATAGACAGGTGGGTCCAAGGCCTCTCTCCATTGGGTATGGGTTGTAGGAGGCCCACTGGAAGGTGTTGTGGTGTCTTACTCATAGCACACAGAACAGGCAGCTATGAAGGTGGCTACATCAGCGCAGAGACTGACTAGGCCACCAGAATTGTTGGGAAATAGCCAGAGAAGATTCTTCCCAGGGTGGACAGCAGCCTTGGGAGAATGGTAAGTCTGGAGCACAGCGGTGCGAAGACTCTCAGAGACAGAACAGTGGTCACAAGGTTTCTCAGGAGGAGAATGAATCTGAGCGGCAAGAATTTTGTCACCCAAAGGTGAAGTGAGACTAGTATGAAATGTAGCCAGAATTGTGAACTGACTCCATCTTGGAAGTGGAAGAAAACTGTTGCAACAATGCATCAGCCCTTACATTCTTAGTACCAGGTAAGAATGAGACTATATAATTGAAACTTGACAAGAAAAGAGCCCATCACGCCCTTCTGGGAGAGAGGCATTTAGCCTCAGACAAGAATGTGAGATTCTTATGGTCAGTCAGAATGAGAACCAGCACAGTGGTACCTTCAAGGAGATGTCTCCATTCTTTCAGGGCTAAAATGATCGCCAACAGCTCTCTGTCACCAATCTCGTAATTGCACTCCGCAGGTGACAATTTCTTGGAAAAGTAGCCAAAAGGATGCATAGCCCTCTCAGAGGTAGGACGTTGAGACAACAAGGTAGGATCAGGATGTGCCAACAACAACCTCGAATTAAACCTTAATGTGAACCCTGTGTCACTTTTTTTACAGTGGCAAGGTCTTGCTTTGTCACAAGATCTAAAAAAATAAATTAAATACTTGTTTTCCTTTTTTATAAGTGATCACATACTCTCTGTTCTCTAGGAGAAGACAAACAGCAGAATTGCAGAACACTGATCTCCCCAGTGAATGGCTGTGTGTGTGTGTGTGTGTGTGTGTGTGTGTGGGGGGGGGGGGTGGGGGGGGGTTTGAGTTTGTCAAGACTGATCATTGGCAGAGAGCAGGCACAGGTAGAGAAATTACCACGCTGTGTTCTCCTGCTTAGTGTGGTCAGTTTTTATTAGGAGATCAGGGGGATTGTCAGGAACACCAGGGATTTCACACAAAGGTAGCAATACAGAGCAGGATACCTTTTCATGCAAGTAAATGGTACAGCAGACACATATCAGGAAAATTAAATGCTGGGTTTACATATTCTTTAAGCTTCTGATGAAATGGCTATATACCACAATCACAACCATAGTTTACTGAGACGAAACGCGTCGGGAGGACTCCACTGCCGTCACCTTTGTTTTATACAAGCGCTTGAAACACTTTTAAAATGTAAGTGTATTACTTTTTTTATAAATTTCTTTTGTCATATGAAATTATACTATTTGGTCTTCTCTATCCTTTCCTATTTACCGGTTGAAACTTGACACTACATACTCCTGTGCGGAGACGGACCTTTCTCCAAAAGTTTTGGGACGCATCTCCAGAGATCGTATTCAAGCTGTCAGCTGACACTTTAACCTCTATTGACTCATAGAACGTAAGTTCTTTTGGGTCCGAGCTATCTGATAAGCTCACATCTTCAAAGTTGGTGGTGTTGTCACACTGGTGATTGCAAGTCAATATTCTTTGGTTGTTTGAAGAACGTCCAAACTTCTGATCAAACACTTGGGACTTTCAGCACGATTTCTAAACGGACTCTTTCACTTAAAGGTTTTTGCACAATTTTTGCAGTTCATTGCTTTGATGCAAAAACCTGTTTCAGAACAGTTCACTATAAGTTTATTTTATGTTTATGTATGCGTGATGTTAAGGTCATTACACTAGTCACTTTTTCATTTTATTTTTTATATCTAATATCATCTTATCATAAGATTGGCTGTCAGTATTTGTCATCATTTATTTTGTCACTTTTCTATATATGGTGGCTCTAGCATTTGTTTAGCTGGGCCATTGCTTCAACTATTTCAGCGCTACACTTTATATACCCATCCACTTTTGAAACAAACTTATCTAGTTGTTGTGTTAGCTGCTTCTATCCATTGATTTTATTTTTAGGCAGCGCAGTGTTCCCTTGACTTTACATACCACAATATGCATGAAACTATTCTTTAAATACCCTCTGTACCTTATTGTAGAATTATATGAATATGGATTCCCTGGGATTTAAAGTGAATGTAAATGCTATGGGGGTTCCCCATGTGTCTATTCAGTTTTTTTTTTTTTTTTTTTTTTTTTGCGGCCATTGGGGATAATACCATTATGATATTTTGGATACATTTTGTGTTGTATTTATACAATTTGGAATCTCCCTAGGTAGGTGCTCCTTAGGGGTTTACAAGTACATTTATTTCATACTGCTCTTGTAGATGTGAAGTCTTTATTTTTACTATTAAGTGCTCCTTGGTTAATATACCATCTTTAAAGTGGTTGTCAACCTCTGACACGAAATATGTACAAATAATTTCCTTTTATAGTGTGTACTTGTCCAGAGCACTAAGAGGCATTTCTGTCTGCTGCTTCCTTCCTCAGCTATCTGCATGAGTCACTTCTGACAGTGTCAATCAGTGCCACCTGCCAGTGCAATCAGTGCCAATTAGTGCTTCCAATCAGTGCCACCTGTCAGTGTCATTCAGTGCTTCCAATCCGTGCCACCTGCCAGTGCCACCTACCAGTGCCAATCAATGCTTACAATCAGTGCCACATGTTAGTGCCAATCAGTGCTGCCTATCAGTGTCAATCACTGCTGCCTATCAGTGCTGCCTATCAGTGCCCATCAGCACTGCTTGTCAGTGACACCTACCAGTGCCAATCAGTGCCACCTATCAGAAGCCATCCATGCCACCTGTAAGTGACAATCAGTGCTGCCTATCAGTGCCACCTATCAGTGCCAACCAATGGCACCTATCAGTGCTGCCAATCAGTGCCACCTATCAGTGCCCATCAGCGCTGCCTATCAGTGCTGCATATCAGTGCCAATCAATCCATGCTGCCTATCAGTGCTTTCAATCAGTGCCACCTATCAGTGACAATCAGTGCCCATCAGTAGCCATCAGCACTGCCTATCAGTTCCGCCTATCAATGCCAAACAGTGCTGCCAATAAGTGTCCATCAGTGATGCATATCAGTGCTACCTATCAGTGCCCATCAATGCTGACAATCAGTGCCACTAAATGTTGCTAATCAGTACTTCCTATCAGTACTATTCAGTGCTGCCTATTAGTGCCAGTTAGTGCAGCATATCAGTGCCATTAGTGCTGCCAATCACTGCCACCCATCAGTGCTGTCAATAAGTGCTGGCTATCAATGCTGCCAATCAGTGCTTTCTATTAGTGTCAATCAGTGCCGCCTATCAGTGCCAATCAGTGCTGACCATCAGTGCCACCAAGCAGTGCCTATCAGTGGCCATCAGTGCCGACCATCAGTGCCACCCAGCAGTGCCTATCAGTGCCAATCAGTGCTGACAACCAGTGCTGCCTATCAGTGGCCATCAGTGCTGCCAATTAGTGGCCATGAGTGCTACCAACCAATCAGTGGTAAGCTCCCATTGAACATTTTTCGTTGGAAAATCTGACCGTGTGTACGCGGGCAGTAGGGTGCTTAAGTCAAGATCCCCCTAATGGTTTTCAAACGTAATGCTTAATCCAGTGCAGTCCTCCTCAGATCGAGTATTCTTCACACAACTATGAAACAGTTTTTATATGTATAATGCTATATGTTGACACAGAAAAGTGTGGCATTCTATAACATGAAATTTTTTGGACAATTTACCTACATGCATTAGTAGAGTATTATTAATAACTTTATATTTAGTCTCGTGTTTTCATATATAAGTTTTATATAAAAAAGTAACCTGCTGTAGTATCTTTAGTAAAAAAAAAGGAATCTCACACAGAGAAAAATCTTATTTTGGGAGAAAGCAAGCTTCATTTTTTTTTGTTAGAGTCAATCAATTGACATTGTTACTCACTTGTCACCAGAAGCAGTAGTAGCACCCGTGCTGCCTTCATCATTGCAGCACTGTGTTTGCAACTAGAGTTGAACGGACACCTGGATGTTCGGGTTTGGCAGGTTCGGCCGAACTTTGGAAAAACTTTTGGGTTCGGGACCGAACTTGACCTGAACTTGACCCCGAACCCCATTAAAGTCAATGGGGACCCGAACCGCTATAATGAATTCAAAATTTAGTTCAAAGAACAGAAATGGGACTTTTAAGGCGCAAAAATACAAAAAGATTACATTGATAGAAAAAAGTTTTATTGAATTTCACAATATAACTTGATATTGCATAATTGACATCAAATGTCCATGAAAACGTTTTTTAAAAACCATACATCGCTAAACAGAGATGAACTTTTCATTTATTGCTCTTTTTCTCAACATGTTTCACCCGAACTTGGGCTTCCTCAGGAGAGTTAGATAATGTCAATTAATATTTACTAGAATAGAAAAGATACAGTCAGAACATTGAAATACACAACAATTTACACTGCTTTAATAAGATAATGTAGAAATGAACATCACATAATTGAAAAGTGGGTGGAGCTAATAGGCTCAAATGCTGACCTGAAAGTCCCGGGAGAGGGCTCTGCAGTCCACAAAAATGTTGAATACATGGGATTGTATCGAGTGCATCATAGAGAGGGAAATAATGTCCAAAACTATATCAGTTTGGTAATCCATCTATGGGGTACATTAATATAGATACTGATTTTGTTAAGATATTGAAGAGAAAATATATAAGTGTATATTATCCGAAAGAATGGAAAAACCCACCTGGATAATGATTCCTTGGAAAGGTAATAGGAGCATATAAAGGAGCATACAAACAAAGTGCTCATAACTGCCAAAAGGAAATCCAAAATACAAACGCCTCATTACTCAGGCCTTTTTGAATAATTTAATTGATAAAAAAACCTGTGAATTCCTACTTGTTGAAAATCCTAGACTACCTACTATGTACGCATTACCGAAAATACATAAGAATGCTTCTTTTCCCCCTGGGCGTCCGATTATCTCGGGAAATGGATGCCTGACAGAATCAGCTAGTAAACTCATTGATGATTACTTAAGACCACATGTCAAGTCATTGAGCTCATACATCCAGGATACAGCTGATCTGCTGAGATCCTTGGATGGACTTTGCCTACCTGATGAAGCCTGGTTGGTGGCCATAGATGTGGAGGCCCTTTACAACTCGATCCCCCACAAATTGGGGGCTCGAGTTGTGGACGGCTTCCTCTCTGAACGGGGGCCATCAGCCAGGCAATACAATAATTTCGTTTTAGAATTGTTGCTCTTTATTTTGAGCAATAATATTTTTATCTTCGACTGCTCCCACTACCTCCAGGTGCAGGGGGTGGCGATGGGGACCAAATGTGCCCCATCGTACGCCAACCTGTACCTGGGGGGGGGGGAGAGGGAGATATTCTCGGCCATTCAGTTCAGTCATTTCTTTGAGAATATTTTGATCTGGAAAAGATTTATTGATGATATCTTTATTGTCTGGACTGGAACTCGGGATGAGCTGTCGCAATTTTTACTGTGTCTTGAAACTAATTCCTACAATCTCAAGTTTACGATGACCTGTGATCAAGTTACTGTAAATTTCTTGGATATCAAGATTTATGTAAATGAGGATAAAACTATTGGTTCCTCTCTTTACAGAAAGCCTTCTGCAGGCAATACTATTCTTCATGCTGACAGTTCTCATCCCGCGTCCCTTGTCCAGAGCATACCATTCAGTCAGTATTTAAGATTAAAAAGAAATTGTAGTAAAGAGGCTGATTTTGAATTAGAAGCCAAAGCGTTGCAAACCCGTCTCCTAGAACGAGGCTATAGTAAAAATTGCCTTAAGCGTTCATACAA
Organism: Lithobates sylvaticus; assembly: GCA_028564925.1. Lineage (NCBI taxonomy): Eukaryota > Metazoa > Chordata > Amphibia > Anura > Ranidae > Lithobates > Lithobates sylvaticus. The sequence continues at coordinate 65,171,608 of CM053029.1, forward strand.
TAGAGCAAAACAGAAGGATAGACATCAATTAATCCACCAAGTGAAGCCATATAAATCTGAATCCAAAGTCCGCGTAATCACCACTTTTGTTGGTGAACATAAAAAAGTACGCCATATCTTTGAAAAATACTGGCATCTTCTTTCTACAGATGATGTCCTCTCAAAATATGTGGGAGCTCACCCACAAATTACCTACCGCAAATCTACCTCTTTGAAAGATCGTTTAGTTCATAGCCACCTTACCTCAAGAATAAAAACACATAGAAAAGGTACTTCCCCCTGTGGAAAATGTGAATTCTGTGATTTACTGAACAATTCGACTGAAATAATGCTGCCCTCTGGTCAAACCTTTAAGCCCAACTTTTATGCAACATGTAAGACTATTGGAGTTGTTTACCTTATGACATGTACTTGTCAGGCTTTCTATGTAGGGAAAACTAAACGACCTTTCTTCCATAGAATTAGAGATCATGTATCCCTTATCAAGAAGAAAAAAATGGAGACCCCCATTAGTCGACATATGGGGCTCTATCATTCATACGATATCTCACAGATGAAGTTTTTTGCGCTAGAATATGTACCAGACTTCAATCGCGGAGGTGATATTGATAAAACTCTCTTACAGAGAGAGTCAAAATGGATTCATAACCTTAGAGCCACTGTGCATCCTGGCTTGAATGAATCTCTGAGCTTCAAACCCTTCTTATAGGGGTAGATCGCCATTGTCACTCTTTTTCTGAGAACACTACTGGTTTTCACCTAAATATGTTTATTATTATGTGTATTCTGTTTATTTACCCCTTGTACTGTATTTTATTATTATTCAGATGTTCATCGCCTTTTTTGGTCTGGTGTGGTGTTTGCTGGCCTATTGATCTTGGTGGAGGGCTCTTTGGCCAGTTCCACTGCTCCAATGTATCTGTATTTAATCAGTATCAGCCACTTTTGGTTCTGGTCCCTTTAAGGAGCAATATTTGCAGCCTTATATACATTTGTAGCAAAATGTTTTGAAATGGGGTTTGAGTGCCTCATATGGACACGTGAGGCGTTATTTTTGGAGTCTCTAGACCTCATCCGTCTATTTTTCTCTTAACTTGCGCCGTTTCAGTCACCAAAGGGTTAAAACGCTTGCGCTAAACTGCGGCCGTTATCTTGGTTACATTTACATGTTCCAAGATAACAGAGGTAGTATATATGGATCTGTTTTGTGACCCAAAAACATTCCTACATACTGATCACTTTCAGTCTAGGGATATCTCAAATATCCCTTGACTGACATGCACTGGCAATTGTCAGTCCATTTCCCTTTTTACTCCCTTGCTGACAGTCTTTCAGATGTGGCTTTACATCCTGTGATTCAATTTGCTATCAGCACAGAGGTCAGCTGTTCTGGCTTCCTGTTGTTGATGGCACTTCCTGTTTCACGGCTGTCACTTCCTGTGCGTCTGGCGCTCCTGCAGTGACATCACATGTCCTCACCTGACCATTTGGCGCCGAGATTTTGGCGCCAAAACGGCAGGTGGAGAGGGTTATTTAAGGGGACTTGATTGAGCTCTTCACTTGTGCAGCTCAGCGGAGGTTTATTCCCCAAACAACACTTGTTAAAGGTAAGAGACTTAGCAGATCATTTGCCATCCGTTTTTTGTCCGGCTACTGGTCACTAAAATGCCCCCTCGTTTTTACTCTATTTAAAGGGGTTCTAGGTACCTCACTCTGGCCTCCCTATTTTCTGGATAGTTATCTGTCCTGGCTGGCACCCTGAGTTGATGCAGACCCTCAACATAGGTAAATATATACCTGGCATATGATGACCAGTCTGCGGTTTACTGATGGTAACCATATCTGTATAAAACTTCCCAGATGGATAAAGGACTTTTCCCTTTAAAATTTCTTATAGATTCAAACTTGGATTTCCTTTTGGCAGTTATGAGCACTTTGTTTGTATGCTCCTTTATATGCTCCTATTACCTTTCCAAGGAATCATTATCCAGGTGGGTTTTTCCATTCTTTCGGATAATATACACTTATATATTTTCTCTTCAATATCTTAACAAAATCAGTATCTATATTAATGTACCCCATAGATGGATTACCAAACTGATATAGTTTTGGACATTATTTCCCTCTCTATGATGCACTCGATACAATCCCATGTATTCAACATTTTTGTGGACTGCAGAGCCCTCTCCCGGGACTTTCAGGTCAGCATTTGAGCCTATTAGCTCCACCCACTTTTCAATTATGTGATGTTCATTTCTACATTATCTTATTAAAGCAGTGTAAATTGTTGTGTATTTCAATGTTCTGACTGTATCTTTTCTATTCTAGTAAATATTAATTGACATTATCTAACTCTCCTGAGGAAGCCCAAGTTCGGGTGAAACATGTTGAGAAAAAGAGCAATAAATGAAAAGTTCATCTCTGTTTAGCGATGTATGGTTTTTAAAAAACGTTTTCATGGACATTTGATGTCAATTATGCAATATCAAGTTATATTGTGAAATTCAATAAAACTTTTTTCTATCAATGTAATCTTTTTGTATTTTTGCGCCTTAAAAGTCCCATTTCTGTTCTTTGAACTAAATTTTGACTTGATGTAAGGGATGTGGCACTATATTTCTAGTTTTCAGCAACTCAGCTCATTTTCAAAAAATTCCGCTATAATGAATTGTCGGCTCCTGTCCCCATAATACAGAGAACAGTCATTGAATTCATTGATTTTTAAAAAGTTATTGTCATAAAAAGTGTTTGGGGACTGGGGTCCTGCCCCAGGGGACATGTATCAATGCAAAAAAAAACTTTTAAAAACAGGCGTTTTTTCGGGAGCAGTGATTTTAATAATATCTGCTATGGATATTAGAACCCTGTGTTAAATAAAAAAAAAAACAATGACGTGGGGTTCCCCCTAAATATCCATCCCAGACCCTTCAGGTCTGGGATGGATTTTAAGGGGAACCCCGCGGCAAAAAAATGGCGTGGGGTCCCCCTCAAAATCCATACCAGACCCTTATCCAAGCACGCAACCTGGCAGGCTGCAGGAAAAGAGGGGGGCACCCCCCTCCTGAACCATACCAGGCCACATGCCCTCAACATTGGGAGGATGCTTTGGGGGTCTGTGACCCCTCAAAGCACCATGTCCCCATGTTGATGGGGACAAGGGCCTCGTCCCCACAACCCTGGCCGTTGGTTGTGGGGGTCTGCGGGTGGGGGGGCTTATCAGAATCTGGAAGCCCCCTTTAACAAGGGGACCCCCAGATCCCGCCCCCCCCCTGTGTGAAATGGTAAGGGGGTACAAAAGTATCCCTACCATTTCACCAAAAAAGTGACAAAAATTTTAAAAATGACAGGAGACGGTCTTTGACAATTCCTTTATTAAAGCCTTCTTTCATCTTCTTTCTTCTGGTCTTCTTCCTTCTTCCTTTCTTCATCATTCGGTTTGTTCATCTTCTTCTTCCATCTTCTTCCATCTTCTTCTTCCATCTTCTTCCATCTTCTTCTTCCTCCGATCCGCATCTTCTTGCTCTGGTTTTCTCATCTGGCATCTTCTTCCACGGCGTCTCTTCTTCTTTGTGGGCCGCTCTGCGCAATGGGAGGCTCCCGCTGTGTGAGGCTTTGCTTCGTCTGACAGGTCTTTTATAATGGAGGGTGGGGCCACCTGGTGACCCCGCCCCCCCCTCTGACGCATGGAGACATCATGGGGACTTTCCTATGGCTTTCCCCATGACATCAGGGGGGGGTCACCAGGTGGCCTTGCCCTCCATTATAAAAGACCTGACAGATGAAGCGAAGCCCCACACAGTGGAAGCCTCCCATTGCGCGGAGCGGCCCATAAAGAAGAAGAGACGCAGTGGAAGAAGATGCCAGACGAAGTGCCCGGAGCAAGAAGAAGCGGATCGGAGGAAGAAGAAGATGGAAGAAGATGGAAGAAGAAGATGGAAGAAGATGGAAGAAGAGGATGAATAAACTGAAGGATGAAGAAAAGAAAGAAGGAAGAAGACCAGAAGAATGAAGATGAAAGAAGACTTTAATAAATAATACTTTTTTGGTGAAATGGTAGGGGTACTTTTGTACCCCCTTACCATTTCACACGGGGGGAAGCCAGGATCTGGGGGTCCCCTTGTTAAAGGGGGCTTCCAGATTCCGATAAGCCCCCCGCCCGCAGACCCCCACAACTACCAGCCAGGGTTGTGGGGACGAGGCCCTTGTCCCCATCAACACGGGGACATGGTGCTTTGAGGGGTCACAGACCCCCAAAGCATCCTCCCAATGTTGAGGGCATGTGGCCTGGTACGGTTCAGGAGGGGGGGGGGGGCGCTCTCGTCCCCCCCTCTTTTCCTGCGGCCTGCCAGGTTGCGTGCTTAGATAAGGGTCTGGTTTGGTCTTTGAGGGGGACCACACGCCATTTTTTTTTTGGCGCGGGTTCCCCTTAAAATCCATCCCAGACCTGAAGGGTCTGGTATGGATATTTAGGGGGAACCCCACATCATTTTTTTTTTAAATTTGACGCGGGGTTCCCCTTAATATCCATAGCAGACCTGAAGGGCCTGGTAATTGAATTTGAGGGAACCCCCACGCTTTTTTTTTTTTATTAATGACTTTTTTTTTATCAATGACTTTCAATGAATGACTGTTCTCTTTATTACGGGAGCCTACAATTCATTACAGCGGCGAGTGATTTTAAATAGCTTTTTTTCCTGCAAAAATGACACTTGTGCAGGGGCAGTTCTAAGCACAGGAAACATGCACCCTTTTACATGCATACTATCGACACCCCCCAGGTACGAAATTTTAAGAAATATTACACTTTTATTGTTTGACTTTAAGCATTATTAAAATTCACGGGGAGCCGACAATTCATTATAGCCGCGAGTGATTTTAAAATACTTTTTAAAAAGCACCATTACATCGCCGAACACCGGACCCGAACCCGAACATACAGTCAATTGTTCGGGTTCGGGTCTGGGACGCGAACACCCAAAAGTCCGGTACGGTCCCGAACTTTACAGTTCAGGTTCGCTCAACCCTATTTGCAACATCTAAAGCCCCATACACACGGTCGGACAATCTGCGGACCAGGTCCGTCGGACCATGTCCGTCATACTTTGTCCGATGTTGGTTTTGCGTACACCCGGTCGGACAAAGTTGTCGGAAAATCCGATCATTCTGAACGTGGTGACGTTTGTTGCCTACGACGGGACTACGTAGAGGCTAGTAGCCAATAGCTTTGGTCTTGTAATGTGATCTGAGCATGCGTAGCACTTTGTCCGGTCGGACAACCGTACACACGATCGGATTTGGTGTGATCGGACCGTGTTGTCGGCAAATCTTTCCAGCAGGAGATAAGACTTTGTCCGTCGGACAATCCGACGTACACTGTCCGATGGTGCATACACACGGTCTGATTTTTCAACAACATTGTCCGCTCGGACAGAATCCATGAAAAAGTCCGACCGTGTGTATGGGGCTTTAGAATATTCATCATAGAGCTGAAATAGTCACACCACCAACAAACTCCAAAATTATGAATTACTTCAGGACCGTCCCTTTTATATTGTAATGATCTTTGCTCTTCCTAACCCTTCTATATATACAATACAGTGAAGGCAACCAGTGGCTGGGATGATTCTAGATGTGACACCTTGCACAATATTAGTTATCTTTGGGCGTGGTCTTTATCTTTCTAAGATATACCGTAAAGGTTGGAGCAAGATAAGATGTAGCACTATATGAGGAAAAAAGGGAATATTGCATATTAGTGTGGTATTAGTAAAATAATTATTAACAATTATAATACGTAACAATTTTGCTAGTGAACATTTCCCATGAGGCACATTATTCTTTAAGATTCTGTATGGAAATAAAAAGTAAATGTACCGTATATACTCGAGTATAAGCCGACCCGAATATAACCCGAGGCACCTAATTTAAAAATGGGAAAATATATTGACTCGAGTATAAGCCTAGGTTAAGAAATGTGCAGCTACTGTAAGTGGAAAAGAGGGTCAACAATGCCCATTTGCAGCCACACTGTGCCCCTTTTGCAGCCATAGGTCCCCCGAACTTCAAACTCGGTAGTTAAGGGTTCCTAGATGCCCCCTAGCTGCAGCCAAAGGGTCCCGAAATGACATTGCTGCAAATGGACACAGTTGACCGTATTTGGGGCCCCGTATCTCGGGGCCACTTGGTGCTAGGAACCCCCAAATTTGGTGTGCAAACCCAGTGGAACTAGAACTACAACATATCCAAGCTGGGGTTCCTAGCACCAAGTGGCCCCCGAGATACGAAAATGTCAAGCACTTTTCTGCAGCAGAGAATGACATTTTCTGAACCAGCAGATCTCAAATTTTTTTTTCCGATGGAAAATATTATGGGGCGCTTGCGAAAAATTTGAGGGCCGCGGAACACCCCATAATGCACTGCGAGATCGCAATGCATTGATGTATGATGATTGGTCAAAGCATGCACCTGACCTGCATGCTTTGGCCAATCACAGCGCGCTCTGCTATGAAAGCCATAATTATGGCTCAGTGGGACTAAGTGCATGCCCCACACTGTATAAGGCTGCTTACATGGTGGCCCTGTGTAGTGTTGTTGGTGTGGACAGAGAGATAGCTTGAGTTAGCTGGAGTTAGGTTAAGCAGGCAGGCTATTCAGTTAGTGGCAGTGTATTTGATATGTATATATATATATATATATATATATATATATATATATATATATATATATATATATATATATATATATATATATATATATATATATATATATATATACAGTCAGTCTAGTATATATAATATATATATATATATATATATATATATATATATATATATATATAATCTGCATCCAGTGTAGCCTATATCTACAGTGCATTCTGTGGTGTACTGTTTCTAACACACTTCAGGCGGTGTATTGATATATATATATATATATATATATATATATATATATATATATATATATATATATATATATATATATATATATATATACAGTTTCGTACAAGAATGAAAAATGCTGGGGTCAGAAGGATTGTCTTTTCTATTTGGTAACATTCAATTTGCAACAGTCATAAGCTCAAGATTGTATGTGATTGTTGTCCAAAAAAATAAAGCTATGTTCCATTTTCATACACAGAAAAGTCTCAGCCAGGAGGTGGCCGTGGCAAGCAGTGTGATGGAATCCCAGGTTCCTCCACTCCGCCCTCCAACTAAAAGGACCAGGAAGATGAGGAACCTAAACAAGGGGATGAGGGGCCAACTCACAAATCAAACCCACCTGTGTGAGTTGGACCATACTCCTCCACCACCTCCAGCAACACCACCAACACCACAGCCACCCAACCCACCACAGCAGTATAGAAGGAAGCGTGGAGGGAAGTGTTGAGAGTGATGGCCTGGGTTTGGTGTGGTCTGGCAAAAAACGCAGGCTGACCACAGCCCACAGACCACAGCCTCGGGACATATATGTCATCTGCTTCTGCTCCCGATCTCTCAGAGTCCTGAACCGTATTGTGGTCCCTATTAAATGGACTCCTCGGGTTACCAATTTTGACAGACAAATAATTGATGTCTGCCCTGGGGTACAAAGGCTTCCCCAATTCCAACTGTTTCTCCAGCGTTGCCTTGCTCTTTATTTTGTGATGACCCCTATTAATTTTCAAAAACATTTTTTGAACAAATACGTGGCTATGTGTTTTACTTAAAAAAGGACAGTTTGTTTGTGAATAGGCAGGTACATTTCAAGAATGCAATGTCAAAATAACAAGGGACACCAACATAGTTGTATCTTTGAGGTTAAAAAACACAAGATAATAATGGTGTTGTGGTAACTTGACACACAAAATGAAAAAAAAAAAATGGAGATCACTAAAATAATTTAAATATTCTGGAGATCACGACAAAGAAAACCAACAAAAACAAATATATATAAAATAAAAAACTACTGACACCACTCCCCCCTGCCCTACCAACACTGTCCACTGCCCCAACCCCCTTTTCCCAAAAAGCATTGTGAAAAAAATTAAAAACAAATGAAATTGTTAAAAAATCAATATGTAAAAATAAGAAACTACTAACACCATCCACTGCCCTACTGACAATGTCCACTGCCACATACCCCCACCCCTTCCCCCTTTTTCTTTTTTCAATTTTCAAAACTTTGTGACAAAAAGCGAGATCTGCAAAATACTCACCATACCTCTCAGCAAATAGCTTGGGGTGTCTACTTTCCAAAATGGGGTCATTTTGGGGGGTTTTATGCCATCTGGGCATTCCATGGCCTCCGAAACTGTGATTGGCAGTGAGAAGTGAAATAAAAAATTACACCCTTAGAAAGCCTGAAGGCGGTGCTTGGTTTTTGGGGTTCCGTACGCAGCTAGGCTCCCAAAAAGTCCCACACATGTGGTATCCCCGTACTCAGGAGAAGCAACAGAATGTATTTTGGGGTGTATTTCCACATATGCCCATGACATGTTTGAGCAATATATCATTTAGTGACAACTTTTTGTAAAAAAAATATATATATATTTTTTTTTTCATTATTCAATCTCTTGGGACAAAAAAAAAATATTTAATGGGCTCAACATTGCTCTCAGCAAATAGCTTGGGGTGTCTACTTTCCAAAATGGGGTCATTTGGGGGGGGGGTTTGAACTGTCCTGGCATTTTATGCACAACATTTAGAAGCCTATGTCACACGTCACCCACTCTTCTAACCACTTGAAGACAAAGCCCTTTCTGACACTTTTTGTTTACATGAAAACATATTTTTTTTTTGCAAGAAAATTACGTTGAACCCCCAAACACTATATATATTGTTAAAGCAAAGGCCCTACAGATTAAAATGGTGGGTGTTGCATTTTTTTTTTCCACACAGTATTTGCACAGCGATTTTTCAAACGCATTTTTTGTGAAAAAAAATACACTTTTTTTTATTTTAATGCACTAAAACACACTATATTGCTCAAATTTGTGATGAAATAAAAAATATGATCTTAGGCCGAGTACATGGATACCAAACACGATATGCTTTAAAATTGCGCACAAACACGCAGTGGCGACAAACTACATACATTTTTAAAAGCCTTTAAAAGCCTTTACATGATACCACATTAGATTCACGGAGGAGGTCTACTGCTAAAATTACTGCCCTCGATCTGACCTTCGCGGTGATACCTCACATGCATGGTGCAATTGCTGTTTACATATGACGCCAGACCAACGCTTGTGTACGCCTTTGCGCAAGAGAAGGGGGGGCAGGGGTGCTTTTTTTTTTTTTTTTTTAGTTTTTTTTTATTTATTTAGCTTTTTTTTTTTTTTTTTTAAACTGTTCCTTCCATTTTTTTTCTTTGTTATGATTTTTATTGTTATCTCAGGGAATGTAAATATCCCCTATGATAGCAATAGGCAGTGACAGGTACTCTTTTTTGAAAAAATTGGGGTCTATTAGACCCTAGATCTTTCCGCTGCCCTCAAAGCATCTGACCACACCAAGATTGGTGTGATAAAATGCTTTTCCAATTTCCCAATGGCGTGGTTTATATCCGGGAGGGGGGACATTCCCTCCCACTGCTTGTAAAAGCAGTCTAGAGGCTAATTACCCGCTAGAATTGCTTTTACATGAAAGCCGATCACTGGCTGAAAAGAATGATACCAAGATGATACCTAAACCTGCAGGCATCATTCTGGTATAACCATTCAAAGTCAACATACTGGACATGTATTGTAATCTTTTTTTTTCATGCAGCCTCTTGGCTGAACGAAAAAAAGAGACACAGGGATCACATGACGTATCCCCCTCAGGCGTCCCTCCCCTTTCTATTCCCACCCACACCTCAACTGACATGGATCTCCCAACCCTACACAAGGGATGAAGTTGGGAGATCGCATGTTTGCTCATCCCCAGCCTAATCTCATGAATATCATTGCCACACCCACCTATCCTTATCCACTTTAAAACGATACCACGTTACATTCAGCTGACATGTGGCGGAGACTGAGGAGACAATTTTCACTTCCACCCCCGGGTCACCTCGACCACACTCCCCACAGCCCCCCCTCTTCCCCACCTTCATACCCACCCCCTTGACCACCGCCCTATCCCTCATTCCTTTAACTCTCCCCACCCACCCATTATGATCCTGCCATATTACTTGTTGTTGTCAGGGTCCTCGTATTAAAGCTCCCAATCAACAACCTCTTACCCCAGAAGTGCAAGAATATCATGCAAACCCCCGCAATTTCTCTCTACAACTCGGAACCCCCTCCCCCAGTTAGTCACAGCATAAGTGGGAAATAGGAAAGCACATGTTGATACCCAATGACTTAACTCTAAACTTGCCAATTCATCGTGCTACCCCTCCTTCTAACAAATATATCTATGGCGCACTGTGTATATGTGAAAATTGCCTACATACATATGATGCTTTGATTTAAACAATTATCTGACACATTTGTACTCACTTACTGTAACTAAGATGGTTCCATGAATTCTTAATGTTTGTATAATGTTATTGTCATATTGTTATTCGATATTTTCAATAAAAAAAATTTGGAAAAAAAAGAAAAAAGAAAAAAAGAGATTGATTGGTGGGTATGCCCACCATTAGAATACCTCTCTTCATCCACCCACTTCTAATGATGGGCATACATGCACCATGTATATATGCCGATGCATGGGGGCATCCTCCCGCAAAAGTTATGCCGTGTACACACGGTCGGAATTTCGACCGTATGTACGTGGCATTAGGAGCCAATCGCTCCTCCCCCCCCCCTGCTGCCCCCATGCTTCGGCACATATGCTCTTTTTTTTAACTGTGGTGTTGAAATCACCTCCTACAGCGTTGGAGTCGCGGCTTTATGTATCGTGGGAGCAAACGCTGTTGCTGTCAAGATAAATAAATCCGCGCTGCAACTGATTGGCGCACCTGAAAACAAAAAAATGCTTAACACTAAAACACAGTAAACAAAATTACATACCTGAAAAGCAAGCATGATAAAACATAATAAAACATTGCAGAATAGAATGGAGTAAAAAAAGAACAACACTAGAGAGAGAATAGAGAGAGAGAGAGAGACAATAAAACAACAACTATTTTTGTTTTTTTAATTTTTTTGAGATTCACAGGTAAAAAAGCTCCTGACTGTTAGCGACTGAATCAAAACGCTACCACAAAAAAAATGTTAGCGATCGCAGGGATCAGGCCTGACTCTGCAAACGCTGCAGTTATGTGTGCTTAGTGTTTTGTAAGTGACAGTGATCGATCGATACTGCACTTGGGTGGGCTGGGCTGGGCGGAGGGGGAAAACGCAGGTGCTAGCAGGTATCTGGGCTGATCCCGCTAACAATGCGTTTTTTTTGGAACCCTAAACTGCTGGGACGCTAGTATAGATCTGATCAGATCAGATATTGATCTGTTCAGATACTGTACCACTAAGGGAGGTGTATGCTTTGCGCATGGGTGTTTGCGGTACTGGCACTAACCTGGGGCGACGCAGACCTTATTTGATCCTAAAACCTAATTGATATCACCCGCCGGGCGATCAGGGGGTTAAACCGTTATTGGGTAATAAATGGCGGGTGCCCTGACAGTATAAAAAACAAGCTAACTAACCAGCGTCACCCGTAACAGTAATACAGTGATCACCTGGCGGTTAACCGAAAAAAAAACTGGCTACCTAGCGGCACCAGTGACACTAATGCAGCGATCAGAAAAACAATCGCTTAGTGACACTGGCAAAAGGGGGTGAAAGGGTTAACTAGGGGCAATCAGGGGGTTAAACCTTTATTAGGTAATATATGGGGGTACCTGACGCTATATAAAAAACCTGACGGGGAACCTAAATAACAAAATAACTAACTGGCTAACCAGCGTCACCAGTGACACTTATACGCCGATCACTGGTGAAAGGGTTAACTCTAGGGGCAATCAGGGGGTTAAAACCTTTAGGTTGTAATATGGGGGTACCTGACCTATAAACCTATTTATGAACCTATATAAACCTGGGGATTAACCTAAAAAAAAAAACTGGCTACCTAACGGCACCAGTGACACTAATGCAGCGATCAGAAAAACGATCGCTTAGTGACACTGGCAAAAGGGGGTGAAAGGGTTAACTAGGGGCAATCAGGGGGTTAAACCTTTATTAGGTAATATATGGGGTTACCTGACGCTATATAAAAACCTGACGGGGAACCTAAATAACGAAATAACTAACTGGCTAACCAGCGTCACCAGTGACACTTATACGCCGATCACTGGTGAAAGGGTTAACTCTAGGGGCAATCAGGGGGTTAAAACCTTTAGGTTGTAATATGGGGGTACCTGACCTATAAACCTATTTATGAACCTATATAAACCTGGGGATTAACCTAAAAAAAAAAAACTGGCTACCTAACGGCACCAGTGACACTAATGCAGCGATCAGAAAAACGATCGCTTAGTGACACTGGCAAAAGGGGGTGAAAGGGTTAACTAGGGGCAATCAGGGGGTTAAACCTTTATTAGGTAATATATGGGGTTACCTGACGCTATATAAAAACCTGACGGGGAACCTAAATAACGAAATAACTAACTGGCTAACCAGCGTCACCAGTGACACTTATACGGTGATCACTGGTGAAAGGGTTAACTCTAGGGGCAATCAGAGGGTTAAAACCTTTATTTAGGTTGTAATATGGGGGTACCTGACCTATAAACCTATTTATGAACTTATATAAACATGGCGGTTAACCTAAAAAAAAAACTTGTTACCTAGCGACACCAGTGACACTAATGCAGCGATCAGAAAAAACGATCGCTTAGTGACACTGGCAAAAGGGGGTGAAAGGGTTAACTAGGGGCAATCAGGGGGTTAAACCTTTATTGGGGGGGGGGGGGTAGGGGGCTACCTTCGACCTAAAGGGGCCTAAAACTAACTGCCCTGACAGTTATTTACAGTCACACTGACACTAAATGCAGTGATCAGTAAATAAATGATCACTGCAATTAGTGACACTGTGACTGGGGGGCAGGGGGTGATCTGGGGGGTGATCTGGGGGGTGACAGGGGGGTGGAATATGTGCCTATGTGTACTGGTGTCAGTGTACTGTTGTGCACTAACCTTTACACGTTCACAGCTCGGCGTCTCCGGTCAAATAGACCGGCGCACCGAGCGTGACATCACTTCCGCCTTCCTGTCTATACAATAGACAGGAAGTGGAAGCTTTTCATTCGCCAGGAGCGATCGCGAGGGGGTGGCCAGAAACCACTGGCCGTCCCCTCGTCCCGGATCGCTCCTGAAGCGATGCTGACCGTCCCCGTCGGCGGAGGGGGTTCCGATCGGACACCCCACCCGCCGGAAGAATGTCACGTACAGGTACGTGATTTTGCCTGTACGTGCCATTCTGCTGACGTATATCTACATGGGGCGGTCGGCAAGTGGTTAAACAATACATTACAAAGGTTTGCAGAAATATACAACATCAGCAGGGGAGGGGGGGGGGGTGCTGGCTGGGCTCTGTGAGACTGGGGGGGTGTACAATTAAAATGGGGGTGGTGGAGGGGGCGTAGCCCACCCCATCACCCCTCTAGATCCGACCATGCAGTAAGTCTGTTGTTTTCCAAAAAAACAAGCTCCCCTGTAAAGTGTATCAGTTACAGAGATGAGACAAACCATTTACCACTGACAGGGGTGTTTACAATGATCAGTGTTTATTTATTTATGTAAAACCTTTAGCCCAAAAGGAATAAAGTTTTAAACTGGAGTTTGACTTCAACTCGTTAGTGTATCTAAATCAGTTAATACTTCTAACACTCCTCTCCCCCCAGACTGACAATTCTGCTGACCAAAGGTGTCCCCTGTGCTCTTTCATCCAGAGTGGAGGCATTTCTGGTTTTAAGTTCATAGGAAGGGCTTGCCCACACAAATTGCAACAAGTAGTAGTTCCATGTAAGCAAGGGGTCTAAATGAAAAATATATATTATTTCACACTACTACATTTTATATTTAATTGTAGGAAAAGTCATTGTAAGCCTAAAACTAACATGGTTCTGCATTATAGGGGTGGTTTCCATATGGATGATTGGTGATGCATGTAAAACACAGTTAAAATGCATTCAAAATGCACAACATTGCAAATGTGTGGCAATAAAATATGCAGGCATGAGAAGATAGTGAACTCTATGTGACCCCGATCATCTTAATTTAATTTGGTGCAAATCAACAATAGATCAGATTTCTGAAAATTGCATATTCACTTCACCTATGAATAAATATGAGTAACCAGATAAAGAAAGACAAAAGTTCAACCCAACCACATGTGTTTTGTTTACATGCAGACTGGTAAGATGGCACAGTTGTAAAAATATGATTATCTCTATTATATATTATTTAAATAAAAATAAAAAAGTATGTAGGCAGGTTGCCTACTGTATGTATTTAGTTAGGTATGACTGCCCTAGAAAGGGGGAAGGTGTTGTTTTTATTACCTTTCCAAGGCTAAGTTCTTGGGCTTTTATGTATCTTCCCCTCCTGTCCTATGTGTTTATAAAAGGGACAGGGGTTCTAAACTCCAGAGCCACCGGTGAGTCTCCATGAAGTCTTCCACCAAACTCAACTTGGGGAACTGCATAATGCCATCATTTAAAATGGTCTGATGGAACTTGTAGTTCCCTCTGTGGAACACGGACTCGCCGGGACACCGTTGTCATGGGTTTGCCTCTAATGGACTCTACATGTGCATGTATGCTGGGACAGCCACAATTAGGATTAGTTAGGAGAAGATTATTGACTGATAAACTGTTATGCTGAGTCTTATCAGTAAACCCGTGAACCATTGTTCTGCCTGGTCTGAGGTAATTTTAAAGGGGTGTATGAAAGTAACCAGCAAAATACACATAGACACTTGAAACTTGAGTCAGTTAAAGCACATTGGGATATGAAGTCAGTCTCTTCAAGAGTCAACATGGTTAAGAAGAGGAAGAAGTGGTTGTCAAGAGTAAATAGAGGCTAGTAACCAGTACAAGAAGCCTGTTGATAAGCGTGGTATCTGCATTAGGTGAGGCATGCTTCTGATAGCGAGGGGGACTTTGCTTTGTGCTCCCTTCCCAGTGGTCTATCTTCCATAGAGTGCAGATCAGCGTCACGGAGGCCCTCAGCCTAGCCACCAGGTATGGGAAGCAAGAGGAACAAAGTGCATGCATGAGGTCCGTGCTAGGTTCATGGTGGGACCCCATTCATTTACCGGGAATAAGGTAACAGAGGTATGCTGGATAGGTGGAGGGGACAGTCAAGGTGAGCATTGACACCGAACCAGAAGGTTAGATGGAATTTGGCTTATTCACTGTGCACATAGTGTTTGGCCCATCACTAAGGCCTGATTCACACCTATGCAGGTATCAGTTTGCAGGTGAATTTTGCGTTTTTCAATACATGCTTTTCATCCATTAAAGTCTATGAAGCCAAAAACCAGAACAAAGTCTAAAGACTTAAACAACTAAAGCCAGACAAAAGCCCGGGACCAGACGGATTGACTGTAGGTTACTACAAAACATTCATTACTACTCTTAAAACTCCTTTTATTACAACATTTAATACTCTATCTTCAGATACCCCACCACCCCGAGACCTTCTTACTGCAAATATAACAGTAATCCCAAAACCTAACAAAGACCCAACTTCAATTTCCAATTATAGGCCAATATCTTTATTAAATGTAGATCTTAAGATTTATGCAAAATTTTTAGCAAACAGACTTTTACCACTACTACCTAACCTAATTACGCTAGATCAAGTAGGATTTATTCCAAGAAGGGAGGCGAGGGATAATACCCTTAAAGCTTTTAATATTCATCATTGGCTAACTTCTACAAATCAACAAGGTTTTTTCCTTTCCTTGGATGCGGAGAAGGCGTTCGACAGGGTGGCGTGGGACTTTATACCAGAGGTCCTATTAAAAATTGGTATACAAGAGCGTATGTTACAATTTATTATGGCTTTATATGCAGGCCCGATGGCCAGAGTACAAGTTAATGGTCACCTGTCGGACGCCTTCTCTGTTTCCAACGGAACATGTCACGGTTGCCGTCTATCCCCTCTTATTTTTGTTATTACCCTTGAACCTTTGCTTTTATGCCTAAAGGAGAACCCGGATATCAAAGGCATCACAATTGCTCAAATCACTTACAAACTTGCAGCATTTGCTGATGATATCCTGTTGTTCTTAAAAGATCCACATATTACATTTACCAAACTTCTTAAAGATCTAGCTTTATTCGATACTTTGCAGATTCATTTTGCAAAATCTAAAGCACTTAACGTTTCTTTAACCAAAGAGACTCCAACACAATGCCAAGCTAATTTCCCATTTAAATGGTATACAAAATCAATTACATATTTAGGAATACAAATCCCTATACACCTATCAGATCTATATAGCATAAATTATACTCCGATTCTTCACAAAATACAGAAGGATCTTAAGTCGTGGTCATCGGGAATGTTTTCATGGTTCGGTAGAACGGCCATTGTTAAAATTAATATTTTACCCAAAATTCTTTATGTCTTACAGCCCCTACCTGTTTCTCTTCCCCAACCATTTTTCACATCCCTAGGTAAATCCTGCTCAGAATTTATCTGGTGTAAACTACGACCAAGGTTGAGCTAGATATTAACAATTCCTAAAATGAAAGGTGGTGTGGTACTTCCAGACTTTCGCAAATATTATTGGGCCTGTCAGCTATCGAGGGTTGTAGACTGGAACATACATGCCAGCACTAAGGCATGGATCCATATAGAACAAGCGTTTTCTCTTTTGCCATTTCGACAACTTCCCTGGACAGCTGAGGCCCACATTCCTGTACGATGCAAACAACACCCGAGGACATTCACAAAAATGTGCAAACAATTTACAATTTCTTCCTTACCAGGACCACTAACTCCAGTTTGCAAAAACCTCAAATTTCCCCCAGGAATGGTTCACACGTTTCCTCTCAATTTAGGTCACCAATCAGATTTCAGAGCAGGACAATTCTTTTCCAATAAGATGTTTTTACCCAAATCCACACTCATGACTTTGATAGACATTCCTTCCTGGGCGTACACTCAACTTAAAAATTTTCTCAATGACCCTAAAGCCCCATACACACGCGCGGATTATCCGAGGACCAGGTCCGTCGGATCATGTCCGTCGTACTTTGTCCGATGTTGGTTTTGCGTACACACGGTCGGACAAAGTTGTCGGAAAATCCGATCATTCTGAACGTGGTGACGTTTGTTGCCTACGACGGGACTACGTAGAGGCTAGTAGCCAATAGCTTTGGTCTTGTAATGTGATCTGAGCATGCGTAGCACTTTGTCCGTCGGAATTCGCTACACACGATCGATTTGGTGTGATCGGACTTTGTTGTCAAAAAATCTATCCAGCAGGAGATAGGACTTTGTCCGTCAGACAATCCGATGGAAACTGTCCGATGGTGCCTACACACGGTCGGAATTTCCGACAACATTGTCTGATAGGACAGAATCCATCAGAAAATCCGACCGTGTGTATGGGGCTTAAGACACGCTCAGTCCTTTCGAGACAAGAAACACCCTTTGAAAAGCTTTGCATGAATTCAGAGCCTCAGAGACACTTGATATTGATCGTATATAATATTTTATTCGCTGAATGCACAACTAAATTTAATCTAGCAACAATGAAATGGGAAAAAAGACCTCTCCTTAAATCTTTCTGAAGAAGAATGGGGGAAAATATACTCGCATATTCATAAAGGTTCAGTTAATGTTTCTGCACAAGAAAATGGTTTAACATTTTTTGCAAGATGGTACAAAACTCCACTCAAATTACACAAAATAAATCCCCTTATTCCATCCATGTGTTGGAGATGTCATGCACATGATGGTTCCCTATTACACATCTGGTGGGAATGCCCTGTGATACAAAAATTCTGGACCAAAGTTTATCAACTTATCACTTGTATCACTCCTCTCAAAATTGACTTCACACCGGCCCAATTACTTTTACATCACTCCTCTATACCCAGCAAATCATATCATCCCTCTCTAGTATTGCACCTTATCAATGCTGCTAAAATGAGTATTCCAGTACAATGGAAATCCACCCATCCACCCACAATAGCAGAATGGATTAAAAGGGTAAACAACATAGCTGAAATGGAAGAGCTTATCCACCAAGCTCATGATTCTTCCACTTCATTCCGGGAAACGTGGGCTTGTTGGCAACATTTTCAGACCAGAATATGCTGCATTTTTACAATAATATCCCTTTTAAGATCACAACAAAGGGACAAATGATAAAGAAATATACAAATATACACTATTATTTCACTTTCCCTTATCATTCTCTGATACATTTAACTTCCCTTTAAGGGAATTCCATTTTCGACATCCCTTCTTATCCCTGACTTTCAAGACCTACAGATGGATGCACTTAACTTTTTTCGTAGGATTGTTAGAGGTCCGATGACCAAAATTCTACCAATTTTACTAATAAAGTGAAATAAAGTGCTCCAATACTTAATTATATCTATATAATAAATCTATTTATATACTCATGAGAAGTGTCTTTAACCTGTTGATTTAAGATTTTATTGTCAAACTCTCTACCATGATATCTCATTCAGACTCATATATTAATTGGTATTTAACCCAATATTCATAAACTATTTCTACACATGTATACTAATAGTCCTAAAGATGAAGACTATACTGGGTAATTCATAAAAAATCCATATCTTTTAGATTATCCACCACCTGTTCTCTTTCTAGCTGATATATAGATGACAATATGTACAACTCAGATTAGATTAACAATGCATATTATTTCTTGTACACTTCTTTAATTGCTGTTATTCATGATTACCTGTAATGCACTTGTTTATGTATTTTCTATTTATATTTCAATAAACTTTTGTGGAAAAACAAAATGCATAGGTGTAAACCAGGCCTAAGTTGGGCTTTCCTTGAAAATGGTCCCTGTCTTGTCCTGGGGCATTGATGAACACGACACAGCAGAGGTACCCCATGTAACCCCCCTCCTCGCCGACAAGTATCCAGATCTTGGAAAAAAAAATCACTTTACCAAAGTCTCAATTACACTTATGCCCCATACACACGGTCAGATTTTCCGACGGAAAATGTCCTATCGGACCATGTTGTCTGAAATTCCGACCGTGTGTGGGCTCCATCAGACTTTTTCCGTCGGAATTTTCCGACGGAAAAAGTTTGAGATCCTGCTTTTTCCGATTGTGTGTAGCGAATTCCGATGGACAAAGTGCCACGCATGCTCAGATCACATTACAAGACCAAAGCTATTGGCTACTAGCCTCTACGTAGTCCCGTCGTACGCAATGAACGTCACCACATTCAGGATGATCGGATTTTCCGACAACTTTGTCCGACCGTGTGTATGCAACACCAGTGTCGGACAAAATCCGTCGTAAAAAATCTGACGGATTTTGTGGTCGGAATTTCCGACCGTGTGTATGGGGCATTAGGGTGCTCAAGTCGAGATACTCCTAATGGTGTTCAAACGTAATGCTCAATCTGGTGTGGCCCTCCTCAGATCGAGTCTTCTTCAATATGACATTTTTTGGTCAATTTACTAACATGCATAAGTAGTGTGTTATTTAATAACTTCATATTTAGTCTTGTGTTCTCATATATACTGGGGGTTATTTACTAAAGGCAAATCCACTTTGCACTACAAGTGCACTGCAAGTGCACTGAACGTGCACTTGGAAGTGCAGTCACTGTAGATCCGAGGGGGACATGCAAGGAAAATAAAAAACAGCATTTTAGCTTGCACATGATTGGATGATAAAATCAGCATAGCTTCCCCTCATTTCAGATCTACCCCTCAGATTTACAGTGACTGCACTTCCAAGTTTTAGTGCACTTTCAAATGTACTTGCAGTGCACTTGTAGTGCAAAGTGGATTTGCCTTTCGTAAATAACCCCCATTGTGTCTTATATGAAAAAAGCAACCTATGGTGGTACATTTAGTAAATAAAAATAATTATCACACAGAGGAAAATCTTATTTTGGAATAAAGCAAGCTTCATTTGTTTTGTTAGAGTCAAGCAATCAGTTCACATTGTTACTCACTTGTCATCAGAAGCAGTAGACCCGACAGCAGTAGTAGGACCCGTGCTGCCTTCATCATTGCAGCACTGTGTTTGCAGCATCTGAGAATATTCATCATAGAGCTGAAATAGTCACACCACCAACAAACTCAAAAATGATGAATTACTGCAGGACCGTCCCTTTTATATTGTAATGATCTTTGTCCTTCCTAACCCTAATATTTAAACAGTACAGTTAAGACAATCAGTCGCTGGGATGATTCTGAATTCCAATGTCTAGGTGTGACACCTTGCACAATATTAGTTACCTTTGGGCATTGTAAATTATGGCATCTGGTCATTCTAGTCTAGTATTCTATTTTTCTTTATCTTTCTAAGATATAAAGGTTGGAGCAAGATAATAGATGTAGCACTGTGAGGAATGTGAGGAAAAAGGAAATATTGCAAATTAGTGTGTTACTATGCCTTAGTGAAATAATTATTAATAATTATTAACAATTATAATGTGTAACAATTTTGCTTCTGAACATTTCCCATGAGGCACATTATTCATTAAGATTCTGTATAGAAATAAAAAGTAAATATATATGAAAATAATTATTTACAAAGTACAAGATTTCATCTCCAAATACGGAAAGGTTTCTTTACCGTAAGAGCTGTGAAAATGTGGAATAAACTCCCTCCATAGGTGGTTCTGGCCAGTTCAGTAGATTGCTTTAAAAAAGGCCTGGATTCTTTCCTAAATGTACATAATATAACTGGGTACTAACATTTATAGGTAAAGTTGATCCAGGGAAAATCAGATTGCCTCTCGGGGGAACAGGAAGGAATTTGTTCCCCTGATGTAGCAAATTGGAGAATGCTTTGCTGGGGTTCTTTGCCTTCTTTTCGATTAACTGTGGGTGAACTGTGGGTGAAGGATTGTTTATATGGGATTGTATTATTATTATTATAATTTTTTTTTTGGTTGAACTAGGTGGACTTTCAATTTCAACCTGACTATGTAAGGTCGGGTTTCCACCTATGCAAATTAGATGCAGGTTTCCCCGCATCCAATTTGCATAACTGGAAGAATGTGACTGGCTCCCTATGGAGCCGGTTCACATATCTCTGTTGCGGCTGCGGAGCGTACTGCACAAAAACGCTGTGCGTCTTTGGCTTCGTTTCAGGGCCAAATTCAAGAATAGATGTGGCGCTGATTCGTCCCTGAAACGGGGAACAGGGAAGCACAGTGCTCCTGTGTGATCCACAGCGGGTTATAGTGTGAACCCGGCCTAAATGTATTACTGGTTCTATGACATTGCTTTCTTAAAGCCCAAAAATACTTTCAGTTTAACCACTTGACCACTGGGCACTTAAACACCCTTAATAACCAGACCAATTTTCAGCTTTCGGTGCTTTCACATTTTGAATGACAATTACTCAGTCATACAACACTGTACCCAATGAAATTTTTGTCCTTTTTTTCACACAAATAGAGCTTTCTTTTGGTGGTATTTAATCACCGTTGGGTTTTTTATTTTTTGCGCTATAAAAGAAAAAAGACTGAAAATTCTGTAAAAAAATTTATTTTTCTTCGTTTCTGTTATAAAATTTAGCAAATTTTGTCATTTTTCTTGATAAATTTTGGCCAAAATTTATACTGCTACATATCCTTGGTAAAAATAAGTACAAATTGGGGTATATTATTTGGTCGTTGTGAAAGTTTTAGAGTCCACAAGCTATGGTGCCAATATCTGAAAATTGATCACACCTGAAGTACTGACGGCCGATCTCATTTCTTGAGTCCATAACATGCCATAAAAGTACAAATACCCCCCAAATGACCCCTTTTTGGAAAGAAGATATTCCAATGTATTTAGAAAGAGGCATGGTGAGTTTTTGGAAGTTGTAATTTTTTCCCACAATTCTTTGCAAATCAAGATTTTTTTTCTTATTTTTTTTTTTTTTTTCACAAATTGTCATATTAGCAGGTTATTTCTCACACACAGCATATGCATACCACATATTACACCCCAAAACACATTCTGCTATTACTCCTGAGTACGGCGATACCACATGTGTGAGACTTTTACACAGCGTGGGCCACATACAGAGGCCCAACATGCAGGGAGCACCATCAGGCGTTCTGGAGCACCAAGGCCAATTCTGACATTTCTCTCCTACATGTAAAAATCATCGTTTATTTGCTAGAAAATTACATAGAACCCCAAAATATTATATATGTTTTTTTAGCAAAGACCCTAGAGAATACAATGGCGGTCGTTGCAATTTTTATCTAGCACGGTACTTGCGCAGCAATTTTTCGAACGCGTTTTTTTTGGGGAAAAAAAGTTTTGTGCTTTACAAAAAACAAAACTGTAAATTTAGCCCAATGTTTTTGCATAATGTGAAAGATGAAGTTACGCCGAGTAAATAGATACCTAACATGTCACCCTTCAAAATTGCACGCGCTCGTGGAATGGCACCAAACTTCGCTACTTAAAAATCCCCATAGGCGCCGCTTTAAAACTTTTTACTGGTTACATGTTTTGAGTTACAGAGGAGGTCTAGGGCCAAAATTATTGTTCTCGCTCCAACGTTCGCAGCGATACCTCACATGTGTGGTTTGAACACCGTTTTCATATGTCGGCGGGACTTACGTATGCGTTCGCTTCTGCATGCGAGCGCACAGGGACAGGGGCGCTTTACATTTTTTTTTTTTTTTTTATTGTTCATTTTACTTTATTTATTTTAGTTTGACACTTTTTTTCCCCCAAAAATTTTTTTGATCACTTTTATATTCCTATTACAAGGAATGTAAACATCCCTTGTAATAGGAATATGGCATGACAGGTCCTCTTTACAGTGAGATATGGGGTCAATAAGACCCACATCTCACCTCTAGGGTGGAAAGCCTGAAAAAAAAAAAACGATCCTGGCTTTGATCGTAGCGAGCATTGCAGGGTATCGCAGAATATCGCAGGGTATGGCTGGGTATGGCTGGGTATGGCAGGGTATGGAAGAGTATCGCAGGTAATGGCAGGGTATGGCATGGCAGGGTATGGCAGAGTATGGCAGAGTATGGCAGGGTAATGGCAGAGTATCGCAGGGTAATGGCAGAGTAATGGCAGGGTAATGGCAGGGTAATGGCAGGGTAATGGTAGGGAATGGCAGGGTATGGCAGGGTATGGCAGAGTATCGCAGGGTATCGCAGGTAATGGCAGAGTATGGCAGGGTATCGCAGGGTATCGCAGGGTATCGCAGGGTATGGCAGAGTATCGCAGGGTAATGGCAGGGTAATGGCAGAGTATGGCAGGGTAATGGCAGGGTAATGGCAGAGTATCGCAGGGTATGGCAGAGTATCGCAGGGTATGGCAGAGTATCGCAGGGTATGGCAGAGTATCGCAGGGTATGGCAGAGTATCGCAGGGTAATGGCAGAGTATCGCAGGGTAATGGCAGAGTATCGCAGGGTAATGGCAGGGTATCGCAGAGTATCGCAGGGTATCACAGAGTATCGCAGGGTATGGCAGAGTATGGCATGGCAGGGTATGGCAGAGTATCGCAGGGTAATGGCAGAGTATCGCAGGGTAATGGCAGAGTATCGCAGGGTAATGGCAGGGTATCGCAGAGTATCGCAGGGTATGGCAGAGTATCGCAGGGTATGGCAGAGTATCGCAGGGTATGGCAGAGTATCGCAGGGTATGGCAGAGTATCGCAGGGTAATGGCAGGGTATGGCAGAGTATGGCAGGGTATGGCAGAGTATGGCAGGGTATGGCAGAGTATGGCAGGGTATGGCAGAGTATGGCAGGGTAATGGCAGAGTATGGCAGGGTAATGGCAGAGTATGGCAGGGTAATGGCAGAGTATGGCAGGGTAATGGCAGAGTATGGCAGGGTAATGGCAGAGTATGGCAGGGTAATGGCAGAGTATGGCAGGGTAATGGCAGATTACTGCTGGGTATCCATCCATCCATGCTCAGCCATCCCTCCATACCCTGCAATACCCAGCAATACACTGCAGGCTATCGCTGTGTATTGCAGGGTATGGAGGGATGGCTGAGCATGGATGGATGGATCGGTGGTGGCAGAGCAGGCTGTGGGCACTACAGATCCCGCCCACAGCACTGCTGCCACCGATCCCTCCCCCTCTCCTCTCACACTGTACCGATCGGTACAGAGAGAGGAGGGGATAGGAACCGGCGTCATCAAATGACGCCGGTTTGCTTACATGTGATCGCTCCGTCATTTGACGGAGCGATCACGTGGTAAACGGCCGCGATGAGCGGCCGTTTACCGTGATCCGTGATCCGCCGGGTCCTCTGGACCCGGCGATCACGGAAGTTCTCGAGTGCGCGCCCCAGGGGGCGCGCAAGAGGGGAATTCCGGGAGGACGTCATATGACGCCCTCCCAGAGTTAAGCAACCGCCCGTAGCCGTCATTCGGCTATGGGCCGGTTGTAAAGTGGTTAAATCAGATAAATACATAAAAGATGCATCAAAACAAAAAGTGTGTAACATCTTCCAGTTTTTTCTTTAGAAAGTAGCCACATCCCGATCATAGAAGCCTGTCCCTTGCCAGCATGCCACAGAAAGGAACCCTTGCTCTGCTAGAACTCTCTAATCTGCAGTTAGCATGAGCTTTGGGAATTGTTGAGCTCTAGCATTGTCAAGTCAGAACTCTGCAGAGAGATAGCTGATTTCCTAAAGAGATCAAGGGGTTCTTCTCTACAGCATGCTGACAGGGGACAGGCTTTTATACTCAGGCTGTATCTGTTTTCTAAAGATAAAAAAGTATAAAGCCTCATACACACGATCGGATTGTTGGCCAACAAAACCGTGAAATTCTGTCTGAAGGGCGTTGGCCCAAACTTGTCTTGCTTACACACGACCACACAATTGTTGGCCAACAATTACGAACTTAGTGACATAATACGTTGTTTTTCAGCTCTTTAGTGCCACCCTTTGGGCTCCTTCTGCTAATTTCGTGTTAGTAGAAGTTTGGTGAGTGTTAATTCGCACTTTTCATTTCACTCTTTTCATTTCACACTTTTCAGTTTGTTTCTGAATGGCCGTTCGTCAACCAGACAAGTTGCGAAATCGGAGGAGATAACGTTTTATATATAATTGGCCTTGGAGTTTTTTGAAATTATTTTTTTTGGTTGAATAATGATTTGATTTGGTAGATTTTCTATATTTTTGAATGCATAGAATGCACTTTTTGGTTAAGTTCTATTGGCAGATAGCATATCTCATTTTATTTGTTTTCTTTTTTTAACGCACAATAAAAAAAATTGTGGAGAATAATACTTGTCTATCTATGTGTTTTATTTCAAATGATAGTTTGGGAGTAGGCAGTTACATTTTCAAAAATACAATGTAAAATTAACAAGGGACACCAACATAGTTGTATCTTTAATCTTAAAAACTATAGGGATAATGGTGTTGTGGTAACTTACCCAAATAAAAAAAAAAGCATAATAATAATATTCTTGATGTCACTAGAAAAAAAAGCCTTTGAAAATGTTCGCAATAACTCCATCAGTATCACCAGCAAAGCAGCTTCATTATTATCCCATTAAAGAAGAAGAGAATTGTGCACTGCATTTGTAGATTTCATAATTTGCCACGTCAAGAATGTTAATTCTCCATTATGAACGCTACTTTACAAGACCAACCGTTTCTGGCTGGTCCTTCCTTCCGAGCATGCGTGTTTATACCTTTGGAATTTTGTCCGACGGGCTTGTGTACACACGATCGGAAAATCTGACAACACACATTTGTCTGCAGAAAATTTATAAACCTACCATCCAACATTTGTCCATGGAAAACTGTCCAACAATTGTCCGATGGAGCATACACATGGTTGGATTTTCCCTCAACAGCCTGTCATCACACATTTCCTATCAGAAAATCGGATTATGTGTATAAGGCTTATGCTGCGTACACACGAGCGGAATTTCTGTCCGAAAAATCTTGGATGGTTTTTCCAACAGAATTCCGCTCAAGCTTGTCTCTCATACACACAGTCACACAAAAGTTCTCTGAACTTTCGACCGTCAAGAACACGGTGACGTACAACACTACGACAAGACGAGAAAATTAAGTTCAATGCTTCCGAGCATGCGTAGAATTGTTTCCAAGCATGCGTGATTTTTTGCGTGTCCGAATTGCATACAGACGATCACATTTTCAGATAGGAACTTTTCCTGACCGAAAAATAGAGAACCCTGCTCTCAATCTTTTGCTGGCTGAAATTCCACCAGCAAAAGACCGATGGAGCATACACACGGTCGCATTTTCCGACCAAAAGCTCACATCGGTCTTTTGCTGGCGGCATTTCCGATCATGTGTACGCGACATTAGGACTTTGTACACCTTTTGTTTTAATGTACAAGAAATGTGTTTATCTGATTTAAACTGAATGTATTTTTTGGGCTTTAAAGTGATTCTAATGGTAAAATAAAAAAAAAAAACAAACATGTTATACTTACATGCTCTGTTCAATTGTTTTGGACAAAGCAGACCCTAACCTCCTCTTCTCAGGTCCCCCGCTGGCGCTGCTGAGTGGAGCAGAGTGCCAAAGTGCTTTCTGTGGGAGCAGTTGTGCATGCTCGCTCCTGAGCCAGCTCAGGGTGTCCATTGACACTGGCGAAACTGGCGAAATGGCTCCCACTGCTGCCTCTCTGTCCAATGAGGAGATATAGAGAACTGCTCTCCTGCCTATCACTGGATCGTGGTGGGGCTAGGGGGAGGGGCTGCTTGAAAAAGGTTTTTACCTTAGAATGCATTAAGGTAAAAAAACTCTGATCTTTAGAATCACTTCAGATTTGGCTGATTTACCCCCCTTCATGACCAGACAATTGAGCGGTCGTCCGACACTGTACCCAAATAAAATGTATGTTTTTTTCCCCTCACAAATAGAGCTTTATTTTGGTGGTATTTTTATATCACCTCTGTGGTCTTTATTTTTTGCGCTATAAACAAATAAAGACCGACAATTAAAAAAAAAACAATATTTTTTACCTTCTGCCTTCTCCTGGGTATGCTTTAATACCAAATTAAAAAAATGTAAAAATATAATTTCTTCATAAATATGTATTCTGCTACATAGTTTTGGTAAAAAATCCCAATAAGCGTATATTGATTGATATGTGCAAAAGTTATAGCGTTTACAAACTACAGGATATATTTATGGAATTTTGTTTCTTTACTAGTAATGGCGGCGATTAGCAACAGAAAAATCGCACATTATGTGACACGTTTGACACTTTTTTGGGGACCAGTGACACTAATACAGTGATCAGTGCTAAACATATGCACTGTCACTGTACTAATAACACTACATAGGCATATTGATTGATGGTTATTTACAGCCACTGGTAGCAGAGGGCAAATCATATCTGAAAGATAGTAGACAATTGCTGAACTCAGAGATTTTGAAATACAAGAGGATATTCTGGTAACAATAGATGTGAATTCATTATATACTAACATCAAACAGGAAGATGAACTAAGCAGTGTTGAATGGGCATTGTATAAACAAATGGATCTAAATAATGAACAGATTAAATACATTACTGAAGGTTTAAAGCTAGCCATGAGCCACAACTTTTTCTGGCACAAAGGGGATTACTACACCCAAATAAAAGGGGTAGCTATGGGGGCAACATACGCCCCAAGCATGGCAAACCTGTTTCTAAACCGGTAGGAAGAGGAACAAATATATAGTGTACATAGATAAAACCTCAAACTATATCATAGGTCTCTAGACGATATTGTCATACTATGGAAGGGTACAGAAGAGGAACTACAGAACTTCTTTAATGAGATAAACCAAAACATCTATGGGATCACATTTGCAGGCAACTGAAATAGACAAAGCATCGATTACCTTGACATCAAACAAGAAGATGGACTAAGCAGTGTAGAATGGGCATTGTATAAACAAACAGATCTAAAAAATGAACAGATTAAATACATCACTGAAGGTTTAAAGCTAGCCATGAGCCACAACTACTTCTGGCACAAAGGGGATTACTACACCCAAATAAAAGGGGTAGCTATGGGGGAAACATACGCCCCAAGCGTGGCAAACCTGTTTCTAAACCGGTGGGAAGAGGAACAAATATACAGTGTACATAGAGAAAACCTCAAACTATATCATAGGTATATAGACGATATTGTCATACTATGGAAGGGTACATAAGAGGAACTACAGAACCTCTTTGATGAGATAAACCAAAACATCATGGGATCACATTTACAGGCAACTGGAATAGACAAAGCATTGATTACCTTGACCTACAGGTATATAAGTACAATGGATTTTTAAATATACCTACATTATTCAAAACCACAGACAGAAACGGGTATATTCCAACTAACAACTGCCAACATCCTCAGTGGATTGGTAATATACCAAAAGGACAATTAATGCATCTATACAGAAATTGCAGCAACCAAAAATATTTTGAAGAGTAATCAAGTACAATAATCAACAGGTTTAAGGCAAAGGGATAGAAAGAAAAAGAATTGTTAGTATTCAAAGAAAAAACAAAAAATATGGATAGAAATATGATGAAAGACGGCAAGCCAGGGAAAAAGAAGAAAAAGAACAACCACATCGATATGGCTTTCCTTACGGATTTAATAGACAGCCTTAGAGATGGTAATAAAAAAGCATTGGCCAATCTTACAATCTGACAACGTTTTAAGATCCATACTACCAACTAGGCCCACTTTTATATACAGAAAAGCGCGATTGTTAAGAAATAGACTGGTATACAATGCTTTAGATCCACCTAAACAAATCAAAATATCCAAAAACTTTTATAAATGTGGGAAATGTTTACCATGTAGAGTAGGGATGAGCCCGGTGTTCGATTCGAACCCATGTTCGAATCGAACATCGGGCGGTCGCCCGCTCGGCGAGCCCAGAACTATTTGGGCCGCTCGCATCAAATTCGCGTGATGCGAGCGGCTCGCAATGCACTGCGCCAGTTGCAGTGCATTGCTGGCTGATGATTGGCCAAGCATGCACTGTGACCCGCATGCTTGGCCAATCAAAGAGCCAGCGGCGAGGAGAGCAATAATTGAAAAAAAATAAAATGGCGTGGGGTCCCCCTCAAAATCCATACCAGACCCTTGAGGTCTGGGATGGATTTTAAGGGGAACCCCAGCCAAAAAAAATGGCGTGGGGTCCCCCTAAAATCCATACCAGACCCTTATTCCGAGCACGCAACCTGGCAGGCCGCAGGAAAAGAGGGGGGGACGAGAGCGGCCCCCCTCCCTCCTGAACCGTACCAGGCCACATGCCCTCAACATTGGGAGGATGCTTTGGGGGTCTCAGACCCCCAAAGCACCTTGTCCGCATGTTGATGAGGACAAGGGCCTCTTCCCCACAACCCTGGCCATTGGTTGTGGGGGTCTGCGGGCGGGGGGCTTATCGGAATCTGGAAGCCCCTTTAACAAGGGGACCCCCAGATCCCGCCCCCCCTGTGTGAAATGGTAAGGGGGTACAAAAGTACCCCTACCATTTCACCAAAAAAGTGTCAAAAAATGGTAAAAATTACAGGAGACGGTCTTTGACAATTCCTTTATTAAAATCTTCTTTCTTCTGGTCTTCCTTTCTTCATCCTTCGGTTTCTTCATCTTCTCCTTCCAGCATCTTCTTCCATCTTCTTCTTCCATCATCTTCTTCCTCCGACCCGCTTCTTCTTGCGATGGTCTTCTCGTCCTTCTCGTCCGGCATCTTCTTCCATGGCATCGGCGTCTCTTCTGGGCCACTCCGTGCAATGGGAGGCTCCCGCTGTGTGAGGCTTCGCTCCGTCTGACAGGTCTTTTATAACAGAGGGCACCTGGTGACCCCGCCCCCTCTGACGCACGGGGACGTCATGGGGAATTCCCTATGGCTTTCGCCATGACGTCAGAGGGGGGCGGGGTCACCAGGTGCCCTCCGTTATAAAAGACCTGTCAGACGGAGCGAAGCCTCACACAGCGGGAGCCTCCCATTGCGAGGAGCGGCCCGACAGAAGAACAGACGCCGACGCCATGGAAGAAGATGCCGGACGAGAAGAACGAGAAGACCATTGCAAGAAGAAGCGGATCGGAGGAAGAAGAAGTGGGAAGAAGAAGATGGAAGAAGATGCCGGAAGGAGAAGATGAAGAAACCGAAGGATGAAGAAAGGAAGACCAGAAGAAAGAAGAAAGAAGATTTTAATAAAGGAATTGTCAAAGACCGTCTCCTGTCATTTTTACCATTTTTGACACTTTTTTGGTGAAATGGTAGGGGTACTTTTGTACCCCCTTACCATTTCACACAGGGGGGGCTGGGATCTGGGGGTCCCCTTGTTAAAGGGGGCTTCCAGATTCCGATAAGCCCCCCGCCCACAGACCCCCACAACCAATGGCCAGGGTTGTGGGGAAGAGGCCATTGTCCTCATCAACATGGGGACAAGGTGCTTTAGGGGTCTCAGACCCCCAAAGCATCCTCCCAATGTTGAGGGCATGTGGCCTGGTACGGTTCAGGAAGGAGGGGGGCCGCTCTCGTCCCCCCCTCTTTTCCTGCGGCCTGCCAGGTTGCATGCTCGGATAAGGGTCTGGTATGGATTTTGAGGGGGACCCCACGCCATTTTTTTTGGCTGGGGTTCCCCTTAAAATCCATCCCAGACCTCAAGGGTCTGGTATGGATTTTGAGGGGGACCCCACGCCATTTTTTTTTGGCTGGAGTTCCCCTTAATATCCATAGCAGACCACGCTTTTTTTTACATTTTTTTTATTTTTTATCAATGACTTTTTTTTAAAGAATGGCTTTCAATGAATGACTGTTCTCTGTGTTACGGGAGCCGTCAATACATTAGCCGCGAGTGATTTTAAATAGCTTTTTTTCCTGCAAAAATGACACTTTTTGCAGGGACAGTTCTAAGCACAGGAAACATGCGCCCTTCACAGGCATACTATAGACGAAATTTAAAGGAATATTACACTTTTATTGTTTCAATTTAAGCATTATTAAAATCACTGCTCCTGAAAAAACGTCCGTTTTTAAAAAAAAAAATTGCATTGATACATGTCCCCTGGGGCAGGACCCGGGTCCCCAAACACTTTTTATGACAATAACATGCATATTAGCCTTTAAAATTAGCACTTTTGATTTGGAACGTTCGCATCCATTATAACTAATAGGGTTCTAATGCTCGCACGGACTTCAGGTCCGTTCGCGGGTTCAGGTGCGAGCCGAACGGGGGGGTGTTCGGCTCATCCCAAATGTAGAGTCAGCAAAAAAAACAATAAGAAAAAATGAAATTTCACTTTAGCAGTGAATGGGAATGAATATAAAATAAACAAATCAATAACTTGCAATAGCGCCTATGACTTATGTCATAGAATGCCCATGCCACAAACAACCCCAATGAGGCACATGGATAGAGGGGGTGACTAATGGAGGGGCCACCACTGGAGAGACTATCCAATCTTGAAAAAAATAAGTTTATAGCAATATACAATTCTAAAAAAATATACAAATGCCATACGTTTAAGCGTATACATATGTGAAATCTCATCTAAACATAAATTGTTCAGCATTAGGCCCCTTTCACACCGGGGCGTTTTTCATGCGGTGCAGCGCTAAAAATAGCGCCTGTTCACCGCATGAAAAAATCCTGCCCCTTTAACTCCAGTGTGAAAGCCGGCGGGCTTTCACACTGGAGCGGTGCGCTAGCAGGATGACAAAAAAAGTCCTGCTAGCAGCATCTTTGGAGCGGGATAGGAGCGGTGTGTTCACCGCTCCTATACCGCTCCTTCCCATTGATTACAATGGGAGACCGCGGTAAAACCGCGGCAATACCGCGGCTACGGCGGCGCTCTGCGGGGGGTGTTTAACCCTTTTTCGGCCGCTCGCGGGGGGTAAAACCGCACCGCGAGCGGCCGAAAACCGCGGTGAAAACGACGGTAAAGCAGCGCTAAATATAGCGCTGCTTTACCGTCACCGCGGCTCACCACCCCAGTGTGAAAGGGGCCTTATGAGTGAGACTATCCAAAACTATTCCCTTTTTCAACTTTTCAATTAGTATGTGTTATAAATAACACACACACACAACATATACAGTAAACAATTTCCCAATAATCCTCCAAAAGCGATTTGTGAAAAAAAAAGAAAATGAAAATCCAGTGTTTAGTAACGCTGATATAGGCACTTCTCAGACCTCTTTTAACATGAAGGTGTGTGGAGGGGTGAGCGCATATCCTTGTTGTGGTGAGTTGAAGAGAGTTTTTTTTTATTATTATATCAACGTTACTAATGTTCTTTTTTTTTCACTAATCACTTTTGGAGTATTTTTGGTAAATTGTTTACTCTATATGTTGTGTGTGATTTTTTTCCACATACTAATTGAAAAGTTGAAAAAGGCAATCGTTTTGGGTAGTCTCACCTATAACGCTGCACAATTTATGTTTAGATGAGATTTCACATAGGCTACTTTCACACTGAGGCACTTTAGATGCAATATAGCTCTAAAAATGGCACCTGCAAAGCACCTCTCCTCTCACTCCAGTGGAGCGATGTGCTGGCAGGACGCCCAAAAAAGTCCTGCAAGCAGCATCTTGGAGGCACTGTAGGAGCGGTGTATACACCGAAAAGCGCCGCAAAAACGATGGTAAAGTGCTGCTAAAAATAGTGACGCTTTACCGTCGACGTCAACCCGCCCCAGTGTGAAAGTGCCCATACAGTATCTCACAAGAGTGAGTACACCCCTCACATTTAGCAGGTGTAGGAGCTGAGGGGACAGTCTCACCACAAGAAGAGGAAGGAGCCAGTGAGCCTGACCTCTGGATAAAAGTTCTGTGTCCATAATGATACAGGAACGCTGGAGAAGGACAACCCTTGTGACAGCTGAATCTCCTCAGAGCAGTTGGATGTGCCTCAGCGTAGCCTTTTCCTATAGTTCAGGCTCCACTCAGTCACCTCAGGTCTTTGTAGCCAATCCTAAGGGAGCTACCTAACTTCCCTTTTAGGTTCACACCCACGGTGATGGCATGCTTCCAGTAGTCAAGGCTCCCTTCCCCTAAAGGTGGTTCAAGGGGCCTTCATTTAGGACCTTAGCCTTAAGTTGGTCACACGTGTGACTATTTAATAATGCAATTGAACTTTCTATTTGATTTTTTGTATAAATCACAAAGCGATTGAAGACATAAAATGTGGTTTCTATAGCTTGCAAGGGAATGAAATCAAAATGGTCCCAATTGAACTCAGCATAAAAATCTCAGCTTTTGTCCAGTTTTGATTTGACCTTCCAGTAAACTCTACTGAAGCTATAAATTTGTTGGCGGTTTAGTTTCACAATTTAACAAATTTAGGTGGTCCATAAAATTTGCAGGTGTCAGTTGCTCTTTCACCAAAAAAAGTTTTAAAAATAATGGAAAAAAAAGTATATGGTTTTTGTTTTTTATATATAAAAAAAATAGTCCCCCGATGTAAATCCATCATTAATCATGATGCCCATCTCACCGCCAGACCCAAAAAATAAAAAGCTCTGCCCGCGACGATGGCTGACCTCCTAATGCTTACTCCGCTGGGTGACAGTTATTAAATAGGTAAGTGGAGGTGATCCCGCCCCTTTATGTCATCAGCGACCCAGCATACCCCGGATGGTGTCGTCAAAAGGGGGTGGGGTCACCCACTGACATCATCGAGTGACTCCACCCCTTAACTATTTAAGAAATGTCAGATGGAGGAGCAGGCAATCCACAGGGAGCATTCGATGAGGCAGGAGGTTGTTTTTTTCAGGTTCAGGGGTGCAGTGGGCGGTGTGAGATGGAGCTACATCAGGGGACATTGTTTTTTACCCCATATTCATTCACATGGGAGGCTGGGATTTGGAGGCCCACTTATTAAAGGAGGCTTCCAAATTCTGATAAGCCCCCCGCCCGCAGACCCTCACAACCACAGCCCATGGTTGTTGGGAAGAGGCCCTTGGATGACAAAGTGCTTTGAGGTGGGGCAGCAAAGCCAAAGCACCCCCCCATGTTGAGAGCATGTGGCCTGATATGGTTCAGGAGGGGAGGGGGGGTGGTCACTCATCTATTATTGATTGAGGGGTACCCCACACAGATTTTCTTTTTTTTATTGCATTGTTTTGTTTACATTTCAGCTGTCAGTAGGGAAGCCCGCTGACAGCTGATGAGTCATCGGTTTTAACCACTTAAGTACCGAGCCTCTTTCTGAGATTTGTAGTTTACAAGTTAAAAACTGTTTTTTTTTGCTAGAAAATTAACAAACAATATACATTTTTTTTCTAACACAGTAGAGAATAAAATGGCAGTCGTTGCAATACTTTCTGTCACACAGTATTTGCGCAGCGGTCTTACAAGCGCACTTTTCTTGGAAAAAATACACTTTTTTTGAATAATAAAAAAAAAACAATAGTAAAGTTAGCCCAATTTTTTTTTATATTGTGAAAGTTAATGTTATGCCAAGTAAATTGATACCCAATATGTCATGCTTCAAAATTGTGCCCGCTCGTGGAATGGTGACACACTTTTACCCTTAAAAATCTCCATAGGCAACGTTTAAAAAAATTCTACAGGTTGTAAGTTTTGAGTTACAGAGGAGGTCTAGGGCTAGAATTATTGCTCTTGCTCTACCGATTGCGGTGATATTTCACGTGTGTGGTTTGAACACCGTTTTCATATGCGGGCGCTACTCACGTATGCGTTCGCTTCTGCACGCGAGCTCGGCGGGACGGGGCACGTTTTTCTTATTTATTTTACCTTTTATTTTTTTCAAAAATTGTATCACTTTTATTCCTATTACAAGGAATGCAAACATCCCTTGTAATAGAAAAAATCATGACAGGACCTCTTAAATATGAGATCTGGGGTCAAAAAGACCTCAGATATCATAGTTACACTAAAATGCAATCAAAAACATAAATAAAAATGTTGCCATTTGAAAAATAAATAAATAAAAAATGGCCCTTTAAGAGCTATCTATGGGCGGAAGTGACGTTTTGACATTGCTGCAATGGTATGGAGACAGGTGGGGGCCATCTTCCAGTCACTCGTCTCCATAACAAGGAAGGAGAAGGATCCGATCGCCTCTGCCGCTACCAGTAAGCGTTGGAGGGCACCAGAGAGCCGCGGGAGTGGCCCTCTTCCGCTGCCAATAAAAGTGATCTTGCGGCAAATCTGCCTGATAAATTACTTTAAAAACCTGTCTAGTGTGTTTTTTTATTGACACTTTTTTCCCCTCAGGTGAATGGGTAGGGGGCCGGGATCTGGGGGCTCCCTTATTAAAGGAGGCTCCCTGATTCTGATAAGCCCCCCGCACGCAGACCTCGACAACCAACGGCCAGGGTTGTCGGGAAGAGGCCCTTGTCCTCATAAATATGGGGACAAGGTGCTTTGGGGTGGGGTGACCTAAGGGCCTGGTATGCTCCTGGTGTGGAGTTCTCCCTCGAGAGCTGATTATTCTGTGATTGGCTACAGCCAAAGTCGCCTGGCCTGGGGGCGACTTGAAGTCGTGTTGTAAGACGGCCCAAGTCGCGTTGAAGTCGCCCCAAGACGCTCTGTGATTCATACTCAAGTCGTGCCCAAGTTGCCTCCAAAAGTCGCGCTGGAAGTCGTGTTGCCACTGTGTGAATGGACATCGCTTGTATATCAAGGCAAAATTTATTAAAACATTTTGCTTGTCTTGCAAAAGGCTCTCAAGCCAAGTCACTCTCAAACCAAGGTTTTACTGTAAATGCAGCGCTAAGAGAATAATTCTACCCTGAAAATTCTTCCAGGGAAGAATATTCACTAAATAAATGAGTGAATTAAATATATGTGAATATATCAAAAATGTGTATATAAACAAATAGAAAGGATCTCATAGAGACATATTATAGTCACATGTACAAACAAAAAATGTTAATGTCCATATAGTGACCACACCTAGAATATTGATCTAATCGAGACAGGTCACCTTAATAGGTCGACCTATCATGGAATTCTTACAAAATTCATATGAGAAATGACAATACAATCAATGCAGTCTCTGTACAGGAAAAAATATTGTACTCTGTGTGCATCCATTAAAAAGAAGGTAATGGGTACTCTCACCCCAGGGTGTGGACCCACACACCTACGGCGGTGAGTCAATCAAGCATGGGACGATACTCCACAATGGATCTTCCAACCAGGATTCTCATGGACCAAGCAAGATGTAACAGCATTTGCATCCAGGGAATTCCACATGGAATAGTGCTCATCCAGATCCACCCGACAGAGTATATCATAGGGGAAAAAATGAAAAAAGCCTCCACATAGAGCAGATAACTCGGGTACAACAGGTTTATTGGAGTAAAAATGCTAAAAGATGTACAACAACATCACTCATGAGGTGTACAAACCGTGATCACAAACAAAGATAAAAGAATTAAAAAAGCGTGGTATATCGAGCCTTGGCAGGCTATGTACCCAATGTTTGGGAACAGGAGACAAGGGGGGCAGGCAGCCAGGTACTGGGAGCAGGAAGCAGGGTACAGGGAGCAAGTCTCAGGATTAGGGTACAAGGATCAGGCTCGGAAGGGGAGATGGCTTGCAGGAAGAATACTGAAGCCCTGAGCTACAGTTAAGGGCAGGCTTATTTACCTCCAGCAGGCCACATCAGGTGCAGCCTAGTTCCTTGTATAGTCCAGCTGCTGGGAGACACCTGCTGGCGGCCCCCAGAACTATGCCCCTTGATTTTAGGAACAACAGTGCCACCAGCAGGCGACCCAAGTAATAAAACAGGTTCTGACAGTCCCCCCACCCCCTTAAGGAGCAGCCTCCAGATGCTTTATTCTGCCTTTACCCACGAAAGTCCATGTGGATGCAGCATAAGTCCAGAAAGATTTAACCTCCATGTCTGTGGACTTTCTTGCACTCTTCAGGCCAGAGTCTTTTATTCTTCTGAAAGGCATGCTACCCAAGTCTCAGTGGCAGTTGGTGGTCAAAAAATTTATTTTGGGGGAGGGGGGGGCAAACAAACTGAAAAATACTAAAAAAAACATCAATTGCAGCTGCACTGTGCCCTCAATTGCAGCCACTGTGCCCGTTATATGCAGTCACTGTGCCCATAAAATACAGCCACTGTGCCCATAAAATGCAGCCACTGTGCCCATCATATGTAGCCACTGTGCCCATCATATGCAGCCACTGTGCTTTTAAAATGCAGCCACTGTGCCCATCATATGCTGCCACTGTGCCCATAAAATGCAGTCACTGTGCCACTTATATGCAGTCACTGTGCCCATAAAATGCAGCCACTGTGTCCATCATAGGCAGCCACTGTGCCCATCATAGGCAGCCTCTGTGCCCATAATATGCAGCCTCTGTGCCCATAATATGCAGCCTATGTGCCCATAATATGCAGCCTCTATGCCCATCATATGCAGCCTCTATGCCCATCATATGCAGCCTCTGTGCTCATCATATGCAGCCACTGTGACCATTCCCCTGCCTGCCCGATTGCCAGCTCGCTGTCTGACCGGCACTTACCCCATCCTGGTGGCGGGTCAGGCAGTGTGTGACGGCGGCGAGCTGTGGTATATGCAGCGGGTCAGGCAACGGCTCCTGTGTCATCCATGGTTCCTGTGCGTCTCTTCTTCCATTCCGCTAGGCATCCAATAGGGATGCCTGTGCCTTCAGCCAATCAGGTGACGGGTATTAGATCCGCACCTTCTGTTTGGCAGAGAGGCGGTTCAGTGTTAGAAAATCAAATATTAATTTGCTTTTCTAACACACTTGGGTGGGCTCCGAAAGAAATGCTCTGCGCTCTGAGTCCACCTTTTTTGATGCCTATTAGAGCCTATGGCTCTAATCAGGTGGTTCAAAAAAAAATACCCATGCTGCTGTAATTCAGGCGCCCGGTGTCCGAAAAGGGGATGCCTGAGTAGGTTTTGGCTACAGCGGCCATGGATAGATTCATGCTATGCTATGCACCTTCCACATCTGGTTTGACAGAAACTGCTCCACCCTCTAACAGCCACACAGGTCTACACAAGGCATTGGTCACCCAGCAAGGGTCCTCTAATGCACCTGGGATAGCATAGGTCAGGGCAGGGCTCAGATGGAACTCTGCCCTTTCCAAGAGGAAAGGGGCTGAACTGGGGAATGCAGCTCTCACTACCACAGTGGGTATCTGGACTATGAGACGCAACAGAAACAAATGGCCACAAGAGGGACTCAGGAACAATAATAGGCAACAATAGGAATCCTTGACCAAACGTATAACCCATGCCAAGCGTGCAACAAACATGGAGGCAAATCAATATTACCCACCAATATAACCCACCAGGTGATGAGGACCAAACCCTGGCACTGAAGACTAGCTGGGCAGTGGGCACAAAACCATCGGCGGCAGACTGGGCAGCAAACACAGGGGCATCGGAGGCAGGCTGGGCATCAAGCAAGGCTGAATCAGCGGCAAGCTTGGCATCAGGCAGGGAAGCATCAGTGGCAAGCTTGGCAGCAGTCAGGGAAGCAGCAGGTTAGGCAGCAGGCTGAGGATCATCAGGCTGGACAGAAGGCCGAGTATCATCAGGCTAGGCAGCAGGCAGGGGACCATCAGGCTGGGCAGCAGGCAGGGGACCATCAGGCTGGGCAGCATGCAGAGGACCAATAGGCTGGGCAGCAGGCAGAGGATCACCAAGCTGAGCAGCAGGCAGAGGACCACCAGGCTGGGCAGCAGGCAGAGGACCACCAGGCTGGGCAGCAGGCAGAGGACCACCAGGCTGGGCAGCAGGCAGAGGAAATGTAAAAAAGAGAACAAGAGAGGCGCCACCAAATTAAAAACTGTTGCATTTATTGTAACACAGAAGATGTATACATCCACTTACATATAAACAAGGGGTGATTGGCACATAAATCCTCTATGGCGTCAGTCAGTGTTGTAACGCCTGTAGATGTTGCCCTCCAGGCATGGAGTCCCGACTGGCAGGATTTCCTGGTTCTGTTGGTATACACTGGGACCGAGGCTTGGCTCAGGTCCACAGTGGAAATCAGGCATCAAGCGCGATGACGTCACAGCCAATAGCAACGGCGTTTCGTAGCATGCGCACTGTAGGTAAACAGACAGGCGCGCTCCTTCTTCAAGCTTAGGGGACTGGGGCTGCATACAGCCTTTTTATGTGCTCTGTGTTTCTGCGCCATCTACCGGTTAAAGTGAAGAGCAATCTATCACTAACATATTCTAACATGGTTGCAGAGACACTGGATTAATTGTTGCATATGCAAAAACAGGACTTTAAAATTCGAATAAAAGGGAATTTTTAAGAAAAAAATAGAGGGGAAAAAGGACAATGACAACGGAAATATCTGAAAGGGGAATGCTCTATGAAGAAACATAAAACATTATGGCATTCTGTTATCTTTCTTGCAAAAAAATACATATATAAAAATGCAATAAACATTTAAAATCGATAATGGTTATCAAAAAACAATGCAAAAAAACACCCCATATATGCGCTTCTTAAGTATACAACGTGCAACATACCCCTACTCATTCAGTTGGAGGGGATCTGGGGGCCAGATTCTGATAAGCCCCCTGCCTGCAGACCCCCACAGCCCAGGTTTGTGGGGACAAGGCCCTTGTCCCCATCAACATGGGAACAAGGTGCTTTGGCGTGGAGGGGCAGAGCTCCTAGCCCCAAAGCACCCCCCAAAGTTGTGGGCATGTGGCCTGGTATGGTTCAAGAGGGGGGCACCCACTTAAACCCCCTCCTTTCCTGCATGCTCAGATAAGGGTCTGGTATAGATTATGGGGGACCCCACACAGCAGCGGTCTTTTTTTTAAAGACTTTAATAGGGTTTGCGGCTTGGGTGCAAACTTGTTCTATTTTCAGGAGTTCTGGGGCAAACTGAACCAGGGATGTTCAGCCCAACTCTAGTTACAAGCAGTGCATAATACCAAACCTCTTCTGACTGCATCCTGCAGCAATCAACAAATGCTGAGACCAGAAGTTTCCTAATTCCCAGGTGCAGCCGATCTGATTATTAGTGGCTTCAGTATTACTACAGTATTACTACAGTATTACTACTAATAGTAGGGGTGATCAGATCAGTTGGCTGCACTTTAAGGAATCAGGACCCAGATTGAATAAGGTTAAAATTATTTTAATAAGCCAAATGACACACTTCCAATACCAACACCAGTAAACCATAAACAAAGTAAGTGCAAAATAAACCTGACAGTGAAAAAACCCCAAATAATAATAACTAACTATATACAAACTGGAGGGAGTACACATGAGAAAAACAGGATGGGGACAGGAGCCAAGGGGAGCAGGAAGCCATGTACTGGGAGCTAGAAGCAGGGTACAGGAAGAAGGTCTCAGGATCAGGGTACAAGGATCAGCAATGGATAGGGATCAGTCTCAGGCTCAGATGGGGACACGGGTTGCAGGAAGAATACTGAAGCCCTGAGTTTCAGTTAAGGGCAGCCTTATATACCCATGACAGTCCACATCAGGTGCAACCTAACTCCTTGTATAGTCCAGCTGCTGGGAGATACCTGCTGGTGGCCACTGGAACTATGCCCTTTAATTCCAGGAACAACAGTGCCACCAGCAGGTGACCCAAGTAATGACACAGGTCCTGACGAGATGATTCTCGGGATTTGCATGTACAGGCCCAGCCACACAAATGCTCTGAAAAGAGACCTGCCACTAACCTCACTAGGCCCAGAAAATAAGTCTGCTTTCCTGCTTTATTGAGTGCCACCTAGTTATCAGCAGACCTTAAACTTCATGTGGAACACTTCAAAGCCAATGTCGCAAAATGGATACCTAAAAAAAATTGTGTTTGAAGTGGTGTTTGCCTCCCAAGAGCACACATTAAAATCTCAGCCAGGCAGAGCAAACAACATGCTAATGTGGGAAAAGACTGAGAAATGGACATCGGTGGCTTAATTTCAAATGTTTACTACAGGTAAATTCTTCTTTAGGTCTACAAGTTTGCAGTTTCCAAATTTCAGGAGTAAATCCTGCTTTGTGTATTTAACTTTATGGCGTATTCTGGTGCTCTAACCCTCAATATTTGTGATTATTGTCTATTACATTCAAATATTCACCTCAAGATAAAACCTGATTTGTCTGTCCCTCTTATATTGCACTCTAAGCAAGCTGCTTACATACATCCTGTCTATTGTGTAATTTTTGTTACTATTTTCTCTGAAATAATATACTCTATATTTTATTTTAGAATAAAATACATTGCAGCCTAAACCTGCTTACATACTGTACAGCCCAGCCACTGTACAATATTTCTGGCTAATATCTATGAAAAAATACACTATAATGTTTATTTCAGGATAAAACCTGCCTAATCTCTCCCTCTTACTTGCAGCTTTAGAAAGCCACTGTGCATTTGTGGCTTTTATCTTTGAAATAACATATTTAAAATTTTACTTCAGGATAAAAACTGCCTTGTTTTTCTCTCTCTAATGCCCCGTACACACGGTCAGAAAATCCGACCACAAAATCCGTCGGATTTTTTCCGACGGATTTTGTCCGACACTGGTGTTGCATACACACGGTCGGACAAAGTTGTCGGAAAATCCGATCATTCTGAACGTGGTGACGTTCGTTGCGTACGACGGCACTACGTAGAGGCTAGTAGCCAATAGCTTTGGTCTTGTAATGTGATCTGAGCATGCGTGGCACTTTGTCCGTCGGAATTCGCTACACACCATCGGAAAAAGTCCGATCGGACTTTGTTGTCGAAAAATTTGAGAGCAGGAGATAAAACTTTGTCCGTCGGAAAATCCAATGGAAAAAGTCCGATGGAGCCTACACACAGTCGGAATTTCCGACAACTTTGTCCGATAGGACATTTTCCGTCGGAAAATCCGACCGTGTGTATGGGGCATTAGATTGCTGACTAACCAAGATCTTTTCATACTGGCCATCTACTGTACAATATTTGCGGCTATTGTCTTAAATCTAAAATAATACACTTACTTTCAAGATAAAACCTGCCTCGTCTCTCTTTCTTACAATTTGACCTTATCAAGCTACTTACATACGGTCTAGCCACCATACAATATTTGTGGTAATTGTCTCTCATATAATATACTCAAATTTTATTGCAAAATAAAACCTGCCTGGTCTCACTCACTTATACTGTAGGCTAGACAAGCTGTCTATATACTGTTCAGCCAGCGTGGCTATTGTCTCTGAATTATACACTATAATGTTTATTTGAGAATAAAACCTGCCTCATCTCTCACTCCTATATTGCTGCCAAAATGATCTGCTCACAAACTGTCCAGATACTGAAAAAAAAATTCTTGCTATTGTCTCTGAATGTTTTATTGCAAGATAAAGCCTGCCCTGTCTCTTCCCCTTATACTGCAGCCTAATTATTATTATTATTATTATTATTATTATTATACAGGATTTATATAGCACAGACAGTTTTCATGACACTTTATAATACAATTAAATTAGGGCTGTGGAAATTAAAGATTAATTCCTTGATTAATCGTTAATTTTTTTGATCGATCAAAATTCTTTGATCGATACTCACCTCTCCGCTAGCTTCCGGTTCTTCAAGTAGTTCCGTCGGAGAGCCGATGATGTCACGGACATCGACGTCACCGGACTCCTCCCCCCTTCCCCAAGTGCCTACGTCTGCTAACGAAGGGAAGGGGGAGGAGTCCGGTGATGTTGAAGTTCTGATTGAACATAACGTGTACGGGGGAGGGGCTACGTATGATGTCACCCGCTGCTGCCCTGCGGAACTAACACGATTGTCGGCTTTACATGCTGTGTTTTTATCATCTTTATGTGAGTAGTTTGTGTTTGAACACAAAAACTAAATCTTATACTTAAGCGGTGAGCACTTAGATCTTTTCTTTCTACCCATGACCTGGCATCCTTGCTGAGATCTAAGGAGACGTGAGAGAAGTTTATGGTCCGTGTTAACCCTTTTGATACCCGCTTGCATGACCACCTGTTTGCACAGGGGTCCATGCCAAAAGGTGAGAGTGATTAGTTAGACCGGAGGGATTGTCACGCTACTGTGGAAAAAAAACGTCAGTGCTACAGTTTGAATTTAAAACGTATTTGTGTGTGAAGTTAAGTTATGGATTGTGGAAACTAACTAGTGTCGGGTGATTGTATATAGTGTATACCACATTTACCACTGACTAATGCAGAGTTG
The DNA here is from genome assembly GCA_028564925.1 of Lithobates sylvaticus. Taxonomy (NCBI): domain Eukaryota; kingdom Metazoa; phylum Chordata; class Amphibia; order Anura; family Ranidae; genus Lithobates; species Lithobates sylvaticus. Next base: position 65,214,855 of record CM053029.1, read on the forward strand.
CAATGTAAGGAGATCAGCTAAAAGTAGCTGGATCTGTATGTGCGTTATAATTAATCAAAATTAGTTGATTAATCGATTAAAAAAAAAATTGATTAATCGAACACGAAAATTTTAATCAGTAACAGCCCTAAATTAAATACAAGAGGGCTATTAGGGCCTTGCTCTTGAGAACTTACAATAGCCTAATCAGGCTGCTTACATACTATCTGGCCACTGTACAATATTTGTGGCTATTGTCTCTGAAATTATACACTGTAAGGTTTTTTTTTTTTCAGAATAAAACCTGCCACATCTTTCCGTCTTATACTGCAACATAATCAAGTTTCTTACATACTTTTATGTTTCAAGATAAAATCTGTCTCGTCTCTCATTTTTATATTGTGGCCTAATCAGGCTGCTTACATGCTGTCCAGCCACTGAATATGTGTGGCTACTGTCTCTAACATTATGCACTATAATGTTTATTTCATAATAAAGCATGCATTATATTGCCTTATATTGTAGCATAACCAAGCTGTTTCATACTGTCCAACCACTGAACAATATTTGTGGCTATTGTCCTTCAAATAATACATGCTAATATTTATTTTATGATAACACCTGCCTCTTCTCTCCCTTCTATATTGAACAAATAGTGGGGGTCAAACGTCCAAACAAAGACACAAACAATATCTAAAGCTTGACAGAGGTTATAACCCCTCACCTCCCTGTAAAAAATGTTTTGGCTTTTGATTACAAGCTTCAATACACAAACAGAAATTCTAAGCAGATCTGTTTAAGCACAGTTCCGTATTGTAAAATAGTATTGAATAAATAAAAAACTTTCCATAATCTTTAAAGTGGTTGTTAAGCTACTACAATAAAAACATACAATCACCTCTGTAAAATAACAAGCCCTAGTGTCTGTGTTATATAAAACAGATCCGTACCTTATATCAGAGCATCTCCTGGTGCTCACGTGACTCCTTGGCTCTCTCCTCTCCCCAGCTGACAGCTATAGCGGGAGGGTCCGAGAACTCCTGCTGACATTGGAGAGGAGGGGAGGAGGGAAGTAGAGAGAAAAGAGAGCCAAGGAGTCACGTGAGTGCCGGGAGATGCGCTGATATAAGGTACAGATTGGCAGCTTTTATTGATATAACACAGACACTTGAGCACATAATGTTATTTTTACAGAGGGGATTGTATGTTTTTTTTGTAGTTATGATAGCAGCAGGAGGGGAGGGATTGGGAGTGGACAGAGCTGACAGGCAGGGAGGGGAGGGGGAAGAGCAGAGAGGAGAGCTGCGGATGACAAAGGCACGTAAACTGACCACAGTGTCAGGACTCAGCAGCTATGATAAACCATGGTCAGTTTACAGGGGGGAGGCCATAGCCAGGCAGGATAAGCCAGGTTTTTTAGGTGATAGAAGGAGCCAAATTACACAGCACAAGCACTGTGCTGTTATTCATGCTTTAAGGGAACAGGGTTTTTTTTTTTTTTTTTTTTTTTTTTTTGGGTAACAAACACTTCAAGCATAACAATAAATATAATAAAATAAAATGAAAACTCTAAATAAAATGTTTACAAAAAGCAATATAGCTCATTAAATGGAGTCATATGCTTTAATTTTAGGTAAAAAAAAAATAGGCTAATGTTCACAATTTATCAAAGGAGTTCAGTGTTATAGACAAATGTATTGATGGATTCATATGATAGCAGGCAGCAGTGGGATATTAGTGTGTGCATGCTGTTTTTGGTTATTTTCCAAGCCTGGTATGGCAACTTTGGATTCCTGTGATAATTGACTAGTATGCTTGTCAATTTATGAGGACACATGATCTTCAACGAGGCCTAGCACATTGTCCAGCCTCCCACATCCTTGTATTCTCTGTAAACTGATCTGTGACATGTGTATAGTAAAATTACCTCAATAAAGACCTATACGCTGCTCTATTAATAATACATCAATTGTCTGTATTAATAGCTATGAAGAACAAGGTAAATTGCTATTAAACATTCCACACATATATGTTTTATGTATGTCAGTGTGTGTATATGCATATTAAAACCAGCAGAATATATTGATGTACATTGACGTATGGATTAATCCACTGCATAGCTTTATTTGAAATTTGCTATTTTAAATGATATTTTCGAGTTATTATTTTATCCTTCAATTAATTATTTTTATTCTTACAATATCATATAAGTACATTGTATAAGCATTGATTTAAATTATTTGATCTGATTTATATAATTTACTCAAATGCTTTATTACTGCCAAATGGATACCTAAAAAATAAGCGCTTGAATTTTTTTTTTATTCTTTAGTGTTACAAATGAAATTTTATCAGATCTGCCAATTAATTCTAATTTACCATTTCATTTTTTGGATAATGATATAATCACACTTGACTCCTTTTTGCTAAAGGATTGAATGTTTTCTTTCTGCAGTGGATTTTTTGCCAAGTAATTCACTGACATCCACTCCAAAATAATGGAAGAAACATAAGATGCAAACCAGTGGCGGCCCATCCATTAGGGGCACCCGGCACTGACCCCTCTCTCCAGGCCACCCCCTATATGGTAATGGATAGATTCATGAATAGCATGAATCTATCCATGGCTGCCACGGCCCCCCCATTCATGCGTCCGGCCCCTCGGGGCATCGTGCGCATGAATTAAAGCCGCAGGGGATTTTTTGAAGCACCTGATTAGAGCCAGAGGCTCTAATAGGTTTCAAAATTAGGTGGGCTCGGGTCGCAGAGCATGCGACCGGAGCCCACCCAGGTGTGTCACAACAGCGAATGAATATTCGCTGTTGAAACACTGATCCTCAATCCGGCCAATCAGAAGCGGGTGTGAGACCCATCTTCTGATTGGCTGAAAAGAGAAGACTCCCGATTGGCCGCCGAGGAGGAGGGATGAAACAGAAGCTGCCACCCTGGAGAGCAGAGGAAGGGAGGAGGAAGGCAGAGGAAGGGAAGCTGCCGGTGATGGGTGGCATACTGTTTGCTCCCCCCCCAAAAAAAAAATGCCACCAGCCGCCACTGATACAAACTTTGTTTGTAATTCAGAACATTAGTCAACTTCAGATTTTTGTACAAATAATAATTTAATCTTTTATATTTTCTTAAGTTATGAACATTTCAGTATCGATTTAAAAAAATAAATGTACAAATATTTATAAAGCTTAAAAAAGGTAATGCAAAAAGAAGACATGTTAACAGAAGGAATGTGAATAGGTCAATGCCCTAGAACAACTTTCTTGTACTTTATTTAGCACATTACTTTCTCATAAGTTCTCTGAAACAGAAAATACTTGTGAATAAATGTATTTTTTTTCAAAAGTTCCTTCAAAATAATATAAATAGTTTAGAGGCACTGGAACTTTTTAATTTTCTTCTTAGTGCAAGAATAGGGATCTTTATTTTCAGCCATATTATTGTAGGTTTCACATCTTATTGGACTCAGCTAAAGACAACTGTCACTTTTTTGAAAATAATAAATCCTGTGCAAGCTTTCTGAATTGAACCTTGTGTGTAGTCTTGGGAATGTAAATATAATGCATTTTTCCATTTATTAGTGAACAATTCATTGTAATTTAACTTGTATCTTTGCGTTTCAGAAGTTTGTGAATAGTAATGATATTAACCTGTAAATGGCTTTTTACCCAACACATGTTTTTATGCACGTACACTATGGAGTTAAGTCTCTGTTCTCTTCCACCTGTCTTTAAGACATCAGCATTCAGTGTGTCTTATTATAAACAATTTCTGTAATCTGAACAATTTAGTTTAAATGAAATGTTTGAGATGAGTTATTTTGCTAATGAGTGAAATCCTCCCGTATGTTCTCTGTGGATCTTCTGTCTTCTTTTTGAAAAAAGTCAGTTTGGTTATGCATAGGAAATCTGTGGCCTCTGTATTTTCACCTGCGAGAAAAAAAGGAAATAAAAGAAAATTAAGAGTGACTCCATGAATATTTCCACTTATTTTATATAATCATTTCCATAATTGTAGCTGGATGCCAGCTAATTTTCTGCGTTCCTCACTCACCCCGGATCTTGTCAGTGCCACATGAGAAAGGAGAGAGTGCAGACCAGCACCGGGGGGAAGAGACCTGAGAGACAGATAGAGGCCAAGGACTGAGCCACTGGGAGCCTCCTGTCCTGAAGACTGTGGGGTACAGACCCGCTGCTTCTAACTGTCTGCATTCAGAGAGACTTAACCTGAGAGAGAGGTTGGGTACTGATGCACAGAAAGGTATTTGGCTTAGTTGGGACCAAAGCTGGAGAGACCTGTTGCTTACACCAATGAGAGACTGAGCATTGTAAGGACATGATCTTGAGGAGTGGAGACTTCTGGGACAACCGACTGCCAAGCGTATAGGACCAGACCTGTTGCATGCCCGGAGTAGTGAGCTAAATCGCCTGTGCTTATATCTACATTGAGAAAATTAATGCAATAGAGACTGCTCCTTGTTCAGCAGCCCACCAGTCATCCACTACACACTCTTAAAAGGGCAGCTACATGCACACCACCTTACAGAAGGGCCCCAATGAAAGCCAGCCAACACTGACATTTAGGCGCCTCCAGGGGTACCCCTTCATCAGGAACTTATATGAACACCCGCTATTGGGGCTGTAGGTGTAGAGTGCTCATGAAGACACTTTGATTTTTCACTGGTTATAATGGTTGAATGTTGCTATAGTTAAGTTGATCACCATCTTATGGGTTGGTGTTCACTTTACCTAGTTCAACATCTTTAAATCTGTTCATTTGTCTGTGATTAATTTATGCACCTTTTAACTGAATTGCCTTAATACATCCATTTAATCTATTACCAACTGCTTGTGGGCTATTTTCTGTGTAGTGTTAAAGATTTGTAGCATACTAACGCTAAGTTAACCAAGCATGCCAGTGGGGACTGAGCAGGTTAAAGAGTCATGGCAGAACTCATCACCAGTTTAATTTTCGGACGCATTCGTATTTATTCGTACATTTGTAACATTCGTAACATTCGTAGATTCGTAATCGGAGCATAATTCATAATTTGATGTAATATGTATGCTAGAAAAAAGTTACGAATCGAAAAAAAAAGTTACGAATGTACGAATTTTTTTGTTTAATAGAGACACGGAAAATTACAAATCGAAAAAAAAAGTTACGAATGTACAAATTTTTTTGTTAAAAAAATCAAAAGTTACGAATTGAAAAAAAAGTTACGATTCGAAAAAAAAAAAGTTACGAATTGAAAAAAAAGTTACGAATGTACGAATTTTTTTGGTCAATAGAGACACGGAAAATTACAAATCGAAAAAAAAAAAAAAAAAAAGTTACGAATTGAAAAAAAAAATTACGAATAAAAAAAAAATAAAAAAAAAAGTTACGAATGTATGAATTTTTTGGTTCAATAGAGACACGGAAAATTACAAATCGGAAAAAAAAAAAAAAAAAGTTACGAATCGAAAAAAAAAGTTACGAATCGAAAAAAAAGTTACGAATGTACGAATTTTTTTGTTCAATCCATTCGAAGCACGTTTAGCAGCACCATTGTAAGGGACACGGAAAATTACCAATTCAACAAAAAAATAAAAGTTACGCATGTATGAATTTTTTCGTTCGTTTTCGTTTTTCGGATTTTCTTCATTAGTACATTCGTTGTTTCTAATTAGTTTTTTTCGGATTTTCGTTGTTTTTCGGATTCGTTCGATTCGAATGATTCGTTAATCGGATTCGTACGATTCGAACGATTTTTTACGATTCGTTATTCGGATTCGTACGATTTGAATGATTCGTTCATTCGTACGAAAACGAACGAACGAACGAAAAAAATGAAAAAAACGAAAAAAAAAAAAAACGAATTGCACATGTCTAGTGGAGAGTTCGGCAGAGATAGGTGACGGACTGTGCAGTTGGAAATGTGTATGAATAATAAAGATAATCAGAGAGGGTACAAGAAGAAGTGGAGAACCAGTCTATACCTGAATTGTTGTGTCGACTGCTTCTAGTTTGGGTTGGAACTTCTCCTTACTAGACTGGCTGTTTGTAGAAGAAGAATCTGGAGACAAGAAGGGAATGGTGGAAGATTATTAAAAACTATTTTACAGGATAAGTGTGGGCATGGTAAAAAAAACAAACATATATATTCACCTTAGTGCTTCAGCTTCGCTCTAATGCTGCAGCTGTCCCTCACTGGTTCTAAGCCTGAAACTGAGCAATCACATGACCGCTGACAATCTTCACTAAGCAGAGAGCAGTGACTGTCAGTCAGACTCTCTGCTCTACCCCTCCAGTGCTCACTGGAGAATTGGACTGGGAACAAGATGGAAGCAGCTGATTCAGGCTCTCAGCAGCACACTGAGAGACTGAGCCAACTGCCGGTCAGGCATCTGGGTGGATCCAACATTATTATTTTGTCGGGCTGCCCCCACAGCCTCGACCAACTCTGTGACTTCAGCTGACAGCGGGCTCTGGGCCGCTTTCAGTTGAATTTGGGTCATAGGAGAGCACAAGTAAGTAGTTTTCTGTTATCCACTCCTGGTGGGGTCCCCTTTCCCTTCCATGAACCTTCTTCACTGCTGTCAAATCCAGATTATATGTCTGGGACTGGATACACTAGGCATAACCGCGTAAGGGGCGGAGCTGGCGATGTCCCTACAATCGGATAGAAAGTGAGGTGCTATTTGCTAGCCTGGCATTCTAGGGGGCCAGAATATCCACATGTACCTGCTTTTACCTGTAGTGTACCTGTGTTAGTACACTGAAATATGTGAAAGCATGAAAACTTTTTTTTTTATTAAAGATTGGGTTTTTATACAGAGATGACCTATGGGAAAATATATTTTATTTTTGAGCAAATATAATAAATAAAGAGGAGTGTATCAAGTCCCACCTATTCAATCTGTATTTGACAGCAGTGAATTATCACGGAAGGAAATCCTACCAGGAGTGGAAGGAGGAGAGTGGAAGCAAGAGTGAACCTGCTCTTAAAGCGGTTGTAAACCTCTGGATTTTTTTGTTTTCATACCTGCAAGGGAAAGGCATAATGTGCTAGTATGCATCGCTTACTAGCACATTATGTTAAACTTACCCGAAAACAAAGTTCTTCCAGCACCAAAATAGCAGTGCTGCAGATGCTCCCATCTTTACCCTTGTTGCTTTTGGGTTTGCGGACTCTGTGATAGGCCGGAGCCGCGATGACATCACAGGGAGCCGCAGTTCACGGCTCGGGGATCTGAAGAAAGGGCCATTCCTTTAGGACGCATGCACCAGTGATGTCACTAGCTGCATGTACACTAAATATCTCCTAAATGGCGCACATTTAGGAGATATCTACACTACATATAGGTAAACCTTATTATTGGCTTACCTATAGGTATGATGGTTGTAACTTGTGAGTGATAGGTGGCACTACACTCTTTTTTTAAAAGTATTGCACAAGGAGGTGTGTGGAGTGGTAATACAGACAGAAGGTAGCTATGAGTCTGTCCTCCTCCTGGAGGGTGATACAGACAGAAGGGAGCTATGAGTCTGTCCTCCTCCTGCAGGGTGATACAGACAGAAGGGAGCTATGAGTCTGTCCTCCTCCTGGAGGGTGATACAGACAGAAGGGAGCTATGAGTCTGTCCTCCTCCTGGAGGGTGATACAGACAGAAGGGAGCTATGAGTCTGTCCTCCTCCTGCAGGGTGATACAGACAGAAGGGAGCTTTGTCTGTCCTCCTCCTGCAGGGTGATACAGACAGAAGGGGGCTATGAGTCTGTCCTCCTATTATTAAGGTTAATTACACTTTGAGATGCAATATGAAATGATTCAGAATATAATGCAATGCTTACCATTCCCATCTGAATCTATATTTAGATTTAGATTGGATATCCCATTTTGAGCAGTCCACTGATCATCGATTTCATAACCCCATAAATCTTCACTATTATCTCTGAAGAAGTCATCCCTGTAAACATATGATCCAAACACACCAATTATAAAACAACAAAATGTATCCCTATTACCTACAATTCTTTATATATTTTTTTTTTTCATTAAAAACCACAATCTGTCACACTACTCCTCACACATTAGATCCAAAGTTAAGACCAAAGTTAAGCTGGTCATACATGGAGTGAATCTCTGAAATGTGAGCCATAGATGGCCTTGTCGGTACCCTCACGCCAAAAACACCCTTCCATATGAAAATCTAAAGAGCCGTGTAGAAAATTGTCAGCCAAATAGTGGGTTCCACGGGTACTCTGACAGCTGTGCCGAAGAATACAATAACCGGCAGTGCAGTTTCCTCCATCCATGCTGTTTATCAGGTTTCTCTTATTGAGTTGTCTCATTGAGTTTGCAAGCATAAAAGTATGTACAGTCAGCTAGTGATCTACTAATGTAGCCCAATGACAAGAAACTGAGGTTTCTGTAGTTTCTGTAGTCCCCAGCAGCCACATTCATCAGTTGCTATCATGTTTGTTAGGCTGGCTACTACTAGCTAAATGGTTTGGTTTATTTCTTTGCACCGTCTTGCTATGTTATATGTTTTCCTGACCCTTATCCCTTTTTAAATGATTCTTACTGAGAAGAAAACCAACTGTGTTGCCAGAAAAATATAAGGGAGCTCTATGGAGCACTAATGAGGGAACATTGACTAGTAATGGCATCTCTAGCAGTCTTTTGCAACATGCTGTAGGCTTATCATTGTCTGCTGCAGCCTATTCCCAATATCCAATCATACCTCTAGCATGTCTGCAGTGCCTGACTGAGAAGAAAACCAACAGTCTCTGACCATTTCCTGTAGCATGCCTGTAGTCTCTGACCTTATCCTGTAGCATGCATGCAGTCTGACCATCTCCTGTAGCATGCCTATAGTCTCTGTCCATTTCCTGTAGCATACGTGCCATCCCTGACCATCTCATGTAGCATGTCAGTAATCTCTGACCATCTCTTGTAGCATGCCTGTAGTCTCTGACCATTTCCTCTAGCATGCATGCAGTCTCTGACCATCTCCTGTAGCATGTCTGTAATCTCTGACCATCTTTTGTAGCATGCCTGTAGTCTCTGACCATCTCCTGTTGCATGTCTGTAATCTCTGACCATCTCCTGTAGAATGCCTGTAGTCTCTTAACATCTCCTGTAGCATACGTGCAGTCCCTGACCATTTCCTGTAGCATGCCTGTAGTCTCTGACCATCTCCTGTAGAATGATTGCAGTCTCTGACCATCTCCTGTAGCATGCATGCAGTCTCTGACCATCTCCTGTAGCATGCATGCAGTCTCTGACCATCTCATTGTAAGCTCTTCTGAGCAGGGCCCTCTTAATCCTCTTGTATTTTATTGTATTATAACTGTATTGTCTCCCTTTTTTCATTGTAAAGCGCTGCGTAAACTGTTGGCGCTATATAAATCCTGTATAACAATAATATTAATAATCTCCTGTAGAATCTTAACATCTCCTGTAGCATGCATGCAGTCCCTGACCATCTCCAGTAGCATGAATGCAGTCTCTGACCATCTCCAGTAGCCTAAATGCAGTCTCTGACCATCTCCTGTAGCATGAATGCATTCTCTGACCATCTCCTGTAGCATGAATGCAGTCTCTGACCATCTCCAGTAGCATGAATGCAGTCTCTGACCATCTCCTGTAGCATGAATGCAGTCTCTGACCATCTCCTGTAGCATGAATGCAGTCTCTGACCATCTCCAGTAGCATGAATGCAGTCTCTGACCATCTCCAGTAGCATGAATGCAGTCTCTGACCATCTCCTGTAGCATGAATACAGTCTCTGACCATCTCCAGTAGCATGAATGCAGTCTCTGACCATCTCCAGTAGCATGAATGCAGTCTCTGGCCATCTCCTGTAGCATGAATGCAGTCTCTGACCATCTCCAGTAGCATGAATGCAGTCTCTGACCATCTCCTGTAGCATGCATGCAGTATCTATCAGTTCATTTTAGCATTACATACACACGCTATGTGAGCCCTTTGGTAATGAGATTATCACTAGAGGTTTCTATATCAAGTAAGTTCCTCACTATTGCCATAAAAATGTAACAGCTTTTTGCACAGGACTCACCCATTTTTCTTCTTTTTTTCTCTGACCATGTAAAACGATACAGCGATAATAACAATGAACAGGGCAGCAATGACAGCTCCTACCCCTCCGTACACTCCAACTTTTGATATTCTTCCTGTACAGTTTGAACCCATATACATGTAGATATCTGTCTTTGCACACCTGTGTGGATAAAGAATATATTAACTATCCTAGTACCAGCATGTTTCACCCCTTCATTAGCAGGCAATTTTGCAGTTTTCAGTGCTGTGATCATTTGACTGACAATTATTTGGGTATGCAACACTGTGCCCAAATTAATTTTATATAATTTTTTGAGACAGACAGAGTTTTCTGTTGTTGTAAATTTAATAACCCTTGTATTTTTTTATTTTTACTAGATAAAGGAAAACAGACCAGAAAAAATAGTTTTTTTGTAAAGTGGAAACTACAAGTTGATCTCATTTGCCACAATTTTGTGGAAATGAAGATTCAAGTTAGCACAATGTAAAAGAAGCATAAAAGGCCTCCAAAGTGAAACGTTCTATTAAAAAAAAACAATGAAACAAACTTCTGACAGTTGTCTGTCCAATGAAGGCCTCTTGAGCCCCCTCCCTAGGGAATTATAGCCTTGACTTATGGGGGCATGGCTAGGTGCCGGCAAGGGGAACAATTGGTTGAAATAAGGGGGATGGGATAGGATGGGCCTGAGCTGTGCGTGTGCCCCAGGGAATTCTGGGTCTTTCAGAAGAGTCGTTGGAAGAACTGCCCACCCTCTCGCCTCTCTTTTCCTTGTTATGGTATGTCACAGCTAGCTGCGTTTTTTCTTGACCTTGCCAGCAGTTAATGTTGCTGTAATGGGCTATGCCATTGATGGATGGAAGTAGGCTGTCTGTCCAGTACTTATGGTAAGGACAGGCCCCACTTCCCTCTTTTGGTTGAATGCTCACAGTACGACTGTGACTGGCACTGGTTAAATATGTTCATATGTTATGTGTTGGAATTTAATAAATCTGTGGCCTTGCCATTTCCAACCTAATGGTTGTAAGTGTCTTATTTAATGAGTTAAAGGGCAAGGGTGGTGGGTGATTTGATTCCCATTGTGTTACGTTAATTGGGACCTAGGCCCATTGCGCCTCAGCAGTCAAGTATGTTATATAGATTTTTAACCACTTGCTTCCTGGCACGTAAACCCCCCTCTTATCCAGACCAATTTTCAGCTTTCAGCGCTGATGCACTTTGAATGACAATTGTGCGATCATACAACACTGTACCCAAATGACATTTTTATCATTTTTTTTTAACCAAATAGAGCTTTCTTTTGGTGGTATTTGATCACCTGTGCGATTTTGATTTTTTGTTAAAAAAAATGTAAAAAGACCGAATTAAAAAAAATATATATATATTTTTTTATTTTGTTATAAAAAATTTTAAACGGGTAATTTTTGTCCGTCATTGATGTACGCTGATGAGGCGGCACTGATGGGCACCAATAGGTGGCAGTGATGGGTGGCAGTAATGGGCACTGATCGGTTACACTGATAGGCAGCACTTCTAGGTGGCACTGATTGGCACCACTGGTGGGCATTGATAGGTGGCACTGGTGGGCATTGATAGGTGGCACTGGTGGGCATTGATAGGTGGGCATTTGTGGGCACTGTGAGAGGGAGCGTGCACAGGGGACGCCGTCATGACTTTGGGAATTCAGATCCACACTGTGGCCGTCATTCGGCCATAGCGCGGATGTCAAGTGGTTAAAGGATAAAAAGGGAAACTATAATGCTCTTGGATCAAAGTTTTTTTTGTTTTATTTTCTGTTTTTAAATTGCTCATTTATACTGATTCTCGCGCAGGGAGCGTGCACAGGGGACCGCCATCCAATTTTGCACAAAATTTGTGTGTTTTCTAGGCAGTGCAGTGTGAATTGCAGGCACATAATATTCAATGGGAACGCATCTGATTCGCAGATGTGTTCCGTTCTGGACATTAATTCTCTCCCCCTTCTCCTATACCCCCCCCCCCTCTCTCCCAGGTCAGCTGATCCACAGCTACAACAGAGAGGAACCGCTGAATGAATGATTTTTATCTTTGCACGGAAAATGGTGCTGAAATTCGCACCGGACTAGTGTGAATCCAGCCTTTAGCACTTGTGAGAAATGCTATAAATCGGGGGCAGGCACATTAGAAACTGAGACTATTGTGAAGGACTGTAAAGTCTTGGTGCTTGAAGTGGTTGTAAAGTCTTAAGGTTTTTCACCATAATGCATTCTATGCATTAAGGTGAAAACCTTTCTGTGCTGCAGCTCCCCCAGACCCCCCCCCCCTTTTTCTTAGCTGAGCCCGATTCGATCCAGCAATGTGCATGAGTGCAGCAGCTCCAGCCACTGTCTCACTCCTCATTGGATAGATTAATAACAGCAGGAGCCATTGGATGCTTCTTATGTCAATCAAAATCTGTGACACAGAAGCAGGGGGCAGGGGCAAGCCCCGCTGTCTGTGTCAATGAGCATAGCAGCAGGACTCAGGACCGAACCCTGCACAGGAACCCCCTTGGAAAGGGGCTTTCTATGGGGGCACCCGCTGAAGAGGAGGGGCTTAGAGCCGGAAAGGTTCATAGGCATGTACACATATAGAAAACAAACAACTAGTGTTAGAAATATTAGGTAACTACTCATTAAATAGTTCTCGTCTCTTTCAGATAGGTGGTCTAGGGGGGTTAAGAATAGGTGGTTGAGTAGCAGTGCATAGGACTGGGGAGTGGTAGTGCAGCGTTATAAGGTTAAATCAGGTGTTAAGGAGGTGATATAACACCTTGCCACGCGTGAAATGTCCTCTAAAAAGCACTGTGACTAAAAGGAGTAAGCCGGAGATCGGTACAGCAGAGATTTCTGCAGATCCTGAACTGGAATGAAGGACAGGTGTATAGCACCTGGGATTTGCAGTGTGCAGGCACTAACAGAAGAGGAACTTGGCAAAGAGTAGCAAAGTGGTGAGAGAATGTTGGGACTTCTCTAAAGCTGGCCAAAGATGGTTTGAATCTTGGCCAGGTCAGCAGGGACCAGATGAAATTTGAACCATCTATGGACGTGCTTAATGTACCCAAGTCAATCCATCAATCAACTTGGGTAAAACTAGCATGCTGGATTTTTACATGCGATTATTGCAAGCAGCTATAGCTGCTAACAATAATCACTCTGTTCTCTCGGCAGGAACAGCTACCTCTGGCACTCCCCACGCCAGGAGAACACAATAGCCCTACAGTAGGGATTGCCCTATCAACACAGGATTGGCCCGGCTTTAGGCAATGCTCTCCCACCAGAACCGTGCCTCCTCGCTGTACTTATAGGCTCTCTCATTTCAGTTCTTGCAGCTCATGACACAGACATCTGTCAATGTGTCTCTCTGAGCTTGTCAGCTTCCTCAGTGAGAGGCATGCTGACAGTGGAGGCATCAAGGACCAGATAGGAACAGCCAAAGGGCTAGATGTAGCCCTGGGGCCACAATCTGCCCAGGTCTGCTATAAAGTAAGTATGTCTGTATTTATCAATGAACAACCTACAAAGTACAAAAGTACATAAAGAGAACACTGGCCCAACTGAACTATTTTCTCGACTAACAGATATGCCCACTGCACTGTATGAAGTATTAGCTACATATACTGTATAGCATTGTGTGTATATAGCACTGTGTTGCAGCAGTGGGACAGGAACTTCCCATCCTGGTCCCGAAACAAAAGTTCTGTTCAGCCATTCATCTGATTGACTGAGGTGGAGATTGTGACGTCATCCGTCCACCTCTTTGCCTCAGCCAATCAGTGGAAGCCCAGTGGGTGCATCTGTTAGGCAAGGACATAGTTTGTTTTGGCCAGGTTGACCCAAACAAAGTATTTAAAGTCATAGCAAACTGGAGTTCAACCCTAATGAAGCGTGTGCATCACATAGTAACTTGATATGGATCCTGCTTAGACTGTCATACAGGAGCCTTTAGTTGTTCTTCAAAACAGTATCAATTCTTTGAGGTGCACATAATTTTTTAGGAACTCAGCAGGTAGGTTGCTTCAAACATCTTTAGACTAATCTCAACTCTTATGTGGATATAAATTTTCAGTTTAATTTGTTTCTATCTTTCTGTGTAATCCCAGACAGACCTAATAATGTTGACATTAGCTCTGTGGAGATGAATACTTCCACAAATACTTGTTTCTCTTTTTTTGAAGAAGACATGTATTTATTGCTTTGACTGTTAGGGTCATTGTCTTTCTGCAGAATTATTTGGAACAGATCAGATGCCTCCCTAATGGCATTGCAGTAGCTGTATAGTGAATACATTTCTATAGTGAAGACATCACTTGTCCCTTTTTTGGTCATCCGTGTAACCAGTGACCTCATATTTGTGTGTCCAATAAAGTGAATTATGGGACGTATAGTTCTCCTTCAAAGTACTGCTACACACCCATGTACCCTAATGCCGCGTACACACGTGCGGACTTTTCCCGGCGGACCTAGTCCAGCGGACAATCCGCCGGACTTTCCAGCTGGCTTCGCCGGACTTTCTGAGTGTGTGGACTTGCCCACACACGCCCGGACTTCTCCGGCGGACAATCCGCTGGACAAAGTCTGCGGGACTTTTGAAAATGAACGGACTTGCCCACACACGGAGCAGTCCGTTCATTTCGAACGTAACTTCAGGTACGTAGCTAGCGTAGGCAGTAAATGCCGGCGCGCTAGCTCCGTCACCTGGCATGGATTTAAAGGGAATCCCCACGCCGAAAAACGGCGTGGGGGTCCCCCCCAAATCCATCTCAGACCCTTATCCGAGCACGCAGCCCGGCCGGCCAGGAAAGGGGTGGGGACGAACAAGCGCCCCCCCCCTCCTGAGCTGTACCAGGCCGCGTGCCCTCAACATGGGGGGTGCCCTGGGGAAAGGGGGGCCGTGCGCCCCCCCACCCCAAAGCACCTTGTCCCCATGTTGATGAGGACAAGGGCCTCTTCCCGACAACCCTGGCCGTTGGTTGTCGGGGTCTGCGGGTGGGGGCTTATCGGAATCTGGGAGCCCCCTTTAACAAGGGGGCCCCCAGATACTGGCCCCCCACCCTATGTGAATGAGTATGGGGTACGATGTACCCCTACCCATTCACCTAAGGTGTAAAATGTAAAGTACAAAAACACACACACCTTTGAAAAAATATTTTATTGCACTGCTCCGGGGGTCTTCTTCCGTCTTGGGGGTCTTCTCGCCGGACTCCTCCGCCATTTACCAAGCTCTTTTACCGAGCGGAGAAGTCCGGCTACCTTCTTCGTCGTCGCCGCCGTCGTCTGGGGATCTCGATCCGCCTTCGGGGTCTTCCGGGGTCTTCCGAGGGTCTCTTCTGTTCTTGCGGCGGTCGTCGTCTTCCACGCCGCCGGGGCCTTCTTCTTCTTGTTCTTCTTCTTGTTCTTCTTCTTCTTCCGATGTTGACCCGTCGCTGTCTCTGCCCGGAATGCCAGAGCCGCGCTGCGCTGGGACTTATATAGGGACATGGGGACAGGGTCACATGCTCATGTCACATGGTGACCCCGCCCCCTTGTGATGTCACAGTCCCGGAGGATGCTGGGACTGTGACATCACAAGGGGGCGGGGTCACCATGTGACATGAGCATGTACATCGTACCCCATACTCATTCACATAGGGTGGGGGGCCGGTATCTGGGGGCCCCTTATTAAAGGGGGCTCCCAGATTCCGATAAGCCCCCGCCTGCAGACCCTGACAACCAACGGCCAGGGTTGTCGGGAAGAGGCCCTTGTCCTCATCAACATGGGGACAAGGTGCTTTGGGGTGGGGGGGCCCGCCCTGCCCCCTTTCCCCAGGGCACCCCCCATGGTATGGCTCAGGAGGGGGGGTGCTCGTTCGTCCCCACCCCTTTCCTGGCCGGCCGGGCTGCGTGCTCGGATAAGGGTCTGAGATGGATTTGGGGGGGACCCCCACGCCGTTTTTTGGCGTGGGGATTCCCTTTAAATCCATGCCAGGTGACGGAGCTAGCGCGCCGGCATTTACTGCCTACGCTAGCTACGTAACCTGAAGTCACGTGCTAAATGAACGGACTTGCCGATGAGCGGCAAGTCCGTTCATTTAAAAAGTCCGGCGGACTAGCCTACTAACGGCGGGATTGTCCGCTGGACTGCCAAGTCCAGCGGATAATTTTAAAACAAAACTTAAAACTTTGGTCCGCCGGACTTTGGCGCCAAAAAGTCCGCCGACGCCCACACACGAGGGGATTGTCCGCTGGACTTGAGTCCAGAGGATAATCCCGCGGGATTGTCCCTTCGTGTGTACGCGGCATAAGACTACACATCCCATGGATCTTAGCTGTAAAATGAAGGTTGCTGGGAGTGGCTATAAAAGGAACTGGAAGCCCGCACAGAACTCTCTTCCGCCTGGGCCTGACGCCAGACAGACCTCTCTGTGTAACAGAGAGAGAGAGAGAGAGAGAGAGAGAAAGAGAGAGGTCGCGGCCTACCACGCGGAGCCTTACTTCCAACCCGAGGCCTAATGCCGCGTACACACGAAGGGACAATCCCGCGGGATTATCCTCTGGACTCAAGTTCAGCGGACAATCCCCTCGTGTGTGGGCGCCGGCGGACTTTTTGGAGCCAAAGTCCGGCGGACCAAAGTTTTAAGTTTGGTTTTAAAATTATCCGCTGGACTTGGCAGTCCGGCGGACAATCCCGCCGTTAGTAGGCTAGTCCGCGGGACTTTTGAAAATGAACGGACTTGCCGCTCATCGGCAAGTCCGTTCATTTAGCACGTGACTTCAGGTTACGTAGCTAGCGTAGGCAGTAAATGCCGCCGCGCTAGCTCCGTGACCTGGCATGGATTTAAAGGGACTCCCCACGCCGAAAAACCGCATGGGGGTTCCCCCCAAATTCAAGTCTGACCCTTATCCGAGCACGCAGCCTGGCAGGCCAGGAAAGGGGTGGGGACGAACGAGAGCCCCCCCTCCTGAGCCGTACCAGGCCACGTGCCCTCAACATGGGGGGGTGCCCTGGGGAAAGGGGGGCCGTGCGGCCCCCCCACCCCACAGCACCTTGTCCCCATGTTGATGAGGACAAGGGCCTCTTCCCGACAACCCTGGCCGTTGGTTGTCGGAGTCTGCGGGCGGGGACTTATCGGAATCTGGGAGCCCCCTTTAATAAGGGGGCCCCCAGATACCGGCCCCCCACCCTATGTGAATGAGTATGGGGTACGATGTACCCCTACCCATTCACCTAAGGTGTAAAATGTAAAGTACAAAAACACACACACACTTTTGAAAAAATATTTTATTGCACTGCTCCGGGGGTCTTCTTCCATCTTGGGGGTCTTCTCGCTGGACTCCTCCGCCATTTACCAAGCTCTTTTACCCAGCATCCTCCGGGACTGTGACATCACAGGGGGGCGGGGTCACCATGTGACATGAGCATGTGACCCTGTCCCCATGTCCCTATATAAGTCCCAGCACAGCGCGGCTCTGGCATTCCGGGCAGAGACAGCGACGGGTCAACATCGGAAGAAGAAGAACAAGAAGAAGAAGAGGCGCCGGCGGCGCGGAAGAAGACGACCGCCGCAAGAACAGAAGAGACCCCGGAAGACCCCGGAAGGCGGATCGAGACCCCCAGACGACGGCGGCGACGACGAAGAAGGTAGCCGGACTTCTCCGCTCGGTAAAAGAGCTTGGTAAATGGCGGAGGAGTCCGGCGAGAAGACCCCCAAGACGGAAGAAGACCCCCGGAGCAGTGCAATAAAATATTTTTTCAAAAGTGTGTGTGTTTTTGTACTTTACATTTTACACCTTAGGTGAATGGGTAGGGGTACATCGTACCCCATACTCATTCACATAGGGTGGGGGGCCGGTATCTGGGGGCCCCCTTATTAAAGGGGGCTCCCAGATTCCGATAAGTCCCCGCCCGCAGACCCCGACAACCAACGGCCAGGGTTGTCGGGAAGAGGCCCTTGTCCTCATCAACATGGGGACAAGGTGCTGTGGGGTGGGGGGGGCTCACGGCCCCCCTTTCCCCAGGGCACCCCCCATGTTGAGGGCACGTGGCCTGGTACGGCTCAGGAGGGGGGGGGGCGCTCGTTCGTCCCCACCTCTTTCCTGGCCTGCCAGGCTGCGTGCTCGGATAAGGGTCTGACATGGATTTGGGGGGAACCCCCACGCCGTTTTTCGGCGTGGGGACTCCCTTTAAATCCATCCCAGCTTACGGAGCTAGCGCGGCGGCATTTACTGCCTACGCTAGCTACGTAACCTGAAGTTACGTTCTAAATGAACGGACTGCTCCGTGTGTGGGCAAGTCCGTTCATTTTCAAAAGTCCCGCGGACTTTGGCCAGCGGATAGTCCGCCGGAGAAGTCCGCGCGTGTGTGGGCAAGTCACACGCTCGGAAAGTCCGGCGAAGCCCCGCTGGAAAGTCCGGCGGATTGTCCGCTGGACTAGGTCCGCCGGCAAAAGTCCGCACGTGTGTAAGCGGGATAAGGCATACCTCCCAACTTTTGAGATGGGAATGAGGGACACCTATCAGCAAAAGTATGCAGGCATAGAACACACCCCTTACCACGCCCCCTTAAAGGAGAATTGTATAAAAAAACAAGATTGGTTAAACCAGCAAGTGCTTTTTTACCACTACTATTCCTTTATATTGGCTTTTGGAATTTACAAATGCAGCAATTTCGAAATCAGATGAAAGGTTTAGCCCTGGGAAAAACTTTTTGATAGCTAAAAAAGTACACTTTATATACATCTATATGGAAAAAACAAAAAACCCAAGCCTTTAATATCACTTTAAGTTTCCTTGGCCAACCATGGCTTTTTCAGTCCTCAAGGTTTCCTGATTCATTGTGCCTCTACAGAAGAGTTGTAGAGCATATCTGGAAACACCTGTCTTCCTCAAAATTTCTGCCTGCAAGAGAACTTGCTGATACAGTAAAACAACCCCGTGTCTTGTTACTGTGCCTAAGCAGGCTATAGATGATTTTATTTCCAACCACGTGTTGCAGGAAAGAAAATCCCTCAATAACCACAGTCAGTGATGGAGGAATCCCTCCCGCAGCCTTATTGTGTTCTGCCAGCAGGGGGGGGGGGGGGGGGTGGTCATGGGGAGCCTTCATGGTCTGGAGGACATTATGATTACTGCTAGTGGATATAGATGGCACAGCAAAAGTAGCTACTGCTCAGGCTGGTCCTGTCTGATTAAAACCTCAATAATATAACATTTTGTATTTTTTTTGTGCTGCCTATAATAAATAAAGGACAAATACAAAACCACTTTACATTCTCTGTAACACAAAATTAGAGACCATCATACTTACAAGCACTGTGGACCAACATCTTTCTGAATCACACATTTTCCATCATTACAAGACGTAGGCTGTTCATAGGCCGGATCACAAAATGATATACAGGTCAGTCCATCTACAGTGATTGTTTCTTTATAGAACTCTTTATATCCAGATTCAAAAATTATACAAACTGGGAACAAAGAGAAAGTATAACTTTAATATAGCCGTCCCGCTGTATGATTCAAAAGCCATTTTGTCCACGTCAAAAAAAAAAAATATATATATATATATATTTACCTTGGGGTTCAGAAATGTTAATTCTTGTGAAGTTATCATATGTTTCATCAAAACGCAGACAATTGGGATCTGTAGGGAAAATAAAATTCATTATAGGCGCGAGTGATTTTAAATGACTTTTTTTCCTGCAGAAATGACACTTTGTGCCGGGACAGTTCTAAGCACGAGAAACATGCGCTCCTTTACAGGCATACTAGGACACACCTCTCAGGTATGAAACTTTTTTTAAACTTTTTTTTGCATTGATACATGTCCCCTTGGGCAGGACCCAGGTCCCCAAAACACTTTTTATGACAATCACTTTTTAAAAAGCGTCATTACATTGCCGAACACCGAACTCTAACCCGAACATACAGTAAGTTGTTCGGGTCCGGGACCCAAAAACCCAAAAGTCCGGTACGAACACAAACTTTACAGTTCGGGTTCGCTCAACCCTAATCCTGAACACATGGGCAATGGTTCATCTTAGTTTGGAAATTCTACTCTAAAGGACATTAGATTCAGCAAGCATATCCAGGGCATGTAACAAGCTTCAAACAGCTTCCTGGAGCCCTTTCATTTTTAAATTTTTCACAAAGGGTAAACCACCAAAGCGTTATGTATTTTCTTGGCTCTGGAGGATAAAATTGGTGACACTTGCATATTTTTTTCGATGTTTGTGCAGCATCAATGCATATTTTTATTCAAATTAATTTTGGTGCACACAAACACAATATAATACCAATCTTTTGGTAAAATCTAAAAGATGGGAGCATGTTGAGTAGATAGATGCCAAACATGTCAAAACTCAAAGTTGTCCCTTATGTATTAGCATGGGCAGGTGCAAGGTTTTCTTTATGGAGACAAGCACAGGTCATGCTGTTTCTCCAAGGCATGGGCGTCCGCAGAACTTTTTTCAGGGGGGGGCATCATTTTAAGGTCACCCATGCTCTGACCCTTTTTGACAATGTCATTATCACATTATCACTGTCATAGACTGCAGACATAGTACAGGTGATGGTCAGAGACTGTGGACATGGCCCAAGAGACTGTCAGAGACTGCGGACATGGCCCAAGAGACTGTTAGAGACTGCGGGCATGGCCCAAGAGACTGTCAGAGACTGCGGGCATGGCCCAAGAGACTCTCAGAGACTGCGGACATGGCCCAAGAGACTGTCAGAGACTGCGGACATGGCCCAAGAGACTGTCAGAGACTGCGGACATGGCCCAAGAGACTGTGAGTGACTGCGGACATGGCACAAGAGATGACCAGAGACTGCATACATGGCCCAGGAGACTGCGGACATTGCACAAAGACTGTCAGAAACTGCATACATGTGGGGGGGGTGACAGAAAGAGACAGGGGGGGTGACAGAGAGGAGTGTGATAGAGAGAGACAGAGAGGGGTGAGAGAGAGAGAGAGGGTGACAGAGAGGGGTGATGGGGGTCATCACTCCTGATCCGATCCCTGATAACAGGGGTGGCACAGTAGCAGAAGAATGAATGAACTGAAACTGGAAGTGACAAAATGCCTGGCTTCATTACTAAACTGTACAAATTTGTCTCATTAATAAAGTCCTGCCCAGGATATAACGCATATGGGGGAATGATCCACGTATGATGTCTAGGGGTGCCACTAGGGATGAGCTGAACACCCCCCAGTTCGGTTTGCAGCAGAACATGCGAACAGGCAAAAAAATTTGTACGAACAAATGAACACTGTTAAAGTCTATGGGACACGAACATGAAAAATCAAAAGTGCTAATTTAAAAGGCTTATATGCAAGTTATTGTCATTAAAAGTGTTTGGGTACCCGGGTCCTGCCCCAGGGGACATGTATTAATGCAAAAAAAAAAAGTTTTACAAAATGGAAGTAAAGACATGGATGAGTGAGTTTGGGGTAGAGTAACGTTACTGTCCTGCACAGAGTCCCAACCTCAACCCGATAGAACACCTTTGAGATGAATTAGAGCGTAGACTGTGAGCCATGCCTTCTTGTCCAGATCAGTGCCTGACCTCACAAATGCGGTTCGGGAAGAATGACAGGTCCTTGCAATGTGCAGGGCCGACATGGGACAGCATAAGGGGAATGCAGTTTGTGTGATTACAGGTGATTATTGGCTGGAGCCAGGGCAGCAACAGCAGCTGATTGGTGGAGTTTCGGCGGGAGCTTAGACCCGCAGGACAGAGGTGATAAAAGAAGCCGTCCGGCCGTTAGAAGGACACAGTACCTCAGGACCGGGACTCCAGCAGGACCGTCGGACATGCAGCGCACACCTGAGGGCAGAGAAAGCCTGTTACGCCGCCTCATTGAGAAGGCGGAGGGCTCCGGTGGAGAGGAGTGGCTACATCTATGCCTGGGGGCCGGTCAGTTAGAGGCTCCGCCTGGCCCTTCTGCTCTATCCCTGACTGAAAAAATGGAGGAGACCGCTGTGCACATGCGCAGTCCGCGCCGCCAGCCGAAGAGAGGAAAGAAGAGATTACAGTCCCCAGCTTCTCCTAAGCTGTGTGAGGAGAGAGCCCACAGCCTTCCCGCCGCAGTGACATCCCCAAGCCAGGAGACAACCTCACAGCCAGCAGCTGCCAGCAGCGTGCACGACAGGAGTTCGCCTAGTTGTGAGACATGTTCTCTGATCTGTACCTGAATTGAATGCTTTTCTATTGTCATTATACTGTTGGCGCTAATGTGAATAGATATGAAGGGGCACAGTATTCTGGTGCTTTACATGACACTAATAATTTTAAAGTAAATGAGGGAGCACAGTATTCTGGTGCTGTACATGATATCCACTCTAATTATAATTCAGGGGCACAGCTTGCTGGTGCGTTATTACACTCTGGTTCATGTGGTGGTTTAAAAGAAACTGAGGTGGCACAGTGTTCTGGTGCTTTTCAAGATAATTCTAGTAATGCTGCTATTAACAGGGATGCACGGTTGCATGGTGTTTTACCAATTAATGACAATATGACACAGCAAAATATGGATGATGTCAGTCCTATCTGGCGCAATGTGTCTGAAATACCAGTTAATGCAAACGTTGCGGACAGCAGTTTTAGGTTGCCGGGTAAGCAGGTGCTTAAGCCTGTTCTTTCTCCACGCACGGTGGCAGAATCCTCCTTTAAGCTACCCATGCCATGTGACATTTCACCTTTGGGTTTCCATCTATCTGACTCAGTTAAAGAGAAAATTTGGAAAGGCGAGTTAATTGATTTGCTGTCATTGCTGCCTTCTTCCAAAGAATTTGCAATTAGGGTGGATAAGAAATTAGAGGATAGGGCTGATGATGATAAAAGGAAATCGGTCCCTAAGACTTTTCAGAATTGGCTGCAGGCCTTTTGCATATATGCAGCGGTACTGGGTAAGCGTTTCCCGGAAAAATGTTCTGGTTTATTCCAGCATGTGGACATCATTGCTGAAGCGTTTCGCCATTTCGGCGGCACAGCATGGTTCACGTATGACGAGAATTTCAGACAAAAATTGTCAGTCCACCCGACGTTACAATGGGGTTGTAAGGATGTGGGTCTCTGGCTGAATCTCATGCTGCCGCAAAAGCCTCAGTTTGTTGCTCGGCCAGTGACTCCGCAACATGTCTTTCGCAAGGGCTTCTGCTTCGCTTTCAATGAGGGGCAATGTAAATTCTTTTCCAACTGCAGATATAGGCACGAATTCTCTTACTGCAACGGTAATCACCCCGCAAGCAGGAGTTTTTTTGCAAAGCTACAGCATTATCTGCCACCCCCTTGCCCCGTGATTCGGTTGGGAAAAGCCATGACCCCGGTGAGATTGCCAAAAATGCGGCCTTGGCTAGACCAATACCCAGACCGCACGATGGCCCGGTTACTAATTGATGGCTTTGAAGAAGGGTTTTTGGTTCCTGTTTTTTCTGGATCAGGATGTGTTCTGGTTAAAAATTTGCTTTCTGCTAGAATGCATCCGGGTGTTGTCCAAGAAAAAATTGACAGGGAGGTATTGGAAGGTAGGGTTGCGGGGCCTTTTGACAATCCACCCTTTCCTAATTTTCGAATCTCTCCATTGGACATTGTCCCCAAGAAGGAGCAGGGTAACTTTAGGCTTATCCATCATTTGTCCTATCCACCAGACTCTTCACTCAATGATGAAGTGTCTCATGTGATGGCCACGGTTTCCTATTCCTCTTTTGATGAAGCCCTGGTAGTATTAAGACGATTCTTTTCAAAATGTTTACATTGGGTGTTGTCCCAATGTTTTCCTGCAGAAGGTTACTTGCATTATTTAGACGATTTTTTGTTCATTGGCCCTGCTGACTCCCCAATTTGCCTTAATTCTTTGAATACATTTTTGATGATCTGTGAGTCATTTGGGGTTCCTATTGCCAATGAGAAAACGGTCCTCCCTTCGCCCATCATTGAATTTTTAGGTATTACTATTGATTCTTTATCATTGGAATTTAGATTGCCAGAAGAGAAATTGCATCGGATGCGTTATATGATTTCCCTCTTTATAACCAAGCGGAAGGTTTGGTTGAAGGAGGTGCAATGCCTGTTGGGGTTATTCGCATTTGCAGCTAGGGTTATCCCTATAGCTCGAGTTTTCTCTAGAAGCTTTGCTTTGGCTACCAAAGGCTTGAAGAACCCATACGCACACGTTCGCATTTCTGCTAGAATTAAGGAAGATCTAAAAATTTGGGATACTTTCCTTGTCCACTTTAATGGCTCTTCGGTATGGCAACATGATTTTACAGATAGTTTACAACTAAACTTCTTCACGGATGCCGCAGGTGTATCCGGCTTTGGAGCCTTTCTGGATGGCCGCTGGTGTGCTTCTGAATGGCACCCCAGCTGGCTTTATCAGGACATTCTGCACAATATAGTGCTCCTTGAATTATTTCCAGTGGTAGTCTCAATTGTTATATGGAAAGAACAATTTATTAACCGAAGGGTGGTAGTGCATACTGACAACAAAGGTGTTCTCTTTGCTATTAATATGCTCTCATCCAAGTCTGAAGTTGTCTTCAAACTATTGCGCTTCTTAGTCTTACATTGTTTACGTTGCAATATTTGGTTAAGAGCACGCCATATAGCTGGTTTGGAGAATAACATAGCTGACGCTTTATCTCACCTGCAGTTCGAGAGATTTCGGGTGTTGGCTCCATTGGCGAATCTACACGGCACTCCTTGCCCAGACTTCCTCTGGGGCTTGATATGGGACTGATATCAACTTACCTCCAAAATTCTATCGCACAGAAGACTTGGCGTGAATACGAATTAGCCTGGTCTAAATGGTGCTCTTTTTGTGCTAGGGTAAATATAGACATGCTAGAGGTGAATGCTTTTGTTTCTTTGGCCTTTGTATCTTTTTTGATTGAATCACAATTATGTCCTGCCTCGGTTAGTAAAGTTTTGGCGAGGGTATAATTTTTTATAAAATTTGCAGGCCGCCCAGCTCTGACATCCTTTTTTCAAGTTTGCCAGATACTTAAAGGATTTCGTAAATCTGTCCCTGCTAAGGATAATAGGTGTCCCATTTCGGTGGAATTATTGATCAAGCTGCTGGCGGTTTTGGAGACCGTTTGCAGTTCTATTTTTGAAACGCTCATGTTTAGAGCAGTTTTTTCGGTCATATTTTTCGGTGCCTTAAGAATTGGAGAAGTGGTGTCTCCGAACAGAACAGCTTCTTCTTTTCTTTTGTCAAGTCACGTATTTATAGACCATGATTGTTTACGTTTGTTTGTATGTAGGTCTAAGACTTTTGGGCTTGGTAAAGGGCAATGGGTTTCGTTGTCTAGGTCCCCTAACCCAACGATTTGCCCGGTGTCCAATGTTCAAAAGTTTTTGGCTATTCGCCCTTCTTGCGAAGGTTCCTTTTTTATCCACCAGGACCAGACACCATTGACCAGATATACATTTTTGGCTGTTCTCTCATCCTGCCTAAAATGTCTTAACCTATCTGGTTTTAAATTTTCTTCTCACTCATTCCGTATCGGTGCAGCCACAACTGCTAGTCTCCTGGGGTTTGATCCGGAAGGCCAAAAGAGGGTTGGTAGATGGGCTAGTAACAGATATAAAATTTATGTCCGTCCTGAGTTACTTATCTGATAACTTTTTGTTTCAGATCCAGCTAAATATACAGTTTGGATTGTAGGCCACTCCTATATCTACTGGGCTGGTAAGCAGGCTGCATCTAGGAGTTATTCTAGTAATTTGGGTTTGGACGTTCATGATTTTTCTGTTTTCTGGTCAGGGGTCCAGGGCCTTCGCTGGCGAGATCTTAAAAGCCATTTAGCTCATTTGGCATCCATTTGGCCGTCTCCTGATATTTTGGTCTTCCACTTGGGGGCCAACGACATCGGTAAGGTTCGAACCTGGGACCTGCTCTGCGAGATAAAACAGGATATTTATGATATTAAATTATCATATCCTAATGCTATTCTGGCATTCTCTGAGATGGTTCCTCGGCTTCTTTGGTCTCCTAGTGGAAGTCTATTTTATCTCGATAAGGTTAGGAGACGGCTAAATAGAACAATCCATAATTTTATAATTTCTTTGGGCGGTTTATCCTTCCGCCATAAGGAGCTGGAAGGTTTTCTTCCGGGCTTGTTCAAAAAAGATCTGGTTCACCTGTCAATAATTGGTGTTGATATATTTAATATGGGTCTGCAGAATTTGATTGAAGGTGCTATGGTGTTGGGGGGACCTCAGTCAGTAGATACTCTACTGTCCTCGGTCTGTGGGGATTAGTCGTCCAGCATCGGCTGGATGGACAAAATATAAATAAATTGTGGTGATTGTGTTATAGCCAAGATGGCTTCATTTATTTTAATTTATAAATATTTATGAGGATTACCCCCTTTAAACAACACCATGGCCAAAATATTATTTACCAAGTAATTCAATAAAAAATGATTAAAAGAAGAAAGAAGTTGTAAGTGTGTTATTTGTTTATGTTAATGACTCCTTAGTGCGGGCCCATGGTCAAACATTCCCATAGACACACTCCTAAACCTTGTGGACAGCCTTCCCAGAAGAGTTGAAGCTGTTATAGCTGCAAAGGGTGGGCCAACTCAATATTGAACCCTACGGACAAGGACTGGGATGCCATTAACCACTTCAGCCCCGGACCATTTGGCTGCCCAAAGACCAGAGCACTTTTTGCGATTCAGCACTGCGTCACTTTAACTGACATTTGCGCGGTCGTGCGACGCTGTACCCAAACAAAATTGATGTTCTTTTTTCCCACAAATAGAGCTTTCTTTTGGTGGTATTTGATCACCTCTGCGGTTTTTATTTTTTGCACTATAAACAAATAAATTGTGACAATTTTGAATTCCTCAGTTTAGGCCGATATGTATTCTTCTACGTATTTTTGGTAAAAAAAAAATAATAAATCGCAATAAGCTTTTATTGATTGGTTTGCACAAAAGTTATAGCGTCTACAAAATAGGGGATAGTTTTATGGCATTTTTATTAATAATTTGTTTTTACTAGTAATGGCGGCGATCAGCAATTTTTATCATGACTGCGTCATTATGGTGGAGAGATCGGAACACTTTTGGCGTGATTTTGGGACCATTCACATTTATACAGCGATCAGTGCACTTAAAAATACATTGATTACTGTGTAAATGTGACTGGCAGCGAAGGGGTTAACCACTAGGTGGCGCTGTAGCGGTTAAGTGTGTCCTAGGGAGTGATTCTAACTGTGGGGGGCTATGTGTGACAAGACACTGATCACCGCTCCCAATTACAGGGAACTGTGATCAGTGTCAGTGTCGGTAGGCAGAATGGGGAGATGCTTGTTTAAGGTGAACTTACACAGGACCCCCTCCTCACCCATCCCCCGGTCCTGCTGACCTGGACCATGGCAATCTCCCGTCCTGAGCCCTGGTATATCCACGTCAGGAGTCCGGGGCTTAGAAATCCCCTCAGCTGAATGTCCAAAACGTACCTCGCCTCGTGCTTGAGCGCTCTGTGATCAGCGAGTCTATGAGACTCGGCTGTTCACAGATCCGAGTAAGGGGTGGATCCCGACCCCTTACCACGTGATCAGCTGTCAGCCAATGACAGTTGATCATGTGATGTAAACAGAGCCATAATCGGTAGCGGTAAAAAAGCTGATCACCGGCGGCTGTGAGAGGGACATTGTTCCCGATCGTGGAGAGCCTCTGCAGAGGCTTCTGTGCATACCAGCGTCACCTACCAGTGTCCACCAGCGCCACCTACCAGTGTCCACAGTACTACCCATCAGTGCCCACAGTGCCACCTATCAGTGCCAACAGTGCCACCTATAAATCACCAATCAGTGCGTCATCACCAGTGCTGCCTATCAATACCACCTACCAGTGCCACCTACCAGTGCCCATCAGTGCCACTCATCAGTGCCACCCACCAGTGCCACCCATCAGGGCCATTCAGTGCCATCTTATCAGTGCCCATCAGTGCCGTCTTATCAGTGCCCATCCGTGTCGCCTTATCTGTGCCTATCAGTGTCGCCTTATCTGTGCCCATCAGTGCAGCCCATCAGTGCCCATCAGTGCAGCCTCTTTAGCGAATATCAACGAAGGAGGAAAATTACCCGTTTGCTAAATTTTATAACTAACTAAGAAACATGTTTTTTTTTTGTTTGTTTTTTAATCTTTTTTTTGTTTGTTTAGTAAAAAATTAAAATCCAAGTGGTGACTAAATACCACCAAAAGAAAGCGAAGAGTTACATTATGGAAATCAGTTTAAGGTTAAAGGAACCTGCAAACATACCATTTTGTTCGCACTTCTGCTCCGCCTTCGCTGTTTCCACCTTCACCTGGATATCCTGGAATATCTCCTCGTACTGATCCTTTATAGGCACATCTGTTCTGTATTCTATCGCCACAATCACTTCATGATTTACAATAATGCTGCCATTCCTGCCACAGATAAAGAATGTATGAAAAGACTAACAACTAACTGTCTCTGACGACCAATGGGAAGACATTTATGAACGTGCACACAAAGGATCACTTAACGTGGCAATCCAGGAAAACTCTTACAAAATTGCAACCACATGGTATAGAACCCCTACATGTCTGCACAAATGTACCCCTTCAAAACCTAACACTCGCTGGAGATGCAGGGAGAGGGCTCTATGCTCCACATTTGGCAGCAGTGTGCGCCCCTCCAACATTTCTGGAGAGACGTACGCGCTCTAACGACCCGCCCCTTCCCTTTTTTTTTTTACCTCCCCCTCCCTCTTTATTAACCAAGACTACATAGCAGAGAGCGATTTGGTCAACACCAGTATTTCCACTGTCAGACCTGGTGCTAATGGTCTCAGTGGATTGAACTCCATTAGTTATGTTAGTTGGCATATTTATCTTCTAGTTACTATTTAGACAATTATAAGTTATAAAGCTGTTAATGTTATTTTCATGAACCTTGGAATACTGGATTGTCATGAGCCTTGGAATACTGAAGTATTTCTCCTTTGATTCTGTTACACAGTGGTGGGTCTACCGCCCTGTCTTAAGGCTAACCCCCTCCAGATGGCTCAGTGGTCTGAAAGTAATGCATTGTTCTGTGTTTTACCATTTATTTATGTACTTTAATTACCCCCTGGGACTTCTCTGTGTTCATTACACATATCAGTCCTCCTATTCAAGCTATCGGACCAATCCCTGCGGACCCTGTTTCAAGTCCTCATTTTCATGGCCAAGAGGACCTAATTAAAGACTAAAGTGTACTTTACAATTGACCAATAGGAAAGTGGTTGTTGGGGTGGGGTGTTCAAACTGTTATGTATAAAAGTGTGTTGTGTGCATCCAATAAAGGTGAGATTCCTGTTTGAACTTACATACAGCCTGCCTGGTGTTTGTTCTGAGCTATCACAACTGGATTTGAGCGGCACATAGCTTTAGTTCGAATCCCGGTGCATCGGATGACCAAACCATCAGATGTTGCGATCTGCAATCTGATTCCGCAGAGGAGTGTTGGGAGAGTGGAACCGAGCGCGCGCGGGCCCTTGTTACAGGTATGAATGTAAGTTGTTGTTCTTAGGTCATAACCTTTGAGCCATTAACAATATCTACTGTTTTGAAGCTCTACTGTATTGAAGATAATACCCCTAATTGTGATGCTGAATATTCTGGCTTGTAAACACAACTTATTTTTCTTCAATAAAAACTTCTTTGTGAAAAAAAAAAAAAAAAGAATGTATGATATTGCTGGGTACTGACAATATTTTAACCAATTTTTTATTTTGGCTTTCGTAATGGCCAAGTGGCCAAGTATGATGGTGGCCACACGAGCTTAAATTGTATTATCTGTTCAAATCTGCAAACGATTGAAGAGCTATAACTTCCCTTCCAATCACCCCGGGGTTACCCAGGTTGGCAAAGGTCCAAACTGAAAACCTTAAAGTTTCAACTGAATACATTTTGGAGACCTCTGCCATTTTAAAGCAGAGATGGACCACAAAAAAAATAAAATAAATCCTCATTGAAAATTATGGGCTGCAATACACAGGCGAGGGAAATGGGAGTATAATTCACCTTTAATGTCCCTTACAGAAACAAATTTGTTTAAACCAGGCAAAGAGATATTTACGGCACATAAAATTAAAAACCCACAGATGAGAGATATTACCACAAAAGGAAGAGAACACAACAAGAAATAGAAGTATTAAAAGGATGGAAGATAAGTGAATGGAATCTGCTTCAATTAAAACATTTGGTAATAACGCGCCCAAGTCCAATACGTGACGAAGGAGACTTGGTTTTCTTGGAAAAATTCTGTTACGCACAAAAGTCGTTAAGAAAAGGAATCTCAAAGATATACGAACTATTGACAGACATGGAAGGACAAGGAAGACCTGCCTATATAGAACAGTGGGAGAAGGAGCTGAACGTAAAACTAGACGACCATCAAGTAGAGAAGATAATAGGGGTAATGTATAATAATAACTGGGACATGAGAATCATTGAAATGAATTACAAACTACTTGCCAGGTGGTACTTGACACCAGAGAGAGCAACGATGGCCCATATTTGGTGGGAGTGCCCAACAATAAAGAAGTATTGGCAAAAAGTAGTGAAAAATATAACAGACATAACGGACGAGAAAATAGAACTAAACGCTATGGGGTGTCTGTGTCATGGCTCTAAAACTCCCAAATAAAAATATAACAATTCAATTATTCCAAAACTCTTAAACGCGGCGAAAGGGCTAATCCCAAAGAAATGGCTACAAAGTGAAAAACCTAGTATGAGAGAATGGTTCGAACAGATAGAGTATTGTAACAAAATGGAATATTTAGGAAGCAGAGAAAAAGGGTGATTCCAGAAATACATTACTGCCTGGGAATGCTGGGAAAAATTCAAGTCATCTGATAAATATCTTGAAAAGATGACAGAGATAAGAGGGACCTAAATAAATAAATAGAGAAATAGAATCCTATTAGTAGATAACAAACCGGGAGGGTGGGGGTGGATGGGGGGGGGGGTAGTACTTAGGGGGGTGGAAAATGGGACTTATTTTTTGTTTCAATGTGATTTATAATGATTATATGGAAGATTTCTTTCCTGTTTGTTTCTTCACTGGAATGTAGATGATACAAAAATAAAAATTTAAATAAACCAGGTGAAGAAATATACCACAATGATGTGAAAACAAGAAGGGACATTATTGAGCTGCAGAGTTTGAAATAAGTCTCTCGATGAAGTGTTCACTGAAGTGTGAAAAAAAAAAAAAAAAAAAAAAAAGAAAATGGAGCCCTTCAATATTTACTAGGCAGTCTTTTTCCGCATCTTTAAATGTCTTCAAAATGATGCGACTACACCATTCTCTATAATTGTGAAGTACACTTCCCGAAGACTCATAACAGGATTAGTGGAAATATTGTAAAAGCTGCAGGTTAAAATTGATGGTGAGGGAGGCCCACAAGGCAACGATCAGGCGCTATTGTATACAGTGGTGCTGACAGGGAACATGCTTGCAGGAGGAGTGAGAATAGTGAGCAGAAAGATGACCTAAATAATATGCTTATTGTTCCTTTATTATCCTTTATTATCCAATCAGAAGGTTGGAGGTGTGTTGCTGTGCTGCCTGGCAGGGGTGCTTGAAAAGAACATTTATGTGTATTTAACTGCTTAACTGCTTTATTAAAGCAATATTAAAGCCTTAGCTTATTTTTTAAATACATTTTTCACACATTCACATGCTACACAGTGCATGCAGCCTAAGAAGGGAGCTGAGAAAAGGTGAAAGTAAATCTGCTGTAAAATTTGGGGATGAATAACATAACAGTGACTGTAGCTACAGAGATGAGTGAAGGCTTGTTTCAAAGTTTATTTGCGGTTTAAGAATATGAAAATTTCTGTATTTCAAAAGCCTGACCACAACTAAAAATCCCTGCTGTTGATAAACTTACTTGATTTCTGTAATGTTGACATCTTTGTATCCAGGGATGCTGGAATAGACCGATCTCATCTGCATGGAGAGACATGATAATTAATTATATGTCATGTTGGTCCTAAGATAAATTACTGTATGTCTCTGTCCTATAATAAAATGTTTCAATCACTCACCTCTGTTTTAAACTGAGCCTCAAAATCCTTATATTCTTCTGTTGCGGGGTCGTTCAGTTCATCTGTATACACTTGGTTGGTAAATCTTAGCCCAACAGACACAGAGGCGTCAACAGACTTGACTACGGGACAGAAAAAGTTAGAACAAATGTTATGGAATTGTTACAGCTGTACAGTCTATGCTTAACCACTTCAATACCGGGCACTTTTACCCCCTTCCTGCCCAGGCCAATTTTCAGCTTTCAGCGCTGTTACATGACAATTGCGTGGCCATGCAACACTGTATCCATTGGAAAATTTGTATTAATTTGTTTCACACAAATTGAGCTTTCTTTTGGTGCTATTTAACCACTTCCCACCCGGCCAATGTACATATACGGCCGGGTGGGAACCGTCTACTTCTGATAGGACGTTCAGGAACGTCCTTCAGAGGGATCACGCGCGCGCGTGCCCGCGCAGCGGCGCGATCCCGATGCGGCCGTGTCACCCGGAGACGGCGCATCTCGGATCGGCAGGAGGGCTCGGTGATTGGCCCTCCTGATCACATGACGGCCATGTCGAATCACGGCCGTCATGTGATGTAAACAAACAGCCGGTTGCTAGGCAATCGGCCCTCCTCTCCTCACACGGAAGTCGTCGGTGAGGAGAGGAGAGCAGATCGCTGCAGCCGGCTGGTGATCAGTGAGTATTAGCTGTTTTTTTACTCACTGATCACCAGTCTAGGGTCCCCATAGTAAAACACACATGTCCCCATAGTAAAACACACATGTCCCCACAGTAAAACACACATGTCCCCACAGTAAAACACACATGTCCCCAAAACACACATGTCCCCAAATAATAAAAACACATGTCCCTCACATATGTCCCAGTAAAATAACATGTGCCAATGATTATCTGCACACATATGTCCGTGATCACCTGCACACCCCTTTTACATGATCATTTGCGTACATATGTCCGTGATCACGCGAACCAATTATTATACACTTAACGGAATTTTTTTTACAAAAAACATGTAGCAGAATACATTTTGGCTTAAATTTATGACAAAATTTGATTTTATTGGATTTCTTTTAAAAAAGAAAGGAGAAAATATTGTTTTTTTTCAAAATTTCCACTATGTTTTCGCTTATATCGCAAAAAATAAAAAACAAAGTCACGAATAAATACCACCAAACTAAAGCTCTATTTGTGCGAACAAAATGATAAAAAATTCATTTGGTTACAGCATTGCATGACTGCGCAATTGTCACTGAAAGTGCGAGAGCGCTGAAAGCTGAAAATTGGTCTGGGCAGGAAGGGTGTTTAAGTGCACAGTAAGCAAGTGGTTAATCACCACTGGGTTTTTATTTTATTTTGTGCTAAATAAACAAAAAAAGACAGATAACTTGGAAAAAAATCCTATTTTTCTTAGGGGGGAAATAACTCAAATCAGTGTTTATTATTTAGTCTGTAGGAAAGTAAAAAAAAATCCACAAACTATGGTTTATATATATATATGAAAAACGATCAGTCCTGATGTACTGATGGCCTAATTTCTTGAGGCCCAAAAATGCCAGGACAGTATAAATACCCCCCAATTGACCACTTTTGGGAAGTAGACAGTCCAAGGTATTTAGTAGAGTTGGGCGAATGGTTACGTAAGCATAAGTTTGGGCCGAACATTGCTTGTTTGCCCCGTTTGGGGAACACCCAAATTTGCAGGCTAGGCTGTTCACCCCACCAAATGCCCTGAAATGCATTGCGTGCTGCACAGTGCATTCTTCGCCCTGACTGGGGAAAGCTTTCCCCAATCACGGTGCAGTAAAAGCTGGTTGTTAAGGAGTGGGCCTGGGAAGCTGGCTGGGGCATCCTCAGCATCCGATGAGTCATCAGCTGCCAATAGGCTTCCACGCTGACAACTGAATTAAAAAAAATATTTGGTGGCAAAAAAATGATGAAAACAATACAGCCCCCCCCCCTTTGGGTATGGTATGGATTTTAAGGGGAACCACACGCCATGATTTAAAAAATGATGGCGTGGGGTCCCCCCCAAAGTCCATACCAGACCTTTATCCGGGCATGCAGCCTGGAAGGTCAGGAAAGGGGGGATGAGTGAGCCCCCCCTCCAGAACAATACCAGGCCACATGCCCTCAACATGGACCTTATCCACATGTTCGTGGGGGGCAGTGGTTGTGGGGGCCTGCGAGCAGGAGACTTATCGGAATTTGGAAGACCGTTTTAAGAAAGGGGCCCCCAGATCCCGCTCCCCCATGTAAATAAATATGGGTAATGAAAACACAGAGACAGTTTTTGACAATTCCTTTATTAAAAAATAAACAAAACAGTGTCCCCCCATGTAAATCCATCGCCAGTCTTGCCACCCGCCGCATCTAAAAAAGAAAAAACAAACGCTCTGCACTCATAGATGGCTGACCACCTAATGCCTCCTCTACCCCCTTGTGACATCACCGACCCAGCATGCACCACTCTGTGACTTCACAAGGGGGGCGGGGCCACCAGGTGACATTGCCCTTACCCATATAAGAACTGTTAAACGGCAGAGGAGGCATTAGGCAGTCGGCCGTCAATGAGTGCAGCTACAGCAGACAGCATGATTGACGATGGGTTTACATCGAGGGCACTGTTTTTTAATTTTTTAATAAAGGAGTTGTCAAAAAACTGTCTCTGTATTTTTATTACTTTTTGACACTTTTTTATGAATGGGTAGGGGTACTATGTACTCCATATTCATTCACATGGGAGGGTAGAATCTGGGGGTTCCAGAGTCCGATAAGCCTCCTGCTTGCATACCCCCACAACCACAACCTGGGGACAAGGTGCTTTGGAGCAGGGGGGGGGGGCAGAGCCCCCCTGTCCCAAAGCACCCACCATGTTGAGGGCATATGGCCTGGTATGGTTCAGGAGTGGGGGAGAGCTCGCTCGTCCCCCCTTTTCTGACCTGCCAGGCTGCATGCTCGGATAAGGGTCTGGTATGGATTTTGATGGGGACCCCACTCCATTTTTTTTATTTTGGCAAGGGGTTCCCCTTAAAGTCCGCATCAGACCCCAACGACTGTCTACTTTCCATGCATATTCATTTTTTTTAAATAGCCAGGTGCCAGCAATAGGGATGAGCCGAACACCCCCCGTTCGGCTCGCACCAGAACCCGCGAACGGACCTAAAGTCCGTGCAAGCTTTAGAACCCTATTTGTTTTAATGGATGCAAACGTTCGAAATTAAAAGTGCTAATTTTAAAGGCTAATATGCATGTTAATGTCATAAAAAGTGTTT
Source organism: Lithobates sylvaticus (assembly GCA_028564925.1). Classification (NCBI taxonomy): domain Eukaryota; kingdom Metazoa; phylum Chordata; class Amphibia; order Anura; family Ranidae; genus Lithobates; species Lithobates sylvaticus. Next base: position 65,250,265 of record CM053029.1, read on the forward strand.
GGGGACCTGGGTCCTGCCCCAGGGGACATGTATCAATGCAAATTTTTTTTTTTAAATCGGCCGTTTTTTCAGGAGCAGTGATTTTAACCACTTCAGCCCCGGACCAATTGGCAGCCAAAGGACCAGAGGTCTTTTTTCAATTTCGCACTGCACTGCTTTAAATGGTAATTGCGCGGTCATGCAATGTTGTACCCAAACGAAATTGGCGTCCTATTCTTCCTACAAATAGAGCTTTCTTTTGATGGTATTTGATTGCCTCTGTGATTTTTATTTTTTGCGCTATAAACGGAAAAAGACCGCAAATTTTGAAAAAAAAAGATATTTTCTAATTTTTGTTATAAGAAAAATCCAATAAACTAAATTTTAGTCAAACATTTGGGCCAAAATGTATTTAGCCACATGTCTTTAGTAAAAAAAAATGCCAATAAGCGTATATTTATTGGTTTGCGCAAAAGTTATAGCGTCTACAAACTAGAGTACATTTTCTGGAATTTACACCGCTTTTAATTTATGACTGCCTATCTCATTTCTTGAGGTGCTAAAATGGCAGGGAAGTACAAAACCCCCCCAAATGACCCCATTTTGGAAAGTAGACAACCCAAGCTATTTGCTGAGAGGCATGTTGAGCCCATTGAATATTTTTTTTTTTTTTAGTCCCAAGTGATTGAATAAAGACAAAAAAAAAAAAAAGATATAAATGATATATTGCTCACACATGCCATGGTTATATGTGGAGATGCACCCCAAAATACATTTTGCTGCTTCTCCTGAGTATGGGGATACCACATGTGTGGGACTTTTTGGGAGCCTAGCCGCGTACGGGGCCCCGAAAACCAAGCACCACCTTCAGGATTTCTAAGGGTGCAAATTTTTGATTTCACTCCTCACTACCTATCACAGTTTCGAAGGCCATAAAATGCCAAAATAGCACAAACCCCCCCCCCCCCCCAAATGACCCCATTTTGGAAAGTAGACACCCCAAGCTATTTGCTGAGAGGCATGTTGAGCCCATTGAATTTTTTTTTTTTTAGGCCCAAGTGATTGAATAAAGACAAAAAAAAAAAAAAACATTTTCAAAAAGTTGTCACTAAATGATATATTGCTCACACATGCCATAGTTATATGTGGAATTGCACCCCAAAATACATTTTGCTGCTTCTCCTGAGTACGGGGATACCACATATGTGGGACTTTTTGGGAGCCTAGCCGCGTACGGGGCCCCGAAACCCAAGCACCGCCTTCAGGATTTCTAAGGGTGCAAATTTTTGATTTCACTCCTCACTACCTATCACAGTTTCGAAGGCCATAAAATGCCAAAATAGCACAAAACCCCCCCAAATGACCCCATTTTGGAAAGTAGACACCCCAAGCTATTTGTTGAGAGGCATGGTGAGTATTTTACAGCTCTCATTTGTTTTTGAAAATGAAGAAAGTAAAGAAAAAAAAAAAATTTTTTTTTTTTTTTTTTCAATTTTCAAAACTTTGTGACAAAAAGCGAGATCTGCAAAATACTCACCATATATCTCAGCGAATAGCTTGGGGTGTCTACTTTCCAAAATGGGGTCATTTTGGGGGGTTTTATGCCATCTGGGCATTCCATGGCCTCCGAAACTGTGATTGGCAGTGAGAAGTGAAATAAAAAAATTACACCCTTAGAAATCTTGAAGGCGGTGATTGGTTTTTGGGGTCCCGTACGCAGCTAGGCTCCCAAAAAGTCCCACACATGTGGTATCCCCGTACTCAGGAGAAGCAACAGAATGTATTTTGGGGTGTATTTCCACATATGCCCATGACATGTTTGAGCAATATATCATTTAGTGACAACTTTTTGTAAAAAAAAATATATATTTTTTTTTTTTTTTTCATTATTCAATCTCTTGGGACAAAAAAATAAATAATTTAATGGGCTCAACATTGCTCTCAGCAAATAGCTTGGGGTGTCTACTTTCCAAAATGGGGTCATTTGGGGGGGGGGGGGGGGTTTGAACTGTCCTGGCATTTTATGCACAACATTTAGAAGCCTATGTCACACGTCACCCACTCTTCTAACCACTTGTAGACAAAGCCTTTTCTGACACTTTTTGTTTACATGAAAACATATTTTTTTTTTTGCAAGAAAATTACGTTGAACCCCCAAACACTATACACTATATTGTTAAAGCAAAGGCCCTACAGATTAAAATGGTGGGTGTTGCATTTTTTTTCCCACACAGTATTTGCGCAGCGATTTTTCAAACGCATTTTTTGTGGAAAAAATAAAAAATAAATTATTTTAATGCACTAAAACACACTACATTGCTCAAATTTTTGATGAAATAAAAAATATGATCTTAGGCCGAGTACATGGATACCAAACACGACATGCTTTGAAATTGCGCACAAACACGCAGTGGCGACAAACTACATACATTTTTAAAAGCCTTTAAAAGCCTTTACATGATACCACATTAGATTCCCGGAGGAGGTCTACTGCTAAAATTACTGCCCTCGATCTGACCTTCGCGGTGATACCTCACATGCATGGTGCAATTGCTGTTTACATATGACGCCAGACCAATGCTTGTGTTCGCCTTTGCGCAAGAGAAGGGGGGGCAGGGGTGCTTTTTTTTTTTTTTTTTTTTTTTATTTAGCTTTTTTATTTTATTTTTAAAAACTGTTCCTTCCATTTTTTTTCTTTGTTATGATTTTTATTGTTATCTCAGGGAATGTAAATATCCCCTATGATAGCAATAGGCAGTGACAGGTACTCTTTTTTTGAAAAAATTGGGGTCTGTTAGACCCTAGATCTTTCCTCTGCCCTCAAAGCATCTGACCACACCAAGATCGGTGTGATAAAACGCTTTCCCAATTTCCCAATGGCGCGGTTTATATCCGGGAGGGGGGACATTCCCTCCCACTGCTTGTAAAAGCAGTCTAGAGGCTAATTACCCACTAGAATTGCTTTTACATGAAAGCCGATCACTGGCTGAAAAGAATGATACCAAGATGATACCTAAACCTGCAGGCATCATTCTGGTATAACCATTCAAAGTCCAGCAACATACTGGACATATATTGTAATCTTTTTTTTTCATGCAGCCTCTTGGCTGAACGAAAAAAAGAGATTGATTGGTGGGTATGCCCACCATTAGAATACCTCCCTTCATCCACCCACTTCTAATGATGGGCATACATGCACCATTTATATATGCCGAAGCATGGGGGCATCCTCCCACAAAAGTTATGCCATGTACACACGGTCGCACTTTTCCATGGGGCAAGGCTCCGTCGGAATTTCGACCGTATGTACGCAGCATTAGGAGCCAATCGCTCCTCCGCCCCTGTTGCCCCCATGCTTTGGCATATATGCTCTTTTTTTTAACTGTGGTGGTGAAATCACCTCCTACAGCGTTGGAGTCGCGGCTTTATGTATCGTGGGAGCAAACGCTGTTGCTGTCAAGATAAATAAATCCACGCTGCAACTGAATGGCGCACCTGAAAACAAAAAAATGGTTAACACTAAAACACAGTAAACAAAATTACATACCTGAAAAGCAAGCATGATAAAACATAATAAAACATTGCAGAATAGAATGGAGTAAAAAAAGAGCAACAATTGAGAGAGAATAGAGAGAATAGAGAGAGAGAGAGAACAATAAAACGACAACTATTTTTTTATTTTTTTGAGATAGGTAAAAAAGCTCCTGACTGTTAGCGACTGAATCAAAACGCTACCACAAAAAAAATGTTATCGATCGCAGGGATCAGGCCTGACTCTGCGAACGCTGCAGTTATGTGTGCTTAGTGTTTTGTAAGTGACAGTGATCGATCGATACTGCACTTGGGTGGGCTGAGCTGGGCTGGGTGCTAGCAGGTATCTGGGCTGATCCCGCTAACAATGCGTTTTTTGGAACCCTAAACTGCTGGGACGCTAGTATAGATCTGATCAGATCAGATATATACCACTCAGGGAGGTGTATGTTTTGCGCGTGGGTGTTTGCGGTACTGGCACTAACCTGGGGCGACGCAGACCTTATTTGACCCTAAAACCTAATTGATATCACCCGCCGGGTCGATCAGGGGGTTAAACCGTTATTGGGTAATAAATGGCAGGTGCCCTGACAGTATAAAAAACAATCTATCTAACCAGCGTCACCCGTAACAGTTATACGGTGATCACTGGTGAAAGGGTTAAGTAGGGGCAATCAGGGGGTTAAAACCTTTATTAGGTAATATATGGGGGCACCTGACGCTATATAAAAACCTGACGGGGAACCTAAATAACGAAATAACTAACTGGCTAACCAGCATCACCAGTGACACTTATACGGTGATCACTGGTGAAAGGGTTAACGCTAGGGGCAATCAAGGGGTTAAAACCTTTATTTAGGTTGTAATATGGGGGTACCTGACCTATAAACCTATTTATGAACCTATATAAACCTGGCGGTTAACCTAAAAAAAAAAAAATGGCTACCTTGCGGCACCAGTGACACTAATGCAGCGATCAGAAAAACGATCGCTTAGTGACACTGGCAAAAGGGGGTGAAAGGGTTAACTAGGGGCAATCAGGGGGTTAAAACCTTTATTAGGTAATATATGGGGGTACCTGACGCTATATAAAAACCTGACGGGGAACCTAAATAACGAAATAACTAACTGGCTAACCAGCGTCACCAGTGACACTTATACGGTGATCACTGGTGAAAGGGTTAACTCTAGGGGCAATCAGGGTGTTAAAACCTTTATTTAGGTTGTAATATGGGGGTACCTGACCTATAAACCTATTTATGAACCTATATAAACATGGCGGTTAACCTAAAAAAAAAAAATGGCTACCTAGCGGCACCAGTGACACTAATGCAGCGATCAGAAAAACGATCGCTTAGTGACACTGGCAAAAGGGGGTGAAAGGGTTACCTGGGGGGCAATCAAGGGGTTAAACCTTTATTTGGGGGGGTAGGGGGCTACCTTGGACCTAAAACTAACTGCCCTGACAGTTATTACAGTCACACTGACACTAAATGCAGTGATCAGTAATTAAATGATCACTGCAATTAGTGACACTGTGACTGGGGGGGAGGGGGGTGATCTGGGGGGTGATCTGGGGGTGACAGGGGGGTTATTTGTGTGCCTATGTGTACTGGTGTCAGTGTACTGTTGGTGCACTAACCTGTACATGTTCACTCCTCGGCGTTCCGGTCTTTCTGACCGACGCGCCGAAAGTGACATCACTTCCTCTGCCTGTGTTTTGAATGACACAGCCAGGGGAAGCATCTGATTCGCCAGGAGCGATCGCGAGGGGGTGGCCAGAAACCACTGGCCGTCCCCTCATCCCGGATCGCTCCTGAAGCGATCCCGACCGTCCCCGCCGGCCGGGGGGGTCCGATCGGACCCCCCATGCGCCTGAAGAATGGCACGTACATGTACGTGGTTTTGCCTGTACGTGCCATTCTGCTGACGTATATGTACATGGGGCGGTCGGGAAGTGGTTAATAATGCTTAAATTGAAACAATAAAAGTGTAATATTCCTTTAAATTTCATACCTGGGGGGTGTCTATAGTATGCAGGTAAAGGGGCGCATGTTTGCTGTGCTTAGAACTGTCCCTGCAAAAAGTGTCATTTTTGCAAGTAAAAAAGCTATTTAAAATCACTCGCGGCTAATGTGAATTGACGGCTCCCGTAATACAGAGAACAGTCATTCATTGAAAGTCATTCATAAAAAAAAAAGTCATTGATAAAAAAAAAAAATGAAAAAAAAAAGCGTGGGGGTCCCCCCAAATTCAGCCCCCTTTCACAAGGGGACCCCCAGATCCCCCCCCCTGTGTGAAATGGTAACATTTCACCAAAAAAAGTGTCAAAAATTGTAAAAATTGTAAAAATGACAGGAGACGGTCTTTGACAATTCCTTTATTAAAATCTTCTTTCTTCTTTCTTCATCCTTCGGTTTCTTCATCTTCTCCTTCCGTCATCTTCTTCCATCTTCTTCTTCCATTTTCTTCTTCCTCCGATCCGCTTCTTCTTGCGCTGGTCTTCTTCGTCCTTCTCGTCCGGCATCTTCTTCCATGGCGTCGGCATCTGTTCTTCTGTCGGGCCGCTCCTCGCAATGGGAGGCTCCCGCTGTGTGAGGCTTCGTTCCGTCTGACAGGTCTTTTATAACGGAGGGCACCTGGTGACCCCGCCCCCCTCTGACGTCATGGGGAAATCCATAGGGAATTCCCCATGACGTCCCCGTGCGTCAGAGGGGGCGGGGTCACCAGGTGCCCTCCATTATAAAAGACCTGTCAGACGCAGCGAAGCCTCACACAGCGGGAGCCTCCCATTGCGAGGAGTGGCCCAAGAAGAGACACCGACACTGACGCCGACGCCATGGAAGAAGATGCCGGACGAGAAGGACGAGAAGACCAGCGCAAGAAGAAGCGGATCGGAGGAAGAAGAAAATGGAAGAAGAAGATGAAGGAGAAGATGAAGAAACCGAAGGATGAAGAAAGAAGAAAGAAGATTTTAATAAAGGAATTGTCAAAGACCGTCTCCTGTCATTTTTACAATTTTTGACACTTTTTTGGTGAAATGGTAGGGGTACTTTTGTACCCCCTTACCATTTCACACAGGGGGGGGGGGCGGGATCTGGGGGTCCCCTTGTTAAAGGGGGCTTCCAGATTCCGATAAGCCCCCCGCCCGCAGACCCCCACAACCAATGGCCAGGGTTGTGGGGAAGAGGCTCTTGTCCTCATCAACATAGGGACAAGGTGCTTTGGGGGTCTTAGACCCCCAAAGCCTCCTCCCAATGTTGAGGGCATGTGGCCTGGTACGGTTCAGGCGGGAGGGGGGGCCGCTCTGTCCCCCCTCTTTTCCTGTGGCCTGCCAGGTTGCGTGCTCGGATAAGGGTCTGGTATGGATTTTGAGGGGAACCCCACGCCATTTTTTTTGGCGTAGGTTCCCCTTAAAATCCATCCCAGACCTCAAGGGTCTGGTATGGATTTTGAGGGGGACCCTACGCCATTTTTTTTTTGGCTGGGGTTCCCCTTAATATCCATCCCAGACCTGAAGGGCCTGGTTATTGAATTTGGGGGGACCCCCACACTTTTTTTTTTTGTTTTTTATCAATGAATGACAGTTCTCTGTGTTACAGGAGCCATCAATTCATTAGCCGCGAGTGCTTTTAAATAGCTTTTTTCCTGCAAAAATGACACTTTTTGCAGGGAAAGTTCTAAGCACAGGAAACCTGCCCCCCTTCACAGGTCACCTATAGACATGTTCTAACAGCATGCACACACAAATCCCCAGAAATAGAGCACATATTGTCAGCAGTCAGCAACACACACACTGAAACATAATATGCGAGGCCGCCGCCGCCGCGGCCTCTTATACTGCGGGGCATGTACTAAAGCCCCTGAGCTATAATTGGCTACAGGCATCCTGCCTGTAGCCAATTATGGCTCTCCTCACTGCCGGCGCTGTGATTGGCCAAGCATGCGGGGTCACAGTGCATGCTTGGCCAATCATCAGCCAGCATTGCACTGCGACTAGCGCAATGCATTGCGGGCCGCTCGCATCACACGAATTTGATGCGAGCGGCCCAAATAGTTTTGGGCTCGCCGAGCTGGCGAACGCCCGATGTTCGATTCGAACATGGGTTCGAATCGACCACCGGGCCCATCCCTAGCCAGCAATTGCAACCGCGAGTCAATTTAAATGTGATTTAACTATTTTTTTTCTTTTTTTCTTTAGAAATATAATTTTTGCTGCAGCAGGTTCTATACATGCTACAGATGCGCCACATTACAGGTAGACTAAGGTGACACCCCAGGCACTATATTTAACCACTTGCCGACCGGCGTACGTCGACAGAATGGCACGTACAGGAAGGAGGGCGTATATATAAGTCCCTCCTTTAGCCTGTCCGCGCCGGTCGGGACCCCCGTGAGTCCGATCGCGGTCCCCGCGGACTCGATTGCCGTGGGGACCCCCGCGATCGTCTCACGGGAAGGCTGAACGGGGAGATGCCGAGATAAACAGCATCTCCCCGTTCTGCCTAGCAACTAGTGACGCCGATCTCTGCTCCCTGTGATTGGAGCAGAGATCAGCATTCACTAGCTGACAGCCACGCCCCCCCACAGTAAGAAATACACCCCTAGGCATACTTAACCCTTACTCTGCCCCCTTGTGGTTAACCCCTTCACTGCCAGTGTCATTTATACAGGAATTAATGCATTTAAATAGCATTAATTGCTGTAAAAATGACAATGGTCCCAAAAATGTGTCAAAAATGTCCGATGTGTCCGCCATAATGTCGCAGTCACAAAAAAAATCACAGATCTCCGCCATTACTAATAAAAAAAAAATTATTAATAAAAAATGCTATAAAACTATCCCCTATCTTGAAAACGCTATAACTTCTGCGCAAAACGATCAATAATCGCTTATTGCGGTTTTTTTTTACCAAAAATATGTAGAAGAATACGTATCGGCCTAAACGGAGGAAAAAAAACATTTTTTTATATATTTTTTGGGGATATTTATTATAGCAAAAAGTAAAAAATAATGCATTTTTTTTCAAAATTGTCGCTCTATTTTTGTTTATAGCGCAAAAAATAAAAAACCGCAGGGGTGATCAAATACCACCAAAAGAAAGCTCTATTTGTGGGAAAAAAAGGACGTCAATTTTGTTTGGGAGCCACGTCGCACGACCGCGCAATTGTCAGTTAAAGCGACGCAGTGCCGAATTGCAAAAAGGGGCCTGGTCCTTTAGCTGCAAATTGGTCCGGTCTGAAAGTGGTTAAAGGATTTATACATTTTTATTTTTGCATTGCTCTTGTTTTAGAAAAATGAAAATAAATAAATAAATAAATAAATAAAAAAAATAAAATAAAATAAATATGTTGAAAAAAAAAATGTTTGCATTGATACATGTCCCCCATGGCAGTACCCGGCCCCCCACACTCCTTTTATGGCCAATTACTTGCATATAAGCCTTCAAAATAGGCACATTACATTTTTCCTGTTTGGCTCCAATAGACTTCAATAGGGTTTGCCGTTTGGGTCAAGACTTTTCCCCTGTTCGGGAGTTCTTTTGTGAACTGTACAGGGGGGTGTTTGGCCCATCTGTAATATTTTGTAAGAGGCATGGGAATTTATTGATATTTTTGTCACAATCTTTTATTTGAAAATAAAATTTTTTTTGCAACTTTTTTTTTTACATACTGTCAGTGCAGTACAGAATCATCATATAGCTGGTGTGGGGGTGTCAGGGACACTGACTGGTGACAGTATGTAAAAATAAAATAATATTTTTTCAATTTTTTTAAATAATATTTCTTTTTTACTACATTTTTTTCTTTTTCTTGTACAATTTTTTTTAGCACACTGTGACCAGAGCAATACAGTATTACCATAGTAACATTGTACTAATTTGGGGAAGTGATCCGCATTTTCTGTGTTTTTTTTTTACATTTTGATTGCTTGAATTTCACTTTAGAGGGTATATATTGGCTTGCTATGGGTCGCACAGTGGCTAAGTGGTTAGCACTTCTGTCTATCTGCCTTATGCCTTATGGTTAGATATGGTGCTGACTGAGGTCATTTTACAAAGATCAGTATAGTCTCATTATCAGGACCCGGGTCTGAATCTGCAAGCCTGTGTCTGGCGATGTCTCTCTACTCGTTTGGTTGTAATCCTTGTTGGATAATTTTAATGTGATTGAGACTGTCTCTGCTATTATTCAGTACTATTTTCTATTGTCTGTACCACTGTATTAGGTGGTTATTCTGTAAATCCAGGACTAAATGGCATAAAGGGTCCTTCCACTTTTTAATCATAGTTATAATATAATGGGGGGCTTCCAGGTGATATTTTTTAAAATAAAGCTAGCTTCCCCTCAATTTCAAAGGACTACATGCCCCATGGTACATTGCTGCCTACAAACAGTGATTCCTGTACTGACTGAAAGCATTTGATACAGTTCCCTATAAACGTTTACCGTACAAAATAAGGTCAGTTGGCGTGGACTATAGGGTGAGTACATGGATTGAAAACTGGCTACAAGGGCGAGTTCAGAGGGTAGTGTTAAATGGGGAGTACTCAGAATGGTCTGGTTGGGAATTGGGGTCCCCCAGGGTTCTGTCCTGGGACCAATCATATTTAATTTATTCAGAAATGACCTGGAGGATGGGGTAAACAGTCAATCTCTGTATTTGCGGAAGATACTACGCTAAGCAGGGCAATAACTTCTCCGCAGGATGTGGAAGCCTTGCAAGAAGATCTGAACAAATTAATGGGGTGGGCAACTACATGGCAAATGGGGTTCAATGTAGAAAAATGTAAAATAATGCATTTGGGTGACAAAAATATGACTGCAATCTATACACTGGGGGGAGAACTTCTGGGGGAATCTAGGATGGAAAAGGACCTGGGGGTCCTAGTAGATGATAGTCTCTGCTGCTAACAAACCAAACAGAATATTGGCATGCATTAAAAAAGTGATTAACTCCAGAGATAAAATGACAATTCTCCCGCTCTACAAGACTCTGGTCCGGCCTCACCTGGAGTATGCTGTCCAGTTCTGGGCACCAGTCCTCAGGAAGGATGTACTGGAAATGGAGCGAGTACAAAGATGGACAACAAAGCGAATTAAGGGTCTGGAGGATATTAGTTTTGAGGAAAAGTTACGAGCACTGAACTTATTCTCTCTGGAGAAGAGACGCTTGAGAGGGGATATGATTTAAATTTACAAATACCATACTGGTGACCCCACAATAGGGATAAAACTTTTCCACGAAAGGGAATTTAATAAGCGGCCTTTCACTAAAATTAGAAGAAAAGCTGTTTTACCTTAAACTACGTAGAGGGTTCTTTACTGTAAGAGCAGCAAGGATGTGGAATTCCCTTCCACAGGCGGTGGTCTCAGCGGGGGGCATCAATAGTTAAAAAAAAACTATTAGATAAGCACCTGAATGACCACAACATACAGGTATATACAATATAATACTGACATATAATCACACACACATAGGTTGGACTTGATGGACTTGTGTCTTTTTTCAACCTCACCTACTATGTAACTATGTAACTATCACTCAACCTGCTGAAACTCCTCCCCTCGGCACCTCAGAAGGCAGGCTCTGTGAAATGTGTGACACAGCAGTGCCACCCACAGGACATAGTGACAATGTGTCACATAATTTAAGGAAGGAAATGTGTAGAGATCTTTACAAAGTGGGGTACAATGTGGAAATACGGAAATACATAAACGGTTTTACATTTTGCCCAGAGGTAAGTAACATTCAGACACTCACCAGGCGGAGCTCTATCTATGATGTTCTCACAGTAAGCCCCGTAGAACATTTCGCCACAAATACACTTGATTCCGTCATAGGAAGCTCCATTCTTGCAGGCTGTGGAAGAGAATTTAAAAGTCAGAAAAGGCAAATAAATTAACAATCATCATACCATTTTTTTTAACTTAAAGCTGAACTCCAGGAAAAGGGGCAAATATACAAATAAAATGCATGTATTGGAGCCAAAAGGAGTTATATTTCTGTTCATCCAGCCCTAAGAGTTAGATAGCTCTGTTACAAAGCATATCTCTGTCTAGCAGGAGAGTAGAGACCTGTTTTTTTGTTTGTCGCTGCTGCAGTTAAAGCGTTATTAAACCTGAACCCAAAAATGTAATATATTGCAGCTTACCAATCATTAGATGTGGTGGCTGTGATTAGACACAACAGATGCTGATCAGCAGGTGCCGGCCAATGGATGACTGCCCGGACACACGCCGATCATCCGCAAGACACACAGGACAGGGCTCTGTCTATGTAAACAAGGCGGAGTTCTGTCCTGTCAGCGGGGAAACAATTATTTTCTGCAAAGCAGGGAATAAAATCCATTGTTTCCCTTAGTAAAAGCAGCACACAGTTCACATAGAAAAACTGGCTAGGCACACATGTAACCCTTCGATTGCGGTAGCAGTTTAACCCCTTCCCAGCCAGAGTCATTAGTACAGTGACAGTGCATATTTTTAGCACTGATCACTGTATTAGTGTCCCACAAGTGTCAAAAGTGTCAGTAATGCCCTGTACACACCGTCAGAATTTCCGATGGAAAAACTCAGACGAGAGCTTTTCATCGTATATTCCGACCGTGTGTATGCATCATCAGACTTTTTCTGTCGAAAATTCCGACGGCCTTAGATAGAGAACATGTTCTATATTTTTCTGATGAAAAAAATTCCTATCGGAATATCCGCATGTCTGTATGCTGTTCCGACGCACCAAAAATGACGCAGGCTAAGAATCAAGTTGACGCATGCTCGGAAGCATTGAACTTCCTTTTTCTCGGCTCGTCGTAGTGTTGTACGTCACTGCGTTCTTGACGGTCAGAATTTGGTGTGACCGTGTATATAAGACAACTTGAGCGGAATTCCATCAGAAAAACCTTCCGAGTTTATTCCGATGGGAAAACCGGTTGTGTGTACAGGGCATTAGTGTCAGAATGTCCGCCGCAATATTGCAGTCTCGCTATAAGTCGCTGACCCCCACCATTACTAGTAAAAAATAAAAATAAAAAATTCAGTATATATTCCAGAGTGTGTCGATGCTATAACTTTTGCACAAACCAATTAATATACACTTATTGGGATTTTTTTTAAACAAAAATATGTAGCAGAATACATATTGGCCTAAATTTATGAAGAAATTAGATTTTTTTTTTTTTTTACATTTTTTTATTGGATGTGTTTTATAGCAGAAAGTAAAACATATATATATATATTTTATTATTGTTTTTTTGTTGTTGTTCGTAGCGCAAAAAAAAAGAAAAAAAAAAAACCCAGTGGTGATCAAATATCACCAAAAGAAAGCTCTATTTGTGGGATAAAAAGGACATTGATTTTAGTTGTTTAGTGTACAGCGTTGCATGACCGCGCAATTGTCAGTTATGCCCCATACATACGGTCGGATTTTCCGATGGAAAATGTTCCATGGGAGCTTTTTGTCGGAAATTCCGACCGTGTGTAGGCTCCATCGGACATTTTCCATCGGAATTTCTGTCACACAAAATTTGAGATCTGGATCTTGTTGTGGAAATTATATTGTATAAAATGTATGTGGACATTTTATTCTAGGATGTGTGTTTTTATAGATTGTCATCTGTCTCCCTGTGTCTGATTTAATCATGTGCACTTCCTTTTGTGAGGGCCCTACCCTTTTATTCCATGTCACTTCCTGTGATGTCATTTTGTATTGTGGGAGTGCCTGGCTGTTGGAGGCAGGCACTTCCTGTTTGTGAAAGCTTTTGTGATAATAAAAAGGCCATGCTGGCGAGTGTGGCCAAGGATGGCTGACTGACCAGGCAAAGATGAGGCTGTAAGAATACTTGCTGTTGATGGCTGTTTACTGGGGAATGGGAAACCAGGGGCTTAGATGGGAAGCAGCTGGGCTGAAAAAGTGATGTATGGAATGCTTGGCTGGTGATGTATGGATGCTGATGCTGAGAGGATGACGTGAAGCTGCTGGTAATGTCTGTTTTTGGGAGCTGGATATCCAGTGAGGCATACGATCGGAGGGCGCATTATATCATAAGATTGAAAGGCGCTTATTAGCGCAAGAGTGTGGTGAAATATCCACGACAATCTCAAATTTTCCGTCAAACAAAGTCCGTTCGTGTGTACACAATTCCGACGCACAAAGTTCCACGCATGCTCACAATCAAGCAGAAGAGCAGCACTGGCTATTTAACTTAATTTTTCTCGGCTTGTCGTATGTGTTGTACATCACCGCGTTCTTGACAATTTCCGACCAACTTTGTGTGACCGTGTGTATGCAAGAAAAGTTTGAGCCAACATCCGTCGAAAAAAATCCCATGGATTTTGTTGTCGGAATGTCCGATCGTGTGTACGGGGCATAAAAGTAACCCAGTGCCGTATTGCAAAAAATGGTCTGGTCATGAAGGGGGGTGAATCGTTCAGAGATTAAGTGGTTAATAGAAGTAGGCTAGAAACAACTGAAAATAATCAACGTGTAAATAAATATATGATTTTACATTTTGACCATAGATACGCTTAAAGTAGCATTTGAACACTTACCAATTGGAACTGCTTTCTCACACAGTTCCCCATAGAACATTTCCGTGCAATTGCACTTATTTCCAACAAAGTTACCTCCGTTTATGCAGGCGACTGTGGAAGAGAATGAAGGGTCAGAGCAGTATGCAGGGGCCCACATGGGATGGCTCAGAGGGATATGCTGTCTGTTTTCCCCTCCCCTTTATATAGTTCACAGGTTGCTGCTGGTTTTCTGCCGTTACCAAGGGCAGCAACAGTGAAGTGATTGGTGCAGTAATGCTGTCTGAGGATTGGTTAATCCGGGCTGCAGCAAAGCCCGCGCTGAGGAAGGTTATTTAAAGAATTGGAACACAGGATCCTCACTGACCAGCTGACAGGGCAAGCGACGGAAGGAAAGTGCAGCTCTCTCAGCATGAAGCGCCGTTCGCCAGGAGCTCGTGAGGCGCTGCTATGCCGCTTGCTTGAGAAGGCAGAGAAGAGCGGCGGTGAAGAATGGCTATTGCGCTGCCTGGAGGAGGATCAGACAACGGCTCCGCCTGTGGGGACGGCCGCACCTGCCACCATGTTTGACGGACAGTCCGCCTCAGCCGGGGGCGGGACTCGCCAGCAGCCCAGTCGGAGGAAGAAGAAAACAAGAGCAGGGGCTTCTCCTCACCACAGTGAGGAGAGAGATAAAGAAAATGTGTCACAAGGGGCTCCTCTGCTAGGAGGGAGCAGCGCTACTCAGCTTCATGGAAAAGAGAGTGAGCAGGCCGTTTTCAACAGTGGTGAGCATGTTTTACATTTTCCTGGGTCTGAGGTGTCTGTGCTGGTTAATTCCCTATATAATGTTTTACATCAGTTTAAAGGGGCACAGTCTTCTGGTGCAGTGTTAAATAGGGAACAAGGGGCACAGGTCTCTGGTGCTGATATTGTGTGTCAATCACCTCACAGGAATGTTAATGTTAAAAGCAGAGGAGCGCACACTAGTGGCGCTGACAATTTCAGAGGTGCACAGTTTTCTGGTGCTTATGGTGTCAATGATAATGGTAATACAAGGGCACACTCTAGTGGTGCTTGTGGGAATTACAGTCAGTTTCCCAATTTTATGGATGATGCTGGTGCTGTGTGGAAAAATTTGGGTGAGTCTCCAAAGGAGGACTGTGATATAGCAGAGCGGTCACAATTTATGAGTCCTTTATGTCTTAACCCCTTGTTGCCCATTAGGCCCTCCGCGAATACAGTGGGTGAGGCATCATTTAGGGAGCCGTTGCCGTGCGAACTTTCTCCATTGGGTTTTCACCTGCCAAAATCTGTGAAAGAAAAAATTTGGAGAGGTGAGTTCATTGACATTTTGTCACTTATGCCGGCTTCAAAGGACTTCTTGGCTAAAGTTGATAAACAGTCAGGGGAGGAGGATAGACGTAGGGCTATTCCTAAAATGTTTCAAAATTGGTTGCAAGCATTTTGTATATATGCTGCAGTCATGGGTGAGCGTTTTCCTGCGAAGTGCTCAGGTTTATTCCAACATCTAGATATTATTGCCGAGGCCTTTCGGCATTTTGGTGGTTCTGCCTGGTATACATATGACGAGAACTTTCGTCAGAAATTGGCAGTCCATCCCTCATTGCATTGGGGGTCCAAAGATGTAGGGTTATGGTTGAATCTCATGCTTCCACCAAAACCACAATTTGTTCCCCGGCCTGCCACTAGTGGGCATACTTTTCGCAAAGGGTTCTGTTTTTCCTTTAATGAAGGGCAGTGCAAGTTTCTTAGCAACTGTAAGTACAAGCACGAATGCTCATACTGCTCGGGTACACATGCAGCGAATAGATGCTTTCGTAAATCAGCAGCAGCTAGTTTACAATCTATGCCCGGGCACAGTTCTGGGAAGGGCATTGACCCCGGTGAAGCTACAAAAAATGCTTCCATGGCTAGAGCGTTATCCCGACCGCAAGATGGCGGATCTGCTAATTGAAGGATTTAAGGAAGGTTTTCTGGTACCACATTTTACAGGTGTGGGTTGTACTTTGGTGGATAATTTAAGGTCTATTTGCCTGCAACCGTCAGTGGTACAGGCCAAGATTGCGTTGGAATTGGCTGAAGGCAGGATTGCAGGCCCCTTCCCTGCTCCCCCCTTTCCCAATTTTCGGATTTCTCCAATAGGTTTAGTTCCCAAGAAAGAGGTGGGTTCCTTCCGCATGATCCATCATCTCTCTTATCCGCCGGGGGCTTCCCTAAATGATGAGGTTATTGGTATTAATGCCCCGGTCAGTTATTCCTCGTTTGATGAGGCCTTGCTTATCCTGCGGAAGTTTGGACAGGGCTCTCTCCTAGCTAAGGCGGATATTAAGTCAGCCTTCCGTTTGCTGCCAGTCCATCCTCAAGGCTTCAATTCGCTTGGCTTCCATTTTGGAGAGCAATATTTTTTCGATAAGTGTATGCCTATGGGGTTTTCCTTATCTTGCTTTTATTTTGAAGCTTTCTCCACATTTTTACATTGGGTTTTGTCTGACACTTGTCCGGGTGGGGGCTTTCTACATTATTTGGATGATTTCTTATTTGTTGGCCCTCCCGTTTCAGCATCTTGTTCACAATCTTTAGAATTATTCGTCAATGTGTGTGCAACTTTCGGGGTTCCCCTGGCCCAGGAGAAAACTGTTTTTCCTTCCACTAGTATAGAATTTTTGGGGATAACCATTGATTCTGTGCTAATGGAGTTTAGGTTACCTCCTTTGAAGCTTGATAAGATGAGGTCGATGATCTTGTGTTTTCTTAGTAAGAAGAAAGTTCTTTTGAAGGAAGCTCAGTCGTTACTTGGCCTATTTGCTTTTGCGGCAAGGGTCATCCCTATGGCTCGGGTTTTTTCCCGCAGATTTTCATTGGCAATAGGTGGTTTATCGAACCCATATTGTCATATTCGAATATCTAGGAACATCAAGGAGGATCTCAAAGTGTGGGATGCCTTTTTAAGCAAATACAACGGGTCGACTATTTGGCAGCAGCAATTTGCTTCAAATGATCAGCTTAAATTCTTTACTGACGCGGCGGGTTCAGTAGGTTTCGGTGCCTTTTTAAACGGACATTGGTGTTCCGAACTATGGCATCAGGATTGGTTGCAGAAGGATATTCTACAGAATTTGGTCCTTCTGGAGCTATTCCCTGTTATAGTGTCTTTAGTTATTTGGGAAGAGCAATTTGCTAACCGTAGGGTTTTGGTTCGGACAGATAACAAAGGGGTTATGCATGCAGTCAATTCATTATCTTCCAAATCTGACCCGGTAATCAAATTGTTACGGTTCTTAGTTTTACAGTGTATGCGTTTTAACATTTGGTTGAGAGCAGAACATATTGCTGGCTGTAAGAATAAGATTGCTGACGCTTTGTCTCGTTCGCAGATCGAGAAGTTTCGGGAATTGGCGCCAGCGGCGGATCGTTTAGGTACCCCTTGCCCAGTCTTCCTCTGGGGCTTGATATGGAGCTGATACTCAGGAACCTCAGGAATTCGGTATCGTTCAAAACTTGGGCGGATTATCGCCTTTCCTGGTCAAAATGGCTGTCTTTTTGTCAAATATATGGTATAGATACGTTAGAGGTTTCCTCTTATGTAGCGCTGTCATTCGTTTCCTATTTGATTCAGGCCAGCCTGAGTCCGGCTTCTATTAGCAGAATTCTAGCCGGTGTTTCTTTCTTTCTCAAATTCGCAGGCGTGCCAGCATTAACATCTTTCTTCCAAGTGAATCAGATTCTCAAAGGTCTTAGGAAGGTTAGGCCGTCTAAGGATACTAGGCGCCCGATTTCGGTTTCCCTTCTGGCGGATCTCATGCGAGTTTTGGAAGAGGTTTGCGTTTCAGAGTACGAGTCGTCTTTGTTTAAAGCTGCGTTTTCGGTGGCTTTCTTCGGAGCCCTGAGGCTTGGCGAATTTACTGCCCCTAACAAGGCTTCATCATCTTTCCTTCTCTGGGGGCATGTTAGGTTGGATGCCAAATCTGTTAACATTTTCCTATGTCGTTCTAAGTCAGCACCGTCTGGTGTTGGGCATTGGATTTTATTATCCAAATCAGGTAATCCATCGATCTGCCCAGTTTCGTTGGTTTCCAATTATATGGCCTTCGGCCTGTTTTTTCTGACTCCTTTTTCATCCACCAGGACCTGTCCTCCTTGTCCAGGTATCAGTTTTCGGCTGTCTTGGCTGCTTGTTTTAAACAACTGGGTTTATCTAAATTTAGTTTTTCATCTCACTCTTTCCGTATTGGGGCAGCCACGACAGCCGACGCTTTAGGCTTTTCTGCTGATGGACTAAAGAAAGTAGGCCGTTGGGCTAGCAATAGATACAAGATATATGTTCGTCCCGATATGCTAACAATTTGATTTTCTTTTTCAGATTCCAGTAAATCGGTCATTTGGATTGTTGGGCACTCTTATATCTTTTGGGCGGCTAAGCAGGCGGCTATTAGGTCCTATTCAGCCAGCTTAGGTCTAGATCCATGTTCTTTCCAAGTATTATGGTCTGGTATTCGGGGCCTTCGTTGGCGTGATTTATTACCTCATTTAGTCCATCTAGCAGAATCTTGGCCTCCCCCCGGGTTTTGGTTCTGCATTTGGGGGCAAATGATTTGGGCAAGATGGGTACTTGGGAGTTATTATGTGGTATGAAGAAGGATCTCAATACCATTAAATTAATGTTTCCTTTAGTCACGTTAGCATTTTCTGAAATGGTTCCTCGACTGTTATGTGTTATGGTCTCCTTTTGGAGGCCTATTTTATGTCGATAAGATCAGGAGGCGTCTCAATAGGACTATACATAGTTTTCTGGTAACATCAGGGGATACATCCTTCCGTCACGTGGAATTGGAAGGTTTTATTCCCGGCCTGTTCCGGGAGGATATGGTCCACCTATCGGAAGTCGGGTTGGACATATTTAATATGGGATTACAAAATTTGATAGAATCAGCCACGGTGTTGGGGGGGGGCCTCGGCCCCCGTTTGCTCGGTTGGCCTCAGCCGGTGGGGAGTAGTCGTCCAATAATTTGGATGGACACCATGTGATTTATTTAATGGTTGGCCAGAATGGCCTGATATTTATTTATATTGACTTAAATTTGAATATTTAACCCCCCTGGATAACACCGTGGCCATATTTATCCCATAATAATATTAATAAAAGGAATTTATTAAGAAGTCATGTTGTGTTGTTCTTTCTTAAATTATTACCTCTGTGCTAGCCCATGAAGGGTCAGAGCAGTATGCAGGGGCCCACATGGGATGGCTCAGAGGGATATGCTGTCTGTTTTCCCCTCCCCTTTATATAGTTCACAGGTTGCTGCTGGTTTTCTGCCGTTACCAAGGGCAGCAACAGTGAAGTGATTGGTGCAGTAATGCTGTCTGAGGATTGGTTAATCCGGGCTGCAGCAAAGCCCGCGCTGAGGAAGGTTATTTAAAGAATTGGAACACAGGATCCTCACTGACCAGCTGACAGGGCAAGCGACGCCCACCCTCCCGCCCCTCTTTCCCCTTTTTCCCAGTTTTAAGTCATGGTGTTGTCATTAACCACTTCAGCCCCGGACCAATTGTCAGCTTAAGGACCAGAGATCTTTTTTCAATTTCGCACTGCACTACTTTAACTGGTAATTGCGCGGTCATGCAATTTTGTAACGAAACGAAATTTGCGTCCTTTTCTTCCCACAAATAGAGCTTTCTTTTGATGGTATTTGATTGCCTCTGTGATTTTTATTTTTTGCGATATAAACGGAAAAAGAGCGAAAATTTTGAAAAAAAAAGAGATTTTCTACTTTTTGTTATAAGAAAAATCTAATAAACTCAATTTTAGTCAAACATTTGGGCCAAAATATATTCAGCCACATGTCTTTAGTAAAAAAAATGCCAATAAGCGTATATTTATTGGTTTGCGCAAAAGTTATAGCGTCTACAAACTAGAGTACATTTTCTGGAATTTACACCGCTTTTAAATTTATGACTGCCTATTTCATTTCTTGAGGTGCTAAAATGGCAGAGAAGTACAAAACCCCCCCAAATGACCCCATTTTGGAAAGTAGACACCCCAAGCTATTTGCTGAGAGGCATGTTGAGCCCATTGAATATTTTTTTTTTTTTAGTCCCAAGTGATTGAATAAAGACAAGAATTTTTTTTTTCTTCAAAAAGTTGTCACTAAATGATATATTGCTCACACATGCCATAGTTATATGTGGAATTGCACCCCAAAATACATTTTGCTGCTTCTCCTGAGTATGGGGATACCACATGTGTGGGACTTTTTGGGAGCCTAGCCGCGTACGGGGCCCCGAAACCCAAGCACCGCCTTCAGGATTTCTAAGGGTGCAAATCTTTGATTTCACTCCTCACTACCTATCACAGTTTCGAAGGCCATAAAATGCCAAAATAGCACAAAACCCCCCCAAATGACCCCATTTTGGAAAGTAGACACCCCAAGCTATTTGTTGAGAGGCATGGTGAGTATTTTACAGCTCTCATTTGTTTTTGAAAATGAAGAAAGTAAAGAAAAAAAAATTTTTTTTTTCTTTTTTCAATTTTCAAAACTTTGTGACAAAAAGCGACATCTGCAAAATACTCACAATACCTCTCAGCAAATAGCTTGGGGTGTCTACTTTCCAAAATGGGGTCATTTTGGGGGGTTTTATGCCATCTGGGCATTCCATGGCCTCCGAAACTGTGATTGGCAGTGAGAAGTGAAATAAAAAAATTACTCCCTTAGAAAGCCTGAAGGCGGTGATTGGTTTTTGGGGTCCCGTACGCAGCTAGGCTCCCAAAAAGTCCCACACATGTGGTATCCCCGTACTCAGGAGAAGCAACAGAATGTATTTTGGGGTGTATTTCCACATATGCCCATGACATGTTTGAGCAATATATCATTTAGTGACAACTTTTTGTAAAAAAAATATATATATATTTTTTTTTTCATTATTCAATCTCTTGGGACAAAAAAAAAAATATTTAACGGGCTCAACATTGCTCTCAGCAAATAGCTTGGGGTGTCTACTTTCCAAAATGGGGTCATTTGGGGGGGTTTGAACTGTCCTGGCATTTTATGCACAACATTTAGAAGCCTATGTCACACGTCACCCACTCTTCTAACCACTTGAAGATAAAGCCCTTTCTGACACTTTTTGTTTACATGAAAACATATTTTTTTTTTGCAAGAAAATTACGTTGAACCCCCAAACACTATATATATTGTTAAAGCAAAGGCCCTACAGATTAAAATGGTGGGTGTTGCATTTTTTTTTTCCACACAGTATTTGCGCAGCGATTTTTCAAACGCATTTTTTGTGGAAAAAATACACTTTTTTTTTATTTTAATGCACTAAAACACACTATATTGCTCAAATTTTTGATGAAATAAAAAATATGATCTTAGGCCGAGTACATGGATACCAAACACGACATGCTTTAAAATTGCGCACAAACACGCAGTGGCGACAAACTACATACATTTTTAAAGCCTTTAAAAGCCTTTACATGATACCACATTAGATTCACGGAGGAGGTCTACTGCTAAAATTACTGCCCTCGATCTGACCTTCGCGGTGATACCTCACATGCATGGTGCAATTGCTGTTTACATATGACGCCAGACCAACGCTTGTGTACGCCTTTGCGCAAGAGAAGGGGGGGCAGGGGTGCTTTTTTTTTTTTTTTTTTTTAGTTTTTTTTTTATTTATTTAGCTTTTTTATTCTATTTTTAAACTGTTCCTTCCATTTTTTTTCTTTGTTATGATTTTTATTGTTATCTCAGGGAATGTAAATATCCCCTATGATAGCAATAGGCAGTGACAGGTACTCTTTTTTTGAAAAAATTGGGGTCTATTAGACCCTAGATCTTTCCTCTGCCCTCAAAGCATCTGACCACACCAAGATTGGTGTGATAAAATGCTTTCCCAATTTCCCAATGGCGCGGTTTATATCCGGGAGGGGGGACATTCCCTCCCACTGCTTGTAAAAGCAGTCTAGAGGCTAATTACCCGCTAGAATTGCTTTTACATGAAGGCCGATCACTGGCTGAAAAGAATGATACCAAGATGATACCTAAACCTGCAGGCATCATTCTGGTATAACCATTCAAAGTCCAGCAACATACTGGACATATATTGTAATCTTTTTTTTTTTCATGCAGCCTCTTGGCTGAACGAAAAAAAGAGATTGATTGGTGGGTATGCCCACCATTAGAATACCTCCCTTCATCCACCCACTTCTAATGATGGGCATACATGCACCATTTATATATGCCGATGCATGGGGGCATCCTCCCGCAAAAGTTATGCCGTGTACACACGGTCGGAATTTCGACCGTATGTACGTGGCATTAGGAGCCAATCGCTCCTCCGCCCCCCCTGCTGCCCCCATGCTTCGGCATATATGCTCTTTTTTTTAACTGTGGTGGTGAAATCACCTCCTACAGCGTTGGAGTCGCGGCTTTATGTATCGTGGGAGCAAACGCTGTTGCTGTCAAGATAAATAAATCCGCGCTGCAACTGAATGGCGCACCTGAAAACAAAAAAATGCTTAACACTAAAACACAGTAAACAAAATTACATACCTGAAAAGCAAGCATGATAAAACATAATAAAACATTGCAGAATAGAATGGAGTAAAAAAAGAGCAACAATAGAGAGAGAATAGAGTGAGAGAGAGAACAATAAAACGACAACTATTTTTTATTTTTTTATTTTTTTGAGATTCACAGGTAAAAAAGCTCCTGACTGTTAGCGACTGAATCAAAACGCTACCACAAAAAAAATGTTAGCGATCGCAGGGATCAGGCCTGACTCTGCGAACACTGCAGTTATGTGTGCTTAGTGTTTTGTAAGTGACAGTGATCGATCGATACTGCACTTGGGTGGGCTGGGCTGGGCTGGGCGGAGGGGGAAAACGCAGGTGCTAGCAGGTATCTGGGCTGATCCCGCTAACAATGCGTTTTTTTGGAACCCTAAACTGCTGGGACGCTAGTATAGATCTGATCAGATCAGATATTGATCTGTTCAGATACTATACCACTAAGGGAGGTGTATGCTTTGCGCGTGGGTGTTTGCGGTACTGGCACTAACCTGGGGCGACGCAGACCTTATTTGACCCTAAAACCTAATTGATATCACCCGCCGGGCGATCAGGGGGTTAAACCGTTATTGGGTAATAAATGGCGGGTGCCCTGACAGTATAAAAAACAAGCTAACTAACCAGCGTCACCCGTAACAGTAATACAAAAAAAAAACTGGCTACCTAGCGGCACCAGTGACACTAATGCAGCGATCAGAAAAACAATCGCTTAGTGACACTGGCAAAAGGGGGTGAAAGGGTTAACTAGGGGCAATCAGGGGGTTAAACCTTTATTAGGTAATATATGGGGGTACCTGACGCTATATAAAAACCTGACGGGGAACCTAAATAACGAAATAACTAACTGGCTAACCAGCGTCACCAGTGACAGTTATACAGTGATCACTGGTGAAAGGGTTAACTCTAGGGGCAATCAGGGGGTTAAAACCTTTATTTAGGTTGTAATATGGGGGTACCTGACCTATAAAACTATTTATGAACCTATATAAAACATGGCGGTTAAAATAAAAAAAAAAATGGTTACCTAGCGACACAATGCAGCGATCAGAAAAACGATCGCTTAGTGACACTGGCAAAAGGGGGTGAAGGGGTTAACTAGGGGCAATCAAGGGGTTAAACCTTTATTAGGGGGGGTAGGGGGCTACCTAGGACCTAAAACTAACTGCCCTGACAGTTATTACAGTCACACTGACACTAAATGCAGTGATCAGTAAATAAATGATCACTGCAATTAGTGACACTGTGACTGGGGGGGGAGGGGGTGATCTGGGGGGTGATCAGGGGGTGACAGGGGGGTGGATTGTGTGCCTATGTGTACTGGTGTCAGTGTACTGTTTGTGCACTAACCTTTACATGTTCTCTGCTCGGCGTTCCGGTCACATAGACCGGCGCACCGAGCGTGACATCACTTCCGCCTTCCTGTCTATACAATAGACAGGAAGGGGAAGCTTTTCATTCGCCAGGAGCGATCGCGAGGGGGTGGCCAGAAACCACTGGCCGTCCCCTCGTCCCGGATCGCTCCTGAAGCGATGCCGACCGTCCCCGCCGGCGGAGGGGGTTCCGATCGGACACCCCACCCGCCGGAAGAATGGCACGTACAGGTACGTGGTTCTGCCTGTACGTGCCATTCTGCCGACGTATATATACAGGGGGCGGTCGGCAAGTGGTTAAGGGGGAGTAGTCGTCCAATAATTTGGATGGACACCATGTGATTTATTTAATGGTTGGCCAGAATGGCCTGATATTAATTTATATTGACTTAAATTTGAATATTTAACCCCCCTGGATAACACCGTGGCCATATTTATCCCATAATAATATTAATAAAAGGAATTTATTAAGAAGTCATGTTGTGTTGTTCTTTCTTAAATTATTACCTCTGTGCTAGCCCATGTAAAAGGCAGGAAGAAAGGAAAATGAATTATTGATTATCATACCATGACTTTACTTTAAGCTAAACTCCAGCATAGGAGCAATATATACAGACAAAATACATGTATAAATGGCGATCGCCCTAAGTACATTTACTGCGGCAGGGCAGCCGCTCTGTGCCGGATCATGTGCAGTACCTAGTATGCGATCTGACACTTCCGGGTCTGGGGTGCGTGCACGCGCTGCCGGTGACCCACTCCCACTGTGATTGGACACAGCGGGAGCCAATCAGCAGGTCCAGCGGACCCACCGATCGTTCTGGACACAAGCAGAACGTCCGTCTGCCTATGTAAACAAGGCAGATTGTCGTTCTGTCAGTGGGGAAGGTTTTGATCCTGTGTTTCTGCAAAGCAGGAACATTGATCTTTGCCTTCCCCTAGTCAAAGCACCGCCCCCACAGTGAGTAAGCGCTCCCTAGGAACACATTTAACCCTTTGATCGCCCCTGATGTTAACCCCTTCCTAGCCAGTGTCATAAGCATAGCTTCCAACTGTCCCTGATATGGAGAGACTGTCCCTGATTTCTGTCCCTCATTCCTCCTCATTTGTCCCTCATTTGGTCTGATTTATATAGATTAGAACTGCACGATTCTGGCCAAAATGAGAATCACGATTTTTTTTTGCTTAGAATAAAAATATCACGATTCTCACGGCATAAAATCTTTCACATTATACAAAAATAAAATAAAATGGGCTAACTTTACTGGTTAGTTTTTTTTATTTTTTATTTATTAAAGTAATTTTTTCCCAGAAAAAAAAAATGCATTTGAAAGGCCGCTGTGCAAATACAGTTTGACAAAAAATATTGCAACAACCACCATTTTATTCTCTAGGTTCTCTACTAAAAATATATATATATATAATGTTTGGGGGTTCTAAGTAATTTTCTAGCAAAATAAAAAAATGATTTTAACTTGAAACCAACAAATTTAGTGTTTAGTGTTTAAGTGGTTAAACTTTTTTCACTAAGGCCCCTTTCACACTGGGGCGGGAGCCGCGGTGACAGTAAAGCAGCGCTATATTTAGCGCTGCTTTACCGTCGTTTTAGCCGCGGTATTCGGCCGCTCGTGGTGCGGTTTTACCCCCCGCGAGCGGCCGAAAAAAGGGTTAAAGACCCCCCGCAGAGCGCCGCCGTAGCAGCACTTTGCGGCGGTATTGCCGCGGTATTGCCACGGTATTACCGCGGTGAACCATTCAAATTAATGGGAAGGAGCGGTATAGGAGCGGTGAATACACCGCTCCTATACCGCTCCAAAGATGCTGCTAGCAGGACTTTTTTTACCGTCCTGCTAGCGCACCGCTCCAGTGTGAAAGCCCGCCGGCTTTCACACTGGAGTGAATGGGGCCGGATTTTTTCAGGCGGTATACAGGCGCTATTTTTAGCGCTGTACCGCCTAAAAAACGCCCCAGTGTGAAAGGGGCCTTACACACAAAGTCTATTTTCCATTGACAAATTGTTACAATGTTTATACTTAAGTTCAACTGATAAAGAATGTTTTGATTCTTGGCAGACTGCCCAGTTTTTCTCTCTTTCTTTTGAGACTGTGGCTTCGGAAGAGCAGAGAGAATTCTTTGCATAGAAAGAATTGTGAAACACTTTGGTCGAGATCACGATAATGATTATTGACGATTAATTGTGCAGCTCTAATATAGATGTATATAAAATGCACTTTTTATCTATCAAAAAGTGTTTTCCAGCGCTAAACCTTTCATCTGATTTCTAAATTGCTGCATTTGTAAAATCCAAATGCCAATATAAAGAAATAGTAGTGGTTAAAAAAAAAAGCATTTGTAGGTTTAACCAATCTTGTTTTTTTTTTTGTACAATTCTCCTTTAAGGGGGCGTGGTCAGGGGTGTGTCCTATGTCTGCATACTTTTGCTCATAGGTGTCCCTCATCAAGATGGGAGGTATGCTTTAGTACAGTAAGACCACTTTCACACTGAGGCGCTTTTCAGGCGCTTTCACGCTAAAAACAGCGCCTAAAAAGCTCATGAAAACTTATTTCCATTAAAATCAATGAACACTTTCACACTCGGGCAGTGTGCTGGCAGGGTGGTGAAAAACTCCCCTCCCCATTGAAATGAATGGAAAGCTCTTCAAAAGCGCCTGAAAAGCGCTTCAAAAGCGCTAAGTGTTTTTACTGGCAGTTTAGAAGCGCTTCAGTGTGAAAGTGGCCTAACAGTGCATATTTTTTAGCACCGATCACTGTATTAGTGTCACTGGTCACCCAAAGAGTATCAAAACTGTGTCAGATTTGTCCGACGCAATATGGCAGTCCCGCTATAAGTCGCTGATCATCACCATTACTAGTAAAAAAAAATAAAAAAATATTCCATAGTTTGTAGACACTATAACTTTTGCACAAACAAATCAATATACGCTTATTGGGATTTTTTATTTTTTTTTACCAAAAATATGTAGCAGAATACATATTGGTCTAAATTGATGAAGAATCTTGATTTTTACCATTTTTTTATTGGGTGTATTTTATAGCAGAAAGTAAAAAAATATTTTTTATTTTTTCAAAATTTAATTTTTTTGTTGTTTTGTTTAAAGCACAGAGGTGACCAAAATACCACCAAAAGAAAGCTCTATGTGTGTGAAAAAAAATTTAAATAATTTTATTTGGGTACAGTGCCGCACGACCACCCAATTGTCAGTTAAAGTAACAGTGCCGTATCGCAAAAAATGGCCTGGTCATGAAAGGGGGGGGTAAAAACTTCTTGGCATTTTTTGACAAATTGTTGCAGAACTTAAAGAAATACAAAATTATATTTTAAAATGAAAAAAAAGAAAAGAAGGAGAAAAAAAAAGGGAAAAAGTTTATGATAGCAATGACAGTTTCCTTGTGAAGATCGACCTTTACACAATCAAAGATTAAGATCACCTTTGGAATATGTTACATGTTTCACCCACATTCCCTCCAATCCCCCCTTCCCTGTGAACCATTGTCACTTTTTAAAAACAGTGCGGCTGTGTAGGGCTTCACCCCAACAGCCAGATCATTCATTCACAGATGACTGTGAATAAATACACTACCAAGTACCCTCTACCACTGCGGAAGATGGGATTTTAGCTTCAAAGGGCTGTGGGGGGCACTGTTGAGCGCTGTCGTAGTCCACTGGCATGTTCTATGGCTTTCAAACAAAAAGCCTGTACAGAAGTAAGGGCTGAAAGCTGGGAGGACACATCTGCAGAAGCCAACATTCCACCAGTGATCTACTGATCAAGGGTGCAAAGCTTTCCAGGCTGCTGCAGGAATAAATAAATAATGCACTTTTTCCTGCAAAAATATGTGCATCTATAATTTTTTTTTTTTCTAAAGGTTAACTTAGACTTTAAAGTGAAACACATAATGCTAAAAAATACTTACGAGTAGGTGCAGTAGTAGTAGCAGTAGTAGTAGCAGTAGTAGCAGTAGTAGTAGTAGTAGTAGTTGTAGCAGTAGTTTCAGCTGCAGATGTAGTAGAAGCTCTGGTAGTAGCAGGATTTGTGGTAGTAGCAGTAGTTTCAGCTGCAGTTGTAGTAGGAGTTGTGGTAGTAGGAGTAGTTTCAGCTGCAGTTGTAGTAGGAGTTGTGGTTGTAGGAGTAGTTTCAGCTGCAGTTGTAGTAGAAACTCTGGTAGTAGGAGTAGTTTCAGCTGCAGTTGTAGTAGAAGCTCTGGTAGTAGGAGTAGTTTCAGCTGCAGTTGTAGTAGAAGCTCTGGTAGTAGCAGCAGTTTCAGCTGCAGTTGTAGTAGAAGCTCTGGTAGTAGCAGTAGTTTCAGCTGCAGTTGTAGTAGAAGCTCTGGTAGTAGGAGTAGTTTCAGCTGCAGTTGTAGTAGGAGCTCTGGTAGTAGCAGTAGTTTCAGCTGCAGTTGTAGTAGAAACTCTGGTAGTAGGAGTAGTTTCAGCTGCAGTTGTAGTAGAAGCTCTGGTAGTAGGAGTAGTTTCAGCTGCAGTTGTAGTAGAAGCTCTGGTAGTAGGAGTAGTTTCAGCTGCAGTTGTAGTAGAAGCTCTGGTAGTAGCAGTAGTTTCAGCTGCAGTTGTAGTAGAAGCTCTGGTAGTAGCAGTAGTTTCAGCTGCAGTTGTAGTAGAATCTCTGGTAGTAGCAGTAGTTTCAGCTGCAGTTGTAGTAGAAGCTCTGGTAGTAGGAGTAGTTTCAGCTGCAGTTGTAGTAGAAGCTCTGGTAGTAGGAGTAGTTTCAGCTGCAGTTGTAGTAGAAGCTCTGGTAGTAGCAGTAGTTTCAGCTGCAGTTGTAGTAGAAGCTCTGGTAGTAGCAGTAGTTTCAGCTGCAGTTGCAGTAGAAGCTCTGGTAGTAGCAGTAGTTTCATCTGCAGTTGTAGTAGAAGCTCTGGTAGTAGCAGTAGTTTCAGATGCAGTTGTAGTAGGATTTGTGGTAGTAGCAGTACTTTCAACTGCAGTTGTAATAGGAGTTGCGGTAGTGGCAGTAGTTTCAGCTGCAGTTGTAGTAAGAGGTGCGGTAGTAGCAGCAGTTTCAGCTGCAGTTGTAGTAGGAGTTGTGGTAGTAGCAGTAGTTTCAGCTGCAGTTATAGTAGGAATTGTGATAATAGCAGCAGTTTCAGCTGCAGTTGTAGTAGGAGTTGTGGTAGTAGCAGTAGTTTCAGCTGCAGTTGTAGTAGAAGCTCTGGTAGTAGCAGTAGTTTCAGCTACAGTTGTAGTAGGAGCTCTGGTAGTAGCAGTAGTTTCAGCTGCAGTTGTTGTAGAAACTCTGGTAGTAGGAGTAGTTTCAGCTGCAGTTGTAGTAGAAGCTCTGGTAGTAGCAGTAGTTTCAGCTGCAGTTGTAGTAGAAGCTCTGGTAGTAGCAGTAGTTTCAGCTGCAGTTGTAGTAGAAGCTCTAGTAGTAGCAGTAGTTTCAGCTGCAGTTGTGGTAGAAGCTCTGGTAGTAGGAGTAGTTTCAGCTGCAACTGTAGTAGAAGCTCTGGTAGTAGCAGTAGTTTCATCTGCAGTTGTAGTAGAAGCTCTGGTAGTAGCAGTAGTTTCAGCTGCAGTTGTAGTAGAATCTCTGGTAGTAGCAGTAGTTTCAGCTGCAGTTGTAGTAGAAGCTCTGGTAGTAGGAGTAGTTTCAGCTGCAGTTGTAGTAGAAGCTCTGGTAGTAGGAGTAGTTTCAGCTGCAGTTGTAGTAGAAGCTCTGGTAGTAGCAGTAGTTTCAGCTGCAGTTGTAGTAGAAGCTCTGGTAGTAGCAGTAGTTTCAGCTGCAGTTGCAGTAGAAGCTCTGGTAGTAGCAGTAGTTTCATCTGCAGTTGTAGTAGAAGCTCTGGTAGTAGCAGTAGTTTCAGATGCAGTTGTAGTAGGATTTGTGGTAATAGCAGTAGTTTCAGCTGCAGTTGTAGTAGGAGTTGTGGTAGTACCAGTAGTTTCAGCTGCATTTGTAGTAGGAGTTGTGGTAGTAGCAGTACTTTCAACTGCAGTTGTAGTAGAAGCTCTGGTAGTAGGAGTAGTTTCAGCTGCAGTTGTAGTAGGAGCTCTGGTAGTAGGAGTAGTTTCAGCTGCAGTTGTAGTAGAAGCTCTGGTATTAGCAGTAGTTTCAGCTGCAGTTGTAGTAGAAGCTCTGGTAGTAGCAGTAGTTTCAGCTGCAGTTGCAGTAGAAGCTCTGGTAGTAGCAGTAGTTTCATCTGCAGTTGTAGTAGAAGCTCTGGTAGTAGCAGTAGTTTCAGATGCAGTTGTAGTAGGATTTGTGGTAATAGCAGTAGTTTCAGCTGCAGTTGTAGTAGGAGTTGTGGTAGTACCAGTAGTTTCAGCTGCATTTGTAGTAGGAGTTGTGGTAGTAGCAGTACTTTCAACTGCAGTTGTAATAGGAGTTGCGGTAGTAGCAGTAGTTTCAGCTGCAGTTGTAGTAAGAGGTGCGGTAGTAGCAGCAGTTTCAGCTGCAGTTGTAGTAGGAGTTGTGGTAGTAGCAGTAGTTTCAGCTGCAGTTATAGTAGGAATTGTGATAATAGCAGCAGTTTCAGCTGCAGTTGTAGTAGGAGTTGTGGTAGTAGCAGTAGTTTCACCTGCAGTTGTAGTAGAAGCTCTTGTAGTAGCAGTAGTTTCAGCTACAGTTGTAGTAGGAGCTCTGGTAGTAGCAGTAGTTTCAGCTGCAGTTGTAGTAGAAACTCTGGTAGTAGGAGTAGTTTCAGCTGCAGTTGTAGTAGAAGCTCTGGTAGTAGCAGTAGTTTCAGCTGCAGTTGTAGTAGAAGCTCTGGTAGTAGCAGTAGTTTCAGCTGCAGTTGTAGTAGAAGCTCTAGTAGTAGCAGTAGTTTCAGCTGCAGTTGTAGTAGAAGCTCTGGTAGTAGGAGTAGTTTCAGCTGCAGTTGTAGTAGAAGCTCTGGTAGTAGCAGTAGTTTCAGCTGCAGTTGTAGTAGAAGCTCTGGTAGTAGCAGTAGTTTCAGCTGCAGTTGTAGTAGAATCTCTGGTAGTAGCAGTAGTTTCAGCTGCAGTTGTAGTAGAAGCTCTGGTAGTAGGAGTAGTTTCAGCTGCAGTTGTAGTAGAAGCTCTGGTAGTAGGAGTAGTTTCAGCTGCAGTTGTAGTAGAAGCTCTGGTAGTAGCAGTAGTTTCAGCTGCAGTTGTAGTAGAAGCTCTGGTAGTAGCAGTAGTTTCAGCTGCAGTTGCAGTAGAAGCTCTGGTAGTAGCAGTAGTTTCAGCTGCAGTTGTAGTAGAAGCTCTGGTAGTAGCAGTAGTTTCAGATGCAGTTGTAGTAGGATTTGTGGTAATAGCAGTAGTTTCAGCTGCAGTTATAGTAGGAGTTGTGGTAGTACCAGTAGTTTCAGCTGCATTTGTAGTAGGAGTTGTGGTAGTAGCAGTACTTTCAACTGCAGTTGTAATAGGAGTTGCGGTAGTAGCAGTAGTTTCAGCTGCAGTTGTAGTAAGAGGTGCGGTAGTAGCAGCAGTTTCAGCTGCAGTTGTAGTAGGAGTTGTGGTAGTAGCAGTAGTTTCAGCTGCAGTTATAGTAGGAATTGTGATAATAGCAGCAGTTTCAGCTGCAGTTGTAGTAGGAGTTGTGGTAGTAGCAGTAGTTTCAGCTGCAGTCATAGTAGGAGTCATTGTAGAAGCAGCAGTTTTTGCAGGAGTTGCAGTACCCATAGTAGTTACAGCCGCAGTTGTAGTAGGAGTTGTGGTAGTAGCAGTAATTTCAGCTGCAGTCATAGTAGGAGTCATTGTAGAAGCAATAGTTTCAGATGCAGTTTTTGTAGAATTGTCAGTGGCCATAGTAGTTTCAGCCGCAGTTGTTGTAGGAGTTGTGGTAGTAGCAGTAGTTTCAGCTGCAGTCATAGTAGGAGTCATTGTAGGAGCAATAGTTGCAGATGAGGTTTTTGTAGGAGTTGAAGTGGCTATAGTAGTTTCAGCTGCAGTTGTAGGAGAAACTGTGGTAATAGTGATAGATCCAGCTGAAGTTGCAGTGTTAGTCAATGTAGTCATAGGAGTTTCAACTGGAGCTGTAATAGGAGTTGTATAAGCCACAGTAGGACTAAGTGTGGTTGTAGGATGGGTTGTAGTAAAAGCAGTAGTAGATCCAGTTGCAGTTGGAATCAGAGTGTGAGCAGTAGATTCAACTGGCATTGTAGTAAGAGTTGTGGTAGTAGCTACAGATTCAACTGAGGCTGTTTTAGGAGTTGTGGTAGTCACAGCTGAGGTTGCAGTGGGAACTGCAGTAGCGGTAGGAGTTTTAGCTGCAGTTGTAGCAGTAGATTCAGCCGCAGTTGTAGTAGGAGTTGTAGTAGTAGCAGTAATTTCAGCTGCAGTCATAGTAGGAGTCATTGTAGAAGCAAAAGTTTCAGATGCAGTTTTTGTAGAAGTTGCAGTGGTCATAGTAGTTTCAGCCGCAGTTGTTGTAGGAGTTGTGGTAGTAGCAGTAGTAGCTTCAGCTGCAGTCATTGTAAAAGTCATTGTAGAAGCAATAGATACAGATGCAGTTTTTGTAGGCGTTTCAGTGGCTATAGTAGATTCAGCTGCAGTTGTGGTAGTAGCAGTACTTTCAGCTGCAGTCATAGTATGAGTCATTGTAGGAGCAATAGTTGCAGATGAGGTTTTTGTAGGAGTTGAAGTGGCTATAGTAGTTTCAGCTGCAGTTGTAGGAGAAACTGTGGTAATAGTGATAGATCCAGCTGAAGTTGCAGTGTTAGTCAATGTAGTCATAGGAGTTTCAACTGGAGCTGTAATAGGAGTTGTATAAGCCACAGTAGGGCTAAGTGTGGCTGTAGGATGGGTTGTAGTAAAAGAAGTAGTAGATCCAGTTGCAGTTGGAATCAGAGTGTGAGCAGTAGATTCAACTGGCATTGTAGTAAGAGTTGTGGTAGTAGCTAGAGATTCAACTGAGGCTGTTATAGGAGTTGTGGTAGTCACAGCTGAAGTTGCAGTGGGAACTGCAGTAGCGGTAGGAGTTTTAGCTGCAGTTGTAGTAGGAGTTGTACCAGTAACAGCAGTTTCGGCTGTAATAGGAGTTGTGTTAGCTACAGACGTTTCATCTTTAATTGTAGTAGGGGTTGTAGAGGTAGGAATAAAAGTTTCAGCTGCAGTTGCAGTTGAAATCAGAGAACTAGTAGATTCAGCTTGTGTTGTAGTTAGAGCTGTAGTAGTGGCAGTATTTTCATCTGCAGCTGTAATAGGGGTTGTAGTAGCTATAGTGATTTCAGCTGCAGTTGGAGCAAAAGTCGTTGCAGTAGTATATCCATTTACAGCTGTACTAAGGACTATGGTGGTAGCCGTAAACTCAGCTGCAATTGTAGTAAAAATTGTGGTAGCAATAGTAGATCCAGTTGCAGAAGAATTATTAGTAATAGCAGAAGCCAGGGTTGTTGTCTCGGGAACAGTTGTGTCTGGGTGGAGTGGTGTTGCTGCTGTTGCATCAGGCATGGTGAATGTTTCCGGTGTTTTAGTTGTAGTATCAAGTATGGTTGCTATATCTGATAGAGTTGTTTGTGGAACAACTGCTGTTACTACTGTTGTTTCAGATACACTGGTCAACTCAGCTGTGCTTGTTTCAGGAACCTTTGTTGTTTCTTTGGCTGCTTCAGAAACTGTTGCTAAATTTGCTGTTGTTGTGTCAACACCGGGGGATGTTTCTGTTGTTAGGTCGGGCAAAGTAGATGTTTCTCCTTTTTCAGTTCTTGTATAAAGTAAGGTGGACATATCTACTGTAGCTGTCTCAGAGACAGATGTTGTTCCAACAGTGGCATAAGACACAGTAAGGGTTGCTAAAGTAGTTGTAGCTATAGGGACTGTGGTTTCAGCTGAGGAATCAAGGACAGTTGATACTGCTGATGTAGCTGGGCCAGGAACAAGAGTATCTACTGTTGTATCAGGTACAGTCACTACTGTTGTACTCTTTTCAAAAGCCAGTGTTGAATCTGCTGTAGTTGGGTTTGGGTGGAGTGTTGTATCTGCTGCTGTGCCAGGAATAAGTGTTGAATCTGCTGTAGTTGGGTCTGGGTGGAGTGTTGTATCTGTTGTTGTGCCAGGAATAAGTGCTGAATCAGCTGTAGTTGGGTCTGGGTGGAGTGTTGTAGTTACTTCTGTGCCAGGAATAAGCGTTGAATCTGCTGTAGCTGTCTCAGGGACAGATGTTGTTCCAAGAGTGGCATAAGACACAGTAAGGGTTGCTAAAGTAGTTGTAGCTATTGGGACTGTGGTTTCAGCTGATGAATCAAGGACAGTTGATACTGCTGATGTAGCTGGGCCAGGAACAAGAGTATCTACTGTTGTATCAGGTACAGTCACTACTGTTGTACTCTTTTCAAAAGCCAGTGTTGAATCTGCTGTAGTTGGGTTTGGGTGGAGTGTTGTATCTGCTGCTGTGCCAGGAATAAGTGTTGAATCTGCTGTAGTTGGGTCTGGGTGGAGTGTTGTATCTGTTGTTGTGCCAGGAATAAGTGCTGAATCAGCTGTAGTTGGGTCTGGGTGGAGTGTTGTAGCTACTTCTGTGCCAGGAATAAGCGTTGAATCTGCTGTAGCTGTCTCAGGGACAGATGTTGTTCCAAGAGTGGCATAAGACACAGTACGTGTTGCTAAAGTAGTTGTAGCTATTGGGACTGTGGTTTCAGCTGATGAATCAAGGACAGTTGATACTGCTGATGTAGCTGGGCCAGGAACAAGAGTTTCTACTGTTGTATCAGGTACAGTCACTACTGTTGTACTCTTTTCAAAAGCCAGTGTTGTATCTGCTGCTGTGCCAGGAATAAGTGTTGAATATGCTGTAGTTGGGTCTGGGTGGGGTGTTGTATCTGCTGTTGTGCCAGGAATAAGTGTTGAATATGTTGTAGTTGGGTCTGGGTGGAGTGTTGTATCTGCTGCTGTGCCAGGAATAAGTGTTGGATATGTTGTAGTTGGGTCTGGGTGGAGTGTTGTATCTGCTGCTGTGCCGGGAATAAGTGTTGAATATGTTGTAGTTGGGTCTGGGTGGAGTGTTGTATCTGCTGCTGTGCCAGGAATAAGTGTTGAATCTGCTGTAGTTGGGTCTGGGTGGAGTGTTGTATCTGTTGCTGTGCCAGGAATAAGTGCTGAATCAGCTGTAGTTGGGTCTGGGTGGAGTGTTGTAGCTACTTCTGTGCCAGGTATAAGCGTTGAATCTGCTGTAGCTGTCTCAGGGACAGATGTTGTTCCAAGAGTGGCATAAGACACAGTAAGGGTTGCCAAAGTAGATGTAGCTATAGGGACTGTGGTTTCAGCTGATGAATCAAGGACAGTTGATACTGCTGATGTAGCTGGGCCAGGAACAAGAGTATCTACTGTTGTATCAGGTACAGTCACTACTGTTGTACTCTTTTCAAAAGCCAGTGTTGAATCTGCTGTAGTTGGGTTTGGGTGGAGTGTTGTATCTGCTGCTGTGCCAGGAATAAGTGTTGAATCTGCTGTAGTTGGGTCTGGGTGGAGTGTTGTATCTGTTGTTGTGCCAGGAATAAGTGCTGAATCAGCTGTAGTTGGGTCTGGGTGGAGTGTTGTAGTTACTTCTGTGCCAGGAATAAGCGTTGAATCTGCTGTAGCTGTCTCAGGGACAGATGTTGTTCCAAGAGTGGCATAAGACACAGTAAGGGTTGCTAAAGTAGTTGTAGCTATTGGGACTGTGGTTTCAGCTGATGAATCAAGGACAGTTGATACTGCTGATGTAGCTGGGCCAGGAACAAGAGTATCTACTGTTGTATCAGGTACAGTCACTACTGTTGTACTCTTTTCAAAAGCCAGTGTTGAATCTGCTGTAGTTGGGTTTGGGTGGAGTGTTGTATCTGCTGCTGTGCCAGGAATAAGTGTTGAATCTGCTGTAGTTGGGTCTGGGTGGAGTGTTGTATCTGTTGTTGTGCCAGGAATAAGTGCTGAATCAGCTGTAGTTGGGTCTGGGTGGAGTGTTGTAGCTACTTCTGTGCCAGGAATAAGCGTTGAATCTGCTGTAGCTGTCTCAGGGACAGATGTTGTTCCAAGAGTGGCATAAGACACAGTAAGGGTTGCTAAAGTAGTTGTAGCTATTGGGACTGTGGTTTCAGCTGATGAATCAAGGACAGTTGATACTGCTGATGTAGCTGGGCCAGGAACAAGAGTTTCTACTGTTGTATCAGGTACAGTCACTACTGTTGTACTCTTTTCAAAAGCCAGTGTTGTATCTGCTGCTGTGCCAGGAATAAGTGTTGAATATGCTGTAGTTGGGTCTGGGTGGGGTGTTGTATCTGCTGTTGTGCCAGGAATAAGTGTTGAATATGTTGTAGTTGGGTCTGGGTGGAGTGTTGTATCTGCTGCTGTGCCAGGAATAAGTGTTGAATATGTTGTAGTTGGGTCTGGGTGGAGTGTTGTATCTGCTGCTGTGCCGGGAATAAGTGTTGAATATGTTGTAGTTGGGTCTGGGTGGAGTGTTGTATCTGCTGCTGTGCCAGGAATAAGTGTTGAATCTGCTGTAGTTGGGTCTGGGTGGAGTGTTGTAGCTACTTCTGTGCCAGGTATAAGCGTTGAATCTGCTGTAGCTGTCTCAGGGACAGATGTTGTTCCAAGAGTGGCATAAGACACAGTAAGTGTTGCCAAAGTAGATGTAGCTATAGGGACTGTGGTTTCAGCTGATGAATCAAGGACAGTTGATACTGCTGATGTAGCTGGGCCAGGAACAAGAGTATCTACTGTTGTATCAGGTACAGTCACTACTGTTGTACTCTTTTCAAAAGCCAGTGTTGAATCTGCTGTAGTTGGGTTTGGGTGGAGTGTTGTATCTGCTGCTGTGCCAGGAATAAGTGTTGAATCTGCTGTAGTTGGGTCTGGGTGGAGTGTTGTATCTGTTGTTGTGCCAGGAATAAGTGCTGAATCAGCTGTAGTTGGGTCTGGGTGGAGTGTTGTAGCTACTTCTGTGCCAGGAATAAGCGTTGAATCTGCTGTAGCTGTCTCAGGGACAGATGTTGTTCCAAGAGTGGCATAAGACACAGTAAGGGTTGCTAAAGTAGTTGTAGCTATTGGGACTGTGGTTTCAGCTGATGAATCAAGGACAGTTGACACTGCTGATGTAGCTGGGCCAGGAACAAGAGTATCTATTGTTGTATCAGGTACAGTCACTACTGCTGTACTCTTTTCAAAAGCAAGTGTTGTATCTGCTGCTGTGCCAGGAATAAGTGTTGAATCTGCTGTAGTTGGGTCTGGGTGGAGAGTTGTATCTGTCGCTGTTGTTGTATCTACTTCTGTGCCAGGAATAAGTGTTAAAACTGCTGTAGTTGGGTCTGGGTGGAGTGTTGTATCTGCTGCTGTGCCAGGAATAAGTGTTGAATATGCTGTAGTTGGGTCTGGGTGGGGTGTTGTATCTGTGGTTGTGCCAGGAATAAGTGTTGAATATGTTGTAGTTGGGTCTGGGTGGAGTGTTGTATCTGCTGCTGTGCCAGGAATAAGTGTTGAATATGTTGTAGTTGGGTCTGGGTGGAGTGTTGTATCTGCTGCTGTGCCGGGAATAAGTGTTGAATATGTTGTAGTTGGGTCTGGGTGGAGTGTTGTATCTGTTGTTGTGCCAGGAATAAGTGCTGAATCAGCTGTAGTTGGGTCTGGGTGGAGTGTTGTAGCTACTTCTGTGCCAGGAATAAGCGTTGAATCTGCTGTAGCTGTCTCAGGGACAGATGTTGTTCCAAGAGTGGCATAAGACACAGTAAGGGTTGCTAAAGTAGTTGTAGCTATTGGGACTGTGGTTTCAGCTGATGAATCAAGGACAGTTGATACTGCTGATGTAGCTGGGCCAGGAACAAGAGTTTCTACTGTTGTATCAGGTACAGTCACTACTGTTGTACTCTTTTCAAAAGCCAGTGTTGTATCTGCTGCTGTGCCAGGAATAAGTGTTGAATCTGCTGTAGTTGGGTCTGGGTGGAGAGTTGTATCTGTCGCTGTTGTTGTATCTACTTCTGTGCCAGGAATAAGTGTTAAAACTGCTGTAGTTGGGTCTGGGTGGAGTGTTGTATCTGCTGCTGTGCCAGGAATAAGTGTTGAATATGTTGTAGTTGGGTCTGGGTGGAGTGTTGTATCTGCTGCTGTGCCAGGAATAAGTGTTGATTCTGCTGTAGTTGGGTCTGGGTGGAGAGTTGTATCTGTTGCTGTTGTATCTACTTCTGTGCCAGGAATAAGTGTTGAATCTGTTGTACTTGGGTCTGGGTGGAGTGTTGTATCTTCTGCTGTGCCAGGAATAAGTGCTGAATCAGCTGTAGTTGGGTCTGGGTGGAGTGTTGTAGCTACTTCTGTGCCAGGTATAAGCGTTGAATCTGCTGTAGCTGTCTCAGGGACAGATGTTGTTCCAAGAGTGGCATAAGACACAGTAAGGGTTGCTAAAGTAGATGTAGTTATAGGGACTGTGGTTTCAGCTGATGAATCAAGGACAGTTGATACTGCTGATGTAGCTGGGCCAGGAACAAGAGTATCTACTGTTGTATCAGGTACAGTCACTACTGTTGTACTCTTTTCAAAAGCCAGTGTTGAATCTGCTGTAGTTGGGTTTGGGTGGATTGTTGTATCTGCTGCTGTGCCAGTAATAAGTGTTGAAT
Source organism: Lithobates sylvaticus (assembly GCA_028564925.1). Taxonomy (NCBI): domain Eukaryota; kingdom Metazoa; phylum Chordata; class Amphibia; order Anura; family Ranidae; genus Lithobates; species Lithobates sylvaticus. Next base: position 65,288,767 of record CM053029.1, read on the forward strand.
CTGCTGTAGTTGGGTCTGGGTGGAGTGTTGTATCTGTTGTTGTGCCAGGAATAAGTGCTGAATCAGCTGTAGTTGGGTCTGGGTGGAGTGTTGTAGTTACTTCTGTGCCAGGAATAAGCGTTGAATCTGCTGTAGCTGTCTCAGGGACAGATGTTGTTCCAAGAGTGGCATAAGACACAGTAAGGGTTGCTAAAGTAGATGTAGCTATTGGGACTGTGGTTTCAGCTGATGAATCAAGGACAGTTGATACTGCTGATGTAGCTGGGCCAGGAACAAGAGTTTCTACTGTTGTATCAGGTACAGTCACTACTGTTGTACTCTTTTCAAAAGCCAGTGTTGTATCTGCTGCTGTGCCAGGAATAAGTGTTGAATCTGCTGTAGTTGGGTCTGGGTGGAGAGTTGTATCTGTCGCTGTTGTTGTATCTACTTCTGTGCCAGGAATAAGTGTTAAAACTGCTGTAGTTGGGTCTGGGTGGAGTGTTGTATCTGCTGCTGTGCCCGGAATAAGTGTTGAATATGTTGTAGTTGGGTCTGGGTGGAGTGTTGTATCTGCTGCTGTGCCAGGAATAAGTGTTGAATATGTTGTAGTTGGGTCTGGGTGGAGTGTTGTATCTGCTGCTGTGCCAGGAATAAGTGTTGAATCTGCTGTAGTTGGGTCTGGGTGGAGTGTTGTATCTGTTGCTGTGCCAGGAATAAGTGCTGAATCAGCTGTAGTTGGGTCTGGGTGGAGTGTTGTAGCTACTTCTGTGCCAGGTATAAGCGTTGAATCTGCTGTAGCTGTCTCAGGGACAGATGTTGTTCCAAGAGTGGCATAAGACACAGTAAGGGTTGCCAAAGTAGATGTAGCTATAGGGACTGTGGTTTCAGCTGATGAATCAAGGACAGTTGATACTGCTGATGTAGCTGGGCCAGGAACAAGAGTATCTACTGTTGTATCAGGTACAGTCACTACTGTTGTACTCTTTTCAAAAGCCAGTGTTGAATCTGCTGTAGTTGGGTTTGGGTGGAGTGTTGTATCTGCTGCTGTGCCAGGAATAAGTGTTGAATCTGCTGTAGTTGGGTCTGGGTGGAGTGTTGTATCTGTTGTTGTGCCAGGAATAAGTGCTGAATCAGCTGTAGTTGGGTCTGGGTGGAGTGTTGTAGCTACTTCTGTGCCAGGAATAAGCGTTGAATCTGCTGTAGCTGTCTCAGGGACAGATGTTGTTCCAAGAGTGGCATAAGACACAGTACGTGTTGCTAAAGTAGTTGTAGCTATTGGGACTGTGGTTTCAGCTGATGAATCAAGGACAGTTGATACTGCTGATGTAGCTGGGCCAGGAACAAGAGTTTCTACTGTTGTATCAGGTACAGTCACTACTGTTGTACTCTTTTCAAAAGCCAGTGTTGTATCTGCTGCTGTGCCAGGAATAAGTGTTGAATATGCTGTAGTTGGGTCTGGGTGGGGTGTTGTATCTGCTGTTGTGCCAGGAATAAGTGTTGAATATGTTGTAGTTGGGTCTGGGTGGAGTGTTGTATCTGCTGCTGTGCCAGGAATAAGTGTTGGATATGTTGTAGTTGGGTCTGGGTGGAGTGTTGTATCTGCTGCTGTGCCGGGAATAAGTGTTGAATATGTTGTAGTTGGGTCTGGGTGGAGTGTTGTATCTGCTGCTGTGCCAGGAATAAGTGTTGAATCTGCTGTAGTTGGGTCTGGGTGGAGTGTTGTATCTGTTGCTGTGCCAGGAATAAGTGCTGAATCAGCTGTAGTTGGGTCTGGGTGGAGTGTTGTAGCTACTTCTGTGCCAGGTATAAGCGTTGAATCTGCTGTAGCTGTCTCAGGGACAGATGTTGTTCCAAGAGTGGCATAAGACACAGTAAGGGTTGCCAAAGTAGATGTAGCTATAGGGACTGTGGTTTCAGCTGATGAATCAAGGACAGTTGATACTGCTGATGTAGCTGGGCCAGGAACAAGAGTATCTACTGTTGTATCAGGTACAGTCACTACTGTTGTACTCTTTTCAAAAGCCAGTGTTGAATCTGCTGTAGTTGGGTTTGGGTGGAGTGTTGTATCTGCTGCTGTGCCAGGAATAAGTGTTGAATCTGCTGTAGTTGGGTCTGGGTGGAGTGTTGTATCTGTTGTTGTGCCAGGAATAAGTGCTGAATCAGCTGTAGTTGGGTCTGGGTGGAGTGTTGTAGTTACTTCTGTGCCAGGAATAAGCGTTGAATCTGCTGTAGCTGTCTCAGGGACAGATGTTGTTCCAAGAGTGGCATAAGACACAGTAAGGGTTGCTAAAGTAGTTGTAGCTATTGGGACTGTGGTTTCAGCTGATGAATCAAGGACAGTTGATACTGCTGATGTAGCTGGGCCAGGAACAAGAGTATCTACTGTTGTATCAGGTACAGTCACTACTGTTGTACTCTTTTCAAAAGCCAGTGTTGAATCTGCTGTAGTTGGGTTTGGGTGGAGTGTTGTATCTGCTGCTGTGCCAGGAATAAGTGTTGAATCTGCTGTAGTTGGGTCTGGGTGGAGTGTTGTATCTGTTGTTGTGCCAGGAATAAGTGCTGAATCAGCTGTAGTTGGGTCTGGGTGGAGTGTTGTAGCTACTTCTGTGCCAGGAATAAGCGTTGAATCTGCTGTAGCTGTCTCAGGGACAGATGTTGTTCCAAGAGTGGCATAAGACACAGTAAGGGTTGCTAAAGTAGTTGTAGCTATTGGGACTGTGGTTTCAGCTGATGAATCAAGGACAGTTGATACTGCTGATGTAGCTGGGCCAGGAACAAGAGTTTCTACTGTTGTATCAGGTACAGTCACTACTGTTGTACTCTTTTCAAAAGCCAGTGTTGTATCTGCTGCTGTGCCAGGAATAAGTGTTGAATATGCTGTAGTTGGGTCTGGGTGGGGTGTTGTATCTGCTGTTGTGCCAGGAATAAGTGTTGAATATGTTGTAGTTGGGTCTGGGTGGAGTGTTGTATCTGCTGCTGTGCCAGGAATAAGTGTTGAATATGTTGTAGTTGGGTCTGGGTGGAGTGTTGTATCTGCTGCTGTGCCGGGAATAAGTGTTGAATATGTTGTAGTTGGGTCTGGGTGGAGTGTTGTATCTGCTGCTGTGCCAGGAATAAGTGTTGAATCTGCTGTAGTTGGGTCTGGGTGGAGTGTTGTAGCTACTTCTGTGCCAGGTATAAGCGTTGAATCTGCTGTAGCTGTCTCAGGGACAGATGTTGTTCCAAGAGTGGCATAAGACACAGTAAGTGTTGCCAAAGTAGATGTAGCTATAGGGACTGTGGTTTCAGCTGATGAATCAAGGACAGTTGATACTGCTGATGTAGCTGGGCCAGGAACAAGAGTATCTACTGTTGTATCAGGTACAGTCACTACTGTTGTACTCTTTTCAAAAGCCAGTGTTGAATCTGCTGTAGTTGGGTTTGGGTGGAGTGTTGTATCTGCTGCTGTGCCAGGAATAAGTGTTGAATCTGCTGTAGTTGGGTCTGGGTGGAGTGTTGTATCTGTTGTTGTGCCAGGAATAAGTGCTGAATCAGCTGTAGTTGGGTCTGGGTGGAGTGTTGTAGCTACTTCTGTGCCAGGAATAAGCGTTGAATCTGCTGTAGCTGTCTCAGGGACAGATGTTGTTCCAAGAGTGGCATAAGACACAGTAAGGGTTGCTAAAGTAGTTGTAGCTATTGGGACTGTGGTTTCAGCTGATGAATCAAGGACAGTTGACACTGCTGATGTAGCTGGGCCAGGAACAAGAGTATCTATTGTTGTATCAGGTACAGTCACTACTGCTGTACTCTTTTCAAAAGCAAGTGTTGTATCTGCTGCTGTGCCAGGAATAAGTGTTGAATCTGCTGTAGTTGGGTCTGGGTGGAGAGTTGTATCTGTCGCTGTTGTTGTATCTACTTCTGTGCCAGGAATAAGTGTTAAAACTGCTGTAGTTGGGTCTGGGTGGAGTGTTGTATCTGCTGCTGTGCCAGGAATAAGTGTTGAATATGCTGTAGTTGGGTCTGGGTGGGGTGTTGTATCTGTGGTTGTGCCAGGAATAAGTGTTGAATATGTTGTAGTTGGGTCTGGGTGGAGTGTTGTATCTGCTGCTGTGCCAGGAATAAGTGTTGAATATGTTGTAGTTGGGTCTGGGTGGAGTGTTGTATCTGCTGCTGTGCCGGGAATAAGTGTTGAATATGTTGTAGTTGGGTCTGGGTGGAGTGTTGTATCTGTTGTTGTGCCAGGAATAAGTGCTGAATCAGCTGTAGTTGGGTCTGGGTGGAGTGTTGTAGCTACTTCTGTGCCAGGAATAAGCGTTGAATCTGCTGTAGCTGTCTCAGGGACAGATGTTGTTCCAAGAGTGGCATAAGACACAGTAAGGGTTGCTAAAGTAGTTGTAGCTATTGGGACTGTGGTTTCAGCTGATGAATCAAGGACAGTTGATACTGCTGATGTAGCTGGGCCAGGAACAAGAGTTTCTACTGTTGTATCAGGTACAGTCACTACTGTTGTACTCTTTTCAAAAGCCAGTGTTGTATCTGCTGCTGTGCCAGGAATAAGTGTTGAATCTGCTGTAGTTGGGTCTGGGTGGAGAGTTGTATCTGTCGCTGTTGTTGTATCTACTTCTGTGCCAGGAATAAGTGTTAAAACTGCTGTAGTTGGGTCTGGGTGGAGTGTTGTATCTGCTGCTGTGCCAGGAATAAGTGTTGAATATGTTGTAGTTGGGTCTGGGTGGAGTGTTGTATCTGCTGCTGTGCCAGGAATAAGTGTTGATTCTGCTGTAGTTGGGTCTGGGTGGAGAGTTGTATCTGTTGCTGTTGTATCTACTTCTGTGCCAGGAATAAGTGTTGAATCTGTTGTACTTGGGTCTGGGTGGAGTGTTGTATCTTCTGCTGTGCCAGGAATAAGTGCTGAATCAGCTGTAGTTGGGTCTGGGTGGAGTGTTGTAGCTACTTCTGTGCCAGGTATAAGCGTTGAATCTGCTGTAGCTGTCTCAGGGACAGATGTTGTTCCAAGAGTGGCATAAGACACAGTAAGGGTTGCTAAAGTAGATGTAGTTATAGGGACTGTGGTTTCAGCTGATGAATCAAGGACAGTTGATACTGCTGATGTAGCTGGGCCAGGAACAAGAGTATCTACTGTTGTATCAGGTACAGTCACTACTGTTGTACTCTTTTCAAAAGCCAGTGTTGAATCTGCTGTAGTTGGGTTTGGGTGGATTGTTGTATCTGCTGCTGTGCCAGTAATAAGTGTTGAATCTGCTGTAGTTGGGTCTGGGTGGAGTGTTGTATCTGTTGTTGTGCCAGGAATAAGTGCTGAATCAGCTGTAGTTGGGTCTGGGTGGAGTGTTGTAGTTACTTCTGTGCCAGGAATAAGCGTTGAATCTGCTGTAGCTGTCTCAGGGACAGATGTTGTTCCAAGAGTGGCATAAGACACAGTAAGGGTTGCTAAAGTAGATGTAGCTATTGGGACTGTGGTTTCAGCTGATGAATCAAGGACAGTTGATACTGCTGATGTAGCTGGGCCAGGAACAAGAGTTTCTACTGTTGTATCAGGTACAGTCACTACTGTTGTACTCTTTTCAAAAGCCAGTGTTGTATCTGCTGCTGTGCCAGGAATAAGTGTTGAATCTGCTGTAGTTGGGTCTGGGTGGAGAGTTGTATCTGTCGCTGTTGTTGTATCTACTTCTGTGCCAGGAATAAGTGTTAAAACTGCTGTAGTTGGGTCTGGGTGGAGTGTTGTATCTGCTGCTGTGCCCGGAATAAGTGTTGAATATGTTGTAGTTGGGTCTGGGTGGAGTGTTGTATCTGCTGCTGTGCCAGGAATAAGTGTTGAATATGTTGTAGTTGGGTCTGGGTGGAGTGTTGTATCTGCTGCTGTGCCAGGAATAAGTGTTGAATCTGCTGTAGTTGGGTCTGGGTGGAGAGTTGTATCTGTTGCTGTTGTTGTATCTACTTCTGTGCCAGGAATAAGTGTTGAAACTGCTGTAGTTGGGTCTGGGTGGAGTGTTGTATCTGCTGCTGTGCCAGGAATAAGTGTTGAATATGTTGTAGTTGGGTCTGGGTGGAGTGTTGTAGCTACTTCTGTGCCAGGTATAAGCGTTGAATCTGCTGTAGCTGTCTCAGGGACAGATGTTGTTCCAAGAGTGGCATAAGACACAGTAAGGGTTGCTAAAGTAGTTGTAGCTATAGGGACTGTGGTTTCAGCTGATGAATCAAGGACAGTTGATACTGCTGATGTAGCTGGGCCAGGAACAAGAGTATCTACTGTTGTATCAGGTACAGTCACTACTGTTGTACTCTTTTCAAAAGCCAGTGTTGAATCTGATGTAGTTGGGTTTGGGTGGAGTGTTGTATCTGCTGCTGTGCCAGGTACAGTCACTACTGTTGTACTCTTTTCAAAAGCCAGTGTTGAATCTGCTGTAGTTGGGTCAGGGTGGAGTGTTGTATCTGCTGCTGTGCCAGTAATAAGTGTTGAATCTGCTGTAGTTGGGTCTGGGTGGAGTGTTGTATCTGTTGTTGTGCCAGGAATAAGTGCTGAATCAGTTGTAGTTGGGTCTGGGTGGAGTGTTGTAGCTACTTCTGTGCCAGGAATAAGCGTTGAATCTGCTGTAGCTGTCTCAGGGACAGATGTTGTTTCAAGAGTGGCATAAGACACAGTAACGGTTGCTAAAGTAGTTGTAGCTATTGGGACTGTGGTTTCAGCTGATGAATCAAGGACAGTTGATACTGCTGATGTAGCTGGGCCAGGAACAAGAGTATCTACTGTTGTATCAGGTACAGTCACTACTGTTGTACTCTTTTCAAAAGCCAGTGTTGTATCTGCTGCTGTGCCAGGAATAAGTGTTGAATCTGCTGTAGTTGGGTCTGGGTGGAGAGTTGTATCTGTCGCTGTTGTTGTATCTACTTCTGTGCCAGGAATAAGTGTTAAAACTGCTGTAGTTGGGTCTGGGTGGAGTGTTGTATCTGCTGCTGTGCCAGGAATAAGTGTTGAATATGCTGTAGTTGGGTCTGGGTGGAGTGTTGTATCTGCTGCTGTGCCAGGAATAAGTGTTGAATATGCTGTAGTTGGGTCTGGGTGGGGTGTTGTATCTGCTGCTGTGCCAGGAATAAGTGTTGAATATGCTGTAGTTGGGTCTGGGTGGAGTGTTGTATCTGCTGCTGTGCCAGGAATAAGTGTTGAATATGTTGTAGTTGGGTCTGGGTGGAGTGTTGTATCTACTTCTGTGCCAGGAATAAGCGTTGAATCTGCTGTAGTTGGATCTGGGTGGAGTGTTGTATCTGTTGCTGTTCCAGGAATAAGTGTTGAATCAGCTGTAGTTGGGATTGGGTGGATTGTTGTATCTGCTTCTGTGCCAGGAATAGGTGTTGAATCAGCTGTAGTTGTGTCTGGGTGGAGTGTTGTAGCTGCCGATGTGCCAGGAATAAGTGTGGAATCTGCTGTAGTTGGGTCTGGGTGGAGTGTTGTATCTGTTGCTGTCCCAGGAATAAATGTTGAATCTGCTGTACTTGGGTCTGGGTGGAGTGTTGTATCTGCTGCTGTGCCAGGAATAAGTGTTGAATCTGCTGTAGTTGGGTCTGGGTGGAGTGTTGTATTTGTTGCTGTCCCAGGAATAAGAGTTGAATCAGCTGTAGTTGGGATTGGGTGGATTGTTGTATCTGCTGCTGTGCCAGGAATAGGTGTTGAGTCAGCTGTAGTTGTGTCTGGATGGAGTGTTGTATCTACTTCTGTGCCAGGAATAAGTGTTGAATCTGCTGTAGTTGGGTCTGGGTGAAGTGTTGTATCTGCTGCTGTGCCAGGAATACGTGTTGATTCTGCTGTACTTGGGTCTGGGTGGAGTGTTGTATCTACTTCTGTGCCAGGAATAAGTGTTGAATAAGCTGTAGATGGGATTGGGTGGATTGTTGTATCTGCTGCTGTGCCAGGAATAAGTGTTGAATCAGCTGTAGTTGGGTCTGGGTGGAGTGTTGTATCTGCTGCTGTGCCAGGAATAAGTGTTGAATCTGCTGTACTTGGGTCTGGGTGGAGTGTTGTATCTACTTCTGTGCCAGGAATAGGTGTTGAATCTGCTGTAGTTGTGTCTGAGTGAAGTGTTGTATCTGCTGCTGTGCCAGGAATAAGTGTTGAATCTGCTGTACTTGGGTCTGGGTGGAGTGTTGTATCTGTTGCTGTCCCAGGAATAAACGTTGAATCTGCTGTAGTTGGTACTGGACGGATTGTTGTATCTGCTGCTGTCCCAGGAATAAGCGTTGAATCTGCGGTAGTTGGGTCTGGGTAGAGTGTTGTATCTGTCCCAGGAATAAGTGTTAAATATGCTGTAGTTGGGTCTGGGTGTAGTGTTGTATCTGTTGCCGTCCCAGGAATAAGTGTTAAATATGCTGTAGTTGGGTCTGGGTTGAGCGTTGTACCTGCTTCTGTGCCAGGAATAAGCGTTGAATCGGCTGTAGTTGGCTCTGGGTGGAGTGTTATCTCTGCTGTTGTGTAAGATATAAGTGGTGTTTCTGCTTTTTCAGTTGATGTATCGAGTATGGTGGGGGTAGCTGATGTTGTATATTCAGGAGCAAGCGTTGTTAAAACATCTGTAATTGTGTCTGAGGGTAGTGACGTTTCTGCTGTTGCTTCAGAAGTGGCAAATGTTTTTGCTATTTCAGTTGTATCAAGTACAATTGGTAAAGCTGATGTAATGGTTTCTGGAACAATTGTTATTTCTGTTGTATGAGGTACACTGGACAATTCTGCCTTGCTTGTTTCCGAAACCAGTGTTGTTTCTTCTGAAACTATTGTTAAATCTGCTAAAGTTGGGTCAACACCGAATGATGTTTCTGGTGTTGTGTTGGGCAAAGTAGACATCTCTGCTTTTTCAGTGGTTGAATCCAGCACAGTTGGTTTATGTGGTGTAGTCTCAGGAATAAATGTTGCTTCTACAGTTGTACCAGACATTGTATGAATTTCTACAGTAGGTGTAACTTTTGTTTCAACTGATGTATCAAAGACTGTTAATACTTCTGATGTAGCTGTGCCAGGAACAAGAGTTCCCTTTGTTGCTCCTACTGTTGTGTCAGATGCAGTCTCTAGATCTGCTGTGCTTGTTTCAAGAGCCAGTGCTGTGGTGTCAGGAACAATCGTTGTTTCTGTCATTGCACCGGACACACTTGATACTTCAGGAGATGTTTCAAAAGCCAGTGTTGTATCTGCTGTTGTCCCAAGAATAGGTGTTAAATCATCTATTGTGGTGCCAGGGAGAAGTGTACTTTTTGTTGTGGATTCAGTCACAGTCAATGTTTTTTCAGTTGTTGTATCAATTACAGTGCTTATGTATAATGTGACTGTTTCAGGAACAAGTGTTGTTTCTGTTGCTGCATCCGTTGTAGGTATTACAACTGAAGTTTCAGCTGGTGTATCAAGCACAGTCGTTAAATCTGGTGTAGCTGTGCCAGGAGCAACAGTTTCCTTTGTTGTATCTGCTGTTGAATCAAGCGTACTTAACTCTGTAGCTGTGGTAGTTTCAGAAGCCAGGTTTGTATCTGCTGTTGTTTCAGGAACAATTGTTAAATCTACAGTACTTGTGTCAGTGCCGAGTGATGTTTCTGCATTAGACGTAGTAAATGTTTCTGCTTTGTCAGTTGTAATGTCAAGTATAGTTGGTAAATCTGATGTAGCTGTTTTTGGAACAATTGTTGTTTCTGCTGTTGTTTTAGATATGCTGGACAACTCACTTGTGCTTGTTTCAGGAGCCTGTGTTTTTTCTTCTGCTGTTTCAGAAACTGTTGTGAAATCTGCTGCAGTTGGGTCAACACTGGTTGAGGTTTCTGTCGTCATGCCAGGCAAAGTAGATGTTTCTGCTCTTTCAGTTGTATCGAGTACAGTAGATCTTTCTCTTGTAGCTGTCTCAGGAGAAAACCTTTCTACAGTTGTATCAGATAAAGTGTGTGTTTCTACAGAAGGTGTAAGTATTAGGACTGTTGTTTCAGCTGAAGTATCAAGTACAGTCGAAATTTCTATTGCACCTGTTTCAGAATCTAGTGTTGTATCAGCTGTGGTGTCAGCAAGAGTTGTTAATTCCCCTCTAGTAGTTTCAGGGTGAAGTGATGTCTCTGATGTTGTAGACATTTCAGCTTTTACAGTTGTTGTATTAAGTCTGGTTGTTATATCTAATGTGGCTGTTTCAGAAACAGGCAAACTTGATATGTCAGCCATTGTAGTTTCAGAAGTCAGTGTTATGTCTGCTGTTGTCTCTGGGACATTTGTTAAGTCTGACGTAACTGTTTTTGGAACAATTGTAGTTTCTAATGTTGTTTCAGATATGCTTGACAACTCAATTGTGCTTGTTTCAGGATCCAGTGTTTTTTCTTCTGCTGTTGTGGAATCTTCAGTTGTGCCAACACTGGTGGAGGTTTCAGTTGTCATGCCAGGCAAAGTAGACATTTCAGCTTTTAAAGTTGTTGTATCAAGTGCGGCTGTTTCAGCAACAGACACACTTGACACTTCAACAATTGTAATGTCAGAAGCCAGTGTTATGTCTGCTGTTGTCTCAGGGATGTTTGTTAAGTCTGACGTAACTGTTTTTGGAACAATTGTAGTTTCTGCTGTTGTTTCAGATATGCTTGACAACTCAGTTGTGCTTAGTTCAGGAACCAGTGTTTTTTCTTCTGCTGTTGTAGAATCTTCAGTTGTGCCAACACTGGCTGAGGTTTCAGTTGTAATGCCAGGGAAAGTAGACATTTCAGTTTTTAAAGTTGTTGTATCAAGTGTGGCTGTTTCAGAAACAGACACACTTGACACTTCAACCATTGTTGTTTCAGAAGCCAGTGTTATGTCTGCAGTTGTCTCAGGAATGTTTGTTAAGTCTGCTGTGGTGGTATCAGGTGGAAGTGATGTTTCTGGTGTTGATTCAGACGTGGAAGTTGTTTCTGCATTTTTAGCTGTTGTACCAAGTAGGGTTGTTTCTGTAAATGCTGTTCCAACTGTTAAATCACTCACACTTGATGCTGCAGCTGTGGTTGTTTCAGAAACCAAGGTTGTATCTACTGTTGTCTCAGGAATTGTTAAACCATCTGTAGTTATGTCAGGGTGAAGTGATGTTTCTTCTGTTGCATCAGTAGTGGTTAATGTTTCTGCTTTTTCAGTCGATGTATCAAGTACAGTGGTTAGAGCTGATGTTGCTGTCTCAGGAACAAGTGTTGCCTCGGTTGTATCAGGCACACTTGACGCTTCAGCTATAGTTGTTTCAGAAGCCGATGTTATGTCCACTGTTGTCTCAGAAATGGTTGGTAAATCTGCTGTGGTGGTTCCAAGAGGAAGGGGTGTTTCTGCTGTTGGTTCAGACACAGCAGATGTTTCTTCTTTTTCAGTTGTAACAGGTCGGGTTGTTATATCTGGTGTGATTGTTTCTTTAAATGTTGTTTCTGCTGTTGTATCAAGCACACTTGACACTGCATATGTGGTTGTTTCAGAAGCGAGGGTTGTATCTCCTGTTGTCTCAGGAATAGCTGTTAAATCTCCTGTAGTGGTGTCTGTGTGGAGTGAAGTTTCTGCAGTTACGTCAGAAGCGGTAAATGTTCCTGCTTTTTCTGTTGTTGTAACAAGTGCAGTTAATATATCTAATGTAGTCGTTTCTGGAACAAAAGTTGCTTCAACTGTTGTAGTAAATACACTGGGCAATTTAGCTGTGCTTGACTCGGGAACCAGTGTTGTTTCTTCTGTTGCTTCAGCAACTGTTAAACCTGCTTCAGTTGAGTCATCTTTGGGTGATGTTTCTGTTGTTGTGTAAAACAAAGTAGAAGTTTCTCCTTTTCCAGTTGTTGAATCAAATTCAGTATATATATCCGATGTAGTCTCCGGAAGAAATGTTGTTTCTACAGACACAGTGTGCTTTTCTACAGTAGGTGTGACTGTAGTTTTAGCTGATGTCTCAAAGACAGTTGGCATTTGTGATGTAGCTGTGTCAGGGATAAGAGTTTCCTTTGTTGTTTCTACTGTTGTATCAGATACAGTCTCTAAACCACTGGTTTCAGAAGTCAATGTTGCATCTGCAGTGGTATCAGGAACAAGTGTTGTTTCTGTTTTTCCATCTGATACACTTGACACTTCAGTGGTCATGTCAGAAGCAAGTGATGTATCAGCTGTTGTCCCAATTGTAAAATCGTTTGTTGTGGGTTCAGACACAGTCAACGTTTTTTCACTTGTTGCATCATGTATAGTGGTTATATATGATGTGGCTGTTTCATGAATAAGTGGTGTTTCTGTTGCTGCATCAGGCATAGTATTTATTTCCCCTGTAGTAAAAATTAAGGCTGATGTTTCAGCTGTTGTATCAAGCACTGTCGTTAAATCTGATGTAGCCATGCCAAGAGAAATGGTTTCCTTTGTTGTTTCTGCAGTTGTATCAAGCACACTTGATATTGCATCTGTGGTTGTTTTAAAAGCCAAGGTTGTATCTAGTGTTGCATCAGGAACACTTGTTAAATCTACAGTAGTTACTTCAGGGTGGGATGATGTTTCTGCAGTTGCATCATTCGTGATAAATGTTTTTGCTTGTTCGGTTGTTGTGTCAAATGAAGTTAATGCATTTGATGTTGTTGTACCAAATATCGTTGTTAAATCTTGTGTGACTTCTTCTGAAGATGTTGTTTCAGCTGTTGTATCAAGCACACTTGATACTGCAGATGTGGTTCCTGAAACCAGGGTCATATCCGTTGTTGTCTCAGGACCAGTTGGTGAAGTTGTATCAGGATTGAGAGACGTTCCTGTTGTTGCACCAGTTGTGAAAAATGTTTCTGCTTTTTCAGTCGTATCAAGTACAGTTGATATTTCTGATGTCGTTTCTGGAGCAATTGTTGTTTTTTCTGTTGGTGTAGATACACTGGATGATCCAGATGTGCTTGTTTCTTCTGCTGTTTCGGCAACTGTTGTTAAATCTGCTACAGTTATGTCATCACCTGGTGATGATTCTGGTGTTGTGCCAGAAAAAGTTGAATTTTCCAATTTTACACTTGTTGAATCCAATACAGTATATATATCTGATGTTGTCTCAGGAGCAAGTGTTGTTTCTACAGTTATATCAGTAACTATTGTTTCAGCTGATGTATCAATGACAGTTGAGATTTCTGATGTAGCTATGCTAGGAACAAGAGTTTCCTTTGTTGTTACTACTGTTATATCAGATACAGTCTCTACATTTGTTGTGCTTGTTTCCAAAGCCAGTGTTGAATCTTCTGTTGTCACCAGAACATCTGGGAAAGCGCCTGTAGTGGTGTCAGGGAGAAGCGGTGTGTCTGTTGTTGAATCAGACATGGTCAACTGTTCTGCTTTTTCAGTTGTTCTATCCAGTACAGTGCTTACATATGATGTGGCTGTTTCAGGAATAATTGTTTCTGCAGACATAGTACTTTCTTGCTCTGTAGCTGTAACTATGTTGGCAGATGTTTGAGCTGTTGTATCAAGCACAGTTGTTAAATCTGATGTAGCCGTGCCAGAATCAATAGTTTCTTTTGTTGTTTCTACTGTGGTATCAGATGCACTGGACAATTCAGCTGTGTGTGTTTCAGGAACCAGCGTTGTTCCTTCTGTTGTTTCAGAAACTGGTGATAAATCCACTGCAGTTGTGTCAACCGCAGTTGATGTGTCTGTTGTTGTGCTAGACAACATAGACGTTTCTTCTTTTTCAGTTGTTGAATCTAGTACCGTATATATATCTGTTGTAGATTCAGGAATACTTATTGTTTCCACAGTTGTATCCGACATTGTATGTGTTTCTACAGTTGGTGTACCTGTTTTTTTGTCAGATGTATCAAAGACGGTTGACACGTCTAATGTAGCTTTGTCAGGATCAATAGTTTCTGTTGTTGTTTCCAATGTTGTACCAGACACTGTCTCTACAGCGGCTGTGCTTATTTTAGAAGTGAGTGTTGTATCTTCTGTGGTGATCTGAAAAGTTGTTGTTTCTGTTGTTGCATCAGGCACATTTGATACGTCAGTGGTTATGTCGGAGACCAGGCTTGTATCTGCTGTTGTCTCTGAAATAATTGTTAAATCTCCCATAGTTGTGTCAGGCTTGGGGGATGTTTCTGCTGTTGCATCAGACGTAGTAAATGTTTCTTTTTTTTCAGTTGGTGTATCTGATGTAGCTGTTTCTGGAAAAATGGTTGTTTCTTCTGTTGTATCAGATACACTAGATAATGGAGATGTGCTTGTTTCAGGAACCGTTGTTGTTTCTTCTGTTTCAGAAACTGTTGTGTCAACACCGGGTGATGTTTCTGCTGTTGGGTCAGTAGAAGTTTCGACTTTGTCAGTTGTTGAACCCAGTGAAGTATTTATATCTGTTGAAGCCTTGGAAACAAGTGTTGATTCTGCAGTTGTATCAGACATAGTTTGTGTTTCTACGGTATGTGTAACTCTAATTTCAGCTGATGTATCAAAGGCAGTTAATACGTCTGATGTAGCCGTGCCAGGATCAAGACTTTCCACTGTTATTTCTGCTGTTGTGCTTGTTTCAGGAGATTGTGTTGTATCTGCCAAGGTGATGGTTGTTTCTGTTGTTGTATCAGACACACTTGATTCTTCTGTTGTCTCTCGAGTAGTTATTAAATCTACTGTAGATGTGTCTGGGTGGAGTGACGTTTCTGTTGTTGCATCTGATGTGATAAATGTTTCTGTGTTTTCAGCTGCTGTGCCATGTTCAGTTGATATGTCTGATGTAGCTGTTTCTGGAAAAAATTTGGTTATTTCTGTCGATGTATCAGAAACACTGAATAATTCCTGTGTGCTTGTATGAGGAAATGTTGTTTCTTCGGTTGTTTCAGGAACTGGGTTATCACTGGATAATGTTCCTGTTGTTGCATCAGACGTGATAAATGTTTCTGTGTTTTCAGTTGCTGTACCATGTTCAGTTGATATGTCTGATGTTGTTTCTTTGGTTGTTTCAGGAACTGGGTTATCACTGGATGATGTTCCTGTTGTTGCATCAGACGTGATAAATGTTTCTGTGTTTTCAGTTGCTGTACCATGTTCAGTTGATATGTCTGATGTTGTTTCTTCGGTTGTTTCAGGAACTGGGTTATCACTGGATGATGTTCCTGTTGTTACATGAGACGTGATACATGTTTCTGTGTTTTCAGTTGATGTACCATGTTCAGTTGATATGTCTGATGTTGTTTCTTCGGTTGTTTCAGTATCTGTGTTATCACTGGATGATGTTTCTGTTGGTACATGAGACGTGATACATGTTTCTGTGTTTTCAGTTGATGTACCATGTTCAGTTGATATGTCTGATGTTGTTTCTTTGGTTGTTTCAGTATCTGTGTTATCACTGGATGATGTTTCTGTTGTTGCTTTAGACGTTTCTGTGTTTTCAGTTGTAGAATGCAGCACAGTTGGTGTACATGATGTATTCTCAGCAACAGTTGATGTTTCCTCTAGTGTTGTTGTATCAGATGATATCCCCAAAATGTCTTGTGCTTCCACATCATACAAAGGGTATGTGTCCATTG